>JAVHYY010000234.1:245000-363800 GCA_035221665.1 Okamejei kenojei | reverse complement strand
CTGTATTTTTGGGTAACCTCTGGAAACAAGCCCCGCGCTCGATTTTAAACCCTACCGTTCGAGTGTCGCTCATCCCCCTCCGTCACTTCCACCAACGGCATCCTGGTTGGCCTCTGGAAAAGCAAGCCCCGCGCTCCGATTTAACTACCGGCGTGTCGCTCCTGCCCCTCCTTCACTCCACCAACGGCTCCTGTGGCCTCTGGAAAATGCAACCCCGCGCTCGATTTAAACCTAACCGGTCGTGTCGCTCCTCCCCCTCCTTCACTTCCCTCCAACGGCTTCCTAGGGCCTCTGGAAAAAGCAAGCCCCGCGCTCACTTTAAAACCTACCTACTAACCGGTCGGGTGTTCGCTCCACCCCCTCCTTCACTTCTCAAACGCTCCCTGTGGCCTCTGGAATACACAAGCCACCTCGCGCTCGATTTAAACCTACCGGTCGGTGTCGCCTCTCCCCCTCCTTCAACTTTATAACTTCCTCCAACGGCTCCTGTTTGGCCATCAGCGGAAACACACAACCCCGCGCCTATAATTTAAACCTACCGGTCGTGTCGCTCCTCCCCCCCTTAACTTCCCTCCAACGGCTCTTGGCCCTCTGAAACACAAGCCCCGCGCTATATTTTTAAACCTAACCGTCGGGTGTCGCTCCTCCCCCTCCTTCACTTCCCTCCAACGCTCCTGTGGCCTCAGGAAACACAAGCCCCGCGCTAGATTTTAAACCTACCGTCGGGTGCGCCCTCCCACTCCTTCACTCATCCAACGCTCCTGTGCCTCTCTCGCTACCCCCTCTCTCCCTTCTTTCTCTTTGCTCTCTCTAATCTCTCTCCACTATCTCTCTCACTCCCCTTCCCTCTCCTCCCCTTTCCTCCCCCACGTTCTCTCTCCCCCTCGTCTCTCTCTCCCCTCTCTCCTCTCTCTCTCTCACACACCACCTCTCATCGCACTCCTCTCTCTATCTCTCTCCTAGCTCTCCCTCTCCACCGTCACCCTCCCACCCCCTTTATTGTCTATTGCCTCTCCCACCACTCTCTCTGCCTCTCTCTCTCCCTCCCTGTATCTCCCCTTTCTCTCTCTCTCTCCCCATCCCTCTTCTCACTCTCCCCCTCTTCCTCTTCCTCTCTATCCCTCTCCTTCCCTTTTCTCTTCCCTCTCCACACACTCCTCCGCCCTCTCCTCTGTCTTTCCCACCTCACATCTCCGCACCTCTCACTCTCTCTCTCTCCGTCCCTCTCTCTCTCTCTGGCTCTGCTGCCCCTCTCTCCTCTCCTCCCCCGCCCCCCTCTCTCTCACACGCCCCCCCTCTCCTCTCATCCTCCCTCCCCCACTCTCTCGCTCCCTCTCCTTCCCTTCCTTTCCCCTCTCTCTCCCCTTCTATCCCTCCAACTCTCCTGCATTTCTTCCCCTCTCTTACCCCTCTCATCCTCTCACTCTCCCTCCCCTCCCTCCCCCTCTCTACACCTCCTCCTTCTCTCCTCACCCCACCCTCCGCCACTCTCTCCCGTCCCCTCCCCCCCTCCCCCCTCCTCCACTCCCCCCACCTCTCCCCTCTCCTCTCCCCTCTCGCCTCTCCCCAACCTCCTCTCCCCACCCATCTAACCCCCCCACTCTCCCCCACCCCCCTCCTCTCCATTGCTCCCCCTCTCCCTCCCTCTCCTCCCACCCTCCCCTCCCTCCTTACTTCTCCGCTCTCACTCTCCAACCTCTCACACCCTCTCCAACTCCTCCCTCTCTCCTCCCCCCTCTCCTCTCCCCTCTCCTCCCTTCCCCTCACTCTCCCTCTCTCTCTCTCCTCCTCCCCTCTCACTCACCCCTTCACTCTTCCCCTTCTCCCTCCACCCTCCCAACTTCTCGTTCTCTCCCCCTCGTCTCCCTCTACTCCTCTCCTCACACTCTCTACCTCCTCCCTCCATACGTCTCACGCTCTCCTCCCCTCCACTCCTCCCTCCTCCCTCCTCCTCCTCCCTTCTCTCCTCCTCCCACACTCTCCTCCCCTCCCCCTTCTCACCTCTCTCGACTCCTCCCTCCACGCCCTCCCCCTCCTCTCCCCTCTCTCTTCCCTCCTCTCTCCACCCCTCCTCCTCTCTCCTCCCCGCCTCCACTCCCTCCTCTCTCCTCGCTCACTCTTCTCCTACCTCGCTGTTCCCCCTTCTCACCCCCCCCCCTCTCTCTCCCTCACTCCCCCCCTCTCCCTCCCTCCACTCACTCCCCACCCCTCCTCCCCCCTCCCCACTCTCCCTCCTTCTCTCCTCTCCACTCCCTCCTCCTCCTCGCTCTCACCCCTCCTCCCCCCCCTCAACCTCCTCCCTCCCTCTCCCACTCCCTCACTCTCCGTCCTCCCCCCCCCCTCCTCTCTCCCATCTCGCCTCTCTCTCTCCCCCCCCTCGCCCTCCCCTCCCTCCACCCCCTCCCCTCCCCCTCCCCCCCCTCCCCCCTCCCCTCCCCCGCCCTATCCTCCCTCCCCTCCCTCCCCCCTCCCTCAACTCTCCCCACCTCTCCCCAGCTCCCCTCCTCCCTCTCCGCCCCCCCTCCACACTCCCCCTCTCGGCCTCTTCCTTTCCCCGCCCACTCTCTCTACTCTTACTCTCGCCCTCTCCCTCCTCCTCTCCCTTTTCTTCCCTTCTCTCTCCCCCACATTCCCCCTCTCTCCTTCCACCCCCCTCTCCCTCTCTTTCTGCTCTCCTCCTTCTATCTTCACTATCCCTCTCCCCTCCTCTCTCTCCCCTCACCCATGCCTCGCCTCTCTTCCCCGCTGTCTCACTGCTCTCATCTCTCCGCTCCCCACTCTCTCCCCCCCCTCTATTCTCTCTCTCTCTCGCTCATCCCCTCTCTCTCTCTCCTCTCCCCTCTATCTTTCTCTCTCTCGTCTCTCTCTCTCTCACTCCTCTCTCTCCCTCCCTCTACTCTTTCACTCCCCCTCCCCCTCCCCCTCTGCCCCTGTCTTGTCTAGTCTCTCTCTCATTCTCCCCCACCCCCCTCTCGCCCCTCTCGCTCTCCGTCCCTCTCTCTCTCTGTTATCTCTCCCCCTCTCTTCTCTCTCTCCCTATCCTCTCCCTCTCCCCCCCCTCTCCTCCTTCTCGCCACTCTCTCCCCCTCTCTCTCTCTCCCCCTCTCATCTCTTGCCCTCTCAAACCGTCCCTCTCCCTTTCACTTCCCTCTTTCCACACTCTCACCTCTCTCTCCAAACCCCGCTCTCCTCTCTCTCAGCGCAGAATTACGCGTGGTCTCTCTCTGTCTCACTCTTCTCCTTTCTCTCTCCGCATTCTCTCTCCCCCCTTGTCGCTCTCCTCGCCCGCACTCTCTCTCCTCCCCCCTCTCTCTATATCACTGCTTCTCTCTGGTCTCCACCTCCCTCTCCTTCGCTCTCTCCTCCCCCTCTCTCCCCTCCTCTCGCTCCCCCCTCTTCTCTCCCCTCTCTCTCTTCACCCTCTCCTCTCTCTCCCCTCTCTCTTCTCTCTCTCCCCCTCTCTCCCCTCTCTCTCTCTCTCTCCCCCTCTCTCATCTCCTCCTCTCTTCTCTCTCTCCCCCTCTCTCTCTCCCCTCTCTCTCTCCCCTTCTCTTACTTCTCTCCCCTCTCTCTCCCCTCTCTCTCCCCGTCCCTCAATCTTTCTCGCCCGTGTTGTATTTGTGATTATTCTTCATGTTGCTCTTGAAAACATTACCCCATGATACTCTGCTCCACGCTCAATCTTTGCTACGCTGTGCCTCTCCGCTTTAATGTTGATTCTGTCCCTGATGCCCTTGTCACCACGGTCGCTCCATACTCACTCCCCTTGGAAATCTGTCATTCCTCTTGGAATGACCCGAGTGATGCACCTTCTGTGTTATTCCCAAAATAACTCCGTTGGTGATCCACCTCTCTCATCCCTGCCAGTGCATCTTTCCGGTCAACTTTGGGCACTCCTCCCTCCCTCCCTCCCTCCCTCATGTCTCCGCCGCGGTGAATGTGAGGGCCGGATCCCGAGCGGACTGACGCGGGGCCGCCTCGGATGGATGGGAATTGGATGGATGCGCTCAGGCGGTGATTTATTAATGAGCCGAAGCACCTGAGGGAGCGGATATTTCAACCCTCCGCGCTCTTCAGCTGCTTTCTCTGAACTTGGACTGGTCGGCCGGTATATAAATGTGATGGTGCAGCAGCTGCATTCCTCCAGCAAATAACCCGAACGTAGAGTTAAAGACCATTGCGAGAATCATTCCGATCAGTTCCAATTTCCTGTGATCTGAACAGAGAGAATTCTACAACATACTCAGCCACAGGAGATAAGCTGCCGGAATGGTGCGAAGAGTAAAACCACAGACTTCCTCCTGCTCTCCATCTCCGGTCACTGCGGTTCCCCCCCTTGCTGTCACCCCTCACCCCTTACGACCCGACTGGCCAATAAAATGTGGGGACTGTCAGAGCGTTGAGCAGCAGGATGACAGCGAAAGGGAGGAGCGGAGTTTAAAAACCTTGTCGATCCCAGTCAAAGCCAGCCACTCCGGGGTCAGTGAAATTCTTCAACATTGACACAGCCCCACGTACATTGTCGAGATTGTCTCAGGGTTTCATGTGTGAAGTACGGGAATGTTTTTTCCACACAGACCAGGACGCCGGCTGTTGCCAGAACCACAGCCACAGTTTTCCCCGTGCAATATTTAGTTTTCAGCATTGCAACAAATGGCGACTAAGCGTTCAAAGTGAAAGTGACGGTGAACAGACAGAACATCGTGTTGCTGCAGACACCCAGTACAGTGATAACACGCACACAGGGTAGATGGTCCAGAAAAACTCCAGTAAAAGTAATGATATCCGAGCTGAAACAAGATACCTCGGACGAGGACCAGTAGATCGGCCGCTGCCATGGCCACCAGGTAGCGAGTTGGCGTGCAGGTGGGAGGCCGCACTTCCCTTCCCCGGACAGGATCACAATCCCACAAATTCCTGCGGGCGGAAAGACAAGGGACGGACACTGGCAATTTACTCAACACGGTCCCCGGGGCTGACTGAACACCGGCCCGACTTTCAGCTCAAGATCAGGAGTGTTGGAGTCGGTGCGCTGCTGCTGCAAGTTTAACGATGTCAGAGCCGGCTCCGACTGTGCCCGACCCGCCTGCCTGCCTGCCGGCTTCAGGGGGGCAGAGATAAGGCGACGGGCGGGCGGGGTAAATGGCGGGGACGGAGGGAACGAGCAGCCACCATCACCCTCTACAAAAGGCGCAATGGTCCTTTCTATAGTGAACTCTGCTGCTGCTCACAGTCTCTGATGGGGCCGCTTTCACAGACCTAACCGTGAGCGGCCGGCCGCATGTAACCAGGGCTCTGGGAACTCGGCATCTGATGGGGACGAGGAGGCTTCCAGAGGGAAGGCAGGGGCAACATGGAATCCAGCAGCAGAGCGGCCCCGTTAAGGATTCATTCCACAGTGATTCGTCAGTATCAAGTGGGCCCACACACACGCACGCCGGAGATCCGCGCCAACTGTCCCAAGGAGATGATCCAATTTATTGACCAACAGGCGGTGGGTGGAATCCGACTGACAGACAGACTCCACATGAGAGAGTGAGACACAAGTGTCCACAGGGCGGCTGTCCACTCTGATTCAATAACTCACAACACATGAACTTTTACACTTCACATGTGATCCCCTCTTCCCCAGTCACAACCGTCCCGGAGAGCATGCCTGCGCGCACCGCCCTGCCTCCTGTCCCCGAGCACTGGACACTTGCAAGGTGGCACTGCGCAAGGCAAGCGAACCAACATTCTAGGCTGGCCCCGGCCGGCATGCAGCACCGCAGCAGTTGAGAAGACAAACAAGCCGGGCCCTTCGTTTCAGCAAGCGCTGTCTGCGACAATAAAAGCCAAACACAGCAGCGTTACAACATCACAAATATGTCACCTGAGCGGGATAGATATTCTTCCACACATATTCTTATACAAGGATCAGCCGTTCGGGACCGTCGTACACATGATGACAACTACCAAGAGTCAATCACACGTACACACAGAAGGGAAATATAAAATTGAGAACTTCTGTCTCTGCTCACCCTTCAGGATGTCCAACGGCCAAGGACAATGATCGCGTACACAAGGATTTTCTCCCACGGCGCCGTAATATCTCCCGCAGCGCTTTCCCACCCATCTTCCTCCTCCCCGTCGAGCTACCCGCAATGTCCTCGGAATGACATCTGGCGCCAAACCACACTTCCTGAGATTTAATACCATTTTCCGTCTCTCCACCGGACTTGAAGTTCAAACACAGTTTTAAAAATAGAGATTCAGAAATGAATCACAAACAGATGACATCAGCCGAGTGAAATTCCATACTGAGACAGACATGCTGTGGTTTATTCAGGGAATTGATTGAGAAACTTTGGACTGGAATTATGGCGATAGATACTGCGGGATGAAATTGGGAGTCGCGGCATTGTTCCAACAAAGGGGATATTTGTTTCAAATCCACTCAGATGAAATCTCCACCTCATGTTGTTATGTCCTGAGAGTTTCCTTCAATCCGTTTCACTCAGCAAGGAAGGCATGCCAAATTCCAGGGGCCCTCTCAGGGCTCTGGTGCCCAGGTTTGAAGTGACTGACTGGGCGAACCTTGTCCACAGGTTGAGGAATTAGTTCAACAGATCACCTCGGACTAAAATGTCCCCCCCCCCCACGCTGCTTCACGTCACTTAATAGATCGCGGCTCACTGACTGTGACCTCCACCACCAGCACTCCGCTGACGTCCCCGGTAACCATTCACTCCCTGCTTGCCTATAGATCTGACTATACCACGACAATAACATTCTCTGCCTTCCTTCAGCAACTCTGAGGCGCACGACCCACAGAGCTCCCACACTCAGAGAACAAAACATTGCCGCTTCAGAATTGTCCAAAGCTAAACAAAACGGCGAATGATCAGCACCTCTCCTCCTCTCTTTCTCGCTCCCTCCATCCTTACTGATGCACTCTCCCCGAACTGTTAATCTCTCCTCCTACGTCTCTCTATTTCCCCCCTCTGGTCCTGCTCCTCACTCCGTCCAACTTGAAGTGTTTACTGATGAGGGACTGAATGGTGCAGAACTGACGCATTGACACACTGTGGAGGTACTGATGGAGGGACACACTGTGGTGGTACTGATGGAGGGACACACTGTGGTGGTACTGATGGAGGAACACACTGTGGTGGTACTGATGGAGGGACACACTGTGGTGGTACTGATGGTGGGACACACTGTGGTGGAAACAGATGGAGGACACACTGTGTGGTACTGATGGAGGGACACACTGTAAGGCAGTTCTGATGGAGTGACACACTGTGGTGGTACTGATGGAGTGACATAATCTGGGGTAGTACTGATTGTGACCGATGTTAACCATGTAACAATTACAGCACGGAAACAGGCCCTCTCGGCCCTTCCAGTCCGTGCCGACCATTTGTTTTCCCCTATCCATCTACCTGCACTCAGACCATACCCCTCCATTCCCTTCACATCCATATACCTATCCACTTTACTCTTAAATGTTAAAATCGATCCTGCCTCCACCACTTCAGCTAGAAGCTCATTCCACACAGCCACCATCCTCTGAGAAAAGAAGTTCCTCCTCACTTTACCACCCCTAAACTTCTGTCCCTTAATTTCATGTCCATGATGCCCTCATTGTTTGAATCTTCCCTACCCTCAATGGAAAAACGTAACAACGTAACTCTGTCTATTCCTTTCAATCATTGTAAAGACCTCAATCAAGTCCCCCCTTAACATTCTGCGCTCCAAAGAAGAACGAAAATAACTTGTTCATCCTTTCTCTGTAACATAGTTGCTGAACCCTGGCAACATTCTGTAAATCTCCTCTGGTACTCCTCTCTATTTGTTGACAATCCGTCCTATAACTAGGCGACCAAAATTTGTACACCATACTCAAATTGGTCTTACAAATGCCTTGACAATTTTAACATTACTCCCTACTCCTAATTCAATGCTCTGATTTATAAAGGCCAGAACACCAAAGGCTTTCTTTACCACCCTATTACATGCGATTCCCCCATTCAGGAACTATGCACATTAATCCTAGATCCCGCAGTTCCACAGCATTCCTCAATTCCCTACCATTTACCATGTACATCCTTTTGATTTGTCCTGCCAAGATGTAGCACTTCACACATAACAGCATAACTCCCTCTGCATCTCAGCCACTTTTTCAAATGACCCATATCTCGCTGTAGAATTTGAAATCTACTTTCATTTTCCACAACACCAACCTATCTTATTACATCGCAGACTACGTAACCAATTTTCCAAACCCATCATCCAGATCCATTGATGTACATGACAAACAACAGTGGACCCAACACAGATCCCTGAGGCACCCCACTGGTCACCGGGTTCCAACTGTTGAATCCATCTTGCTACTCCACCATTAACTCCCAAAGATTGAATGTTCTTAACCAACCTTCCATGGGGAACCTTGTGAAAGGCCTTACTGAAATCCATATAGACAACATCCACTGCTTTACCCTCATCAATTTCCGTAGTTACCTCTTCAAAAAATTTTAGGAAGGTTTGTCAAACATGACCTTCCAGGCACAAATCCATGTTGACTGTTCCTGATCAGACCCTGTTATCCAATGCTTAGATATATTAACTCTAAGCTATCCTTTCCATTAATTTGGCCCACCACGGACGTCAAACTAATTAGGTCTATAATTGCATAAAGTTTATTCTTTGAACCCTTTTTAAACAATGGAACAACATGCGCAGTACGCCAACCTCGGCACTATTCCCGTTTTCTAGGTGACATTTGAAATAATTTGTTTTTTTTTATTTCTGTCCATAGCTCCTGCTATTTCTACACTAACTTCCCTCAATTCCTAGGGAATATCCTGTCTGGACCTGGAGACTTATCCTCACTTTTTAATATTTTTCAAAAGTCTCAGTACTTCCTCCTCTTTGAATCGCAGGATTCCATAGCTACTCTACTTTTTCCCCTTAAACTCACAGAGTTCCATATCCTTCTCCTGGTGAATACCGAAGAAAAGAATTGTTCAATATCTCCCCCATACTCTTCTTTTGGCTCTGCAGATACAGTCCATTCTGGTTCTCTAATGTCCCAATTTTTGCCCTCGTTATTCCTTTTGCTACTTAATATACCTTAGAAACCCTTGGGTTTAACTCTTCAACCTTTCCTGCCAAAGCAACCTCATATCTTCTTTTTTTTAGCCTTCCTAATTTTCTTTCTTATGATTCTTTTTACATTCTTTATATACTCCTCTAGCACTCATATTACTCCATGCCTCCTATAATTATTGGAGATAATCTCTCTTTTTTCGAAACAAATGTCCAATTTCCGTGAAAACCATGGCTCTTCCAACTTTTTACTATTTCCTCTTTCAACCTAACAGGGACATAAAGATTCTCTACTCTTACAATTTCCCCTTTAAATGTCCTCCATTTCTCTCCTACATCCTTCCCCATGAAACGAAGTGTCCCAATTCACTCCTTTAAAATATTACGCAGTCCCTCAAAGTTAGTCTTCTCCAAACAAAAATCTCCACCCTAGTCCAGTTCTGACTCTCTCCATAATTATATTGAAACTAATGGTTTTGTGATCACTGGTTCCGGGAAGTGCTCACCAATGCATACACCTCCGTCACCTACCTGCCTCATTTCCTAACAGGAGGTCCAGCACTGCCCCTTCTCTGGTCGATACCTCTATGTACTGCTGCAAAAAAACTATCCTGCCACACATTTTACAAAGTCCAAACCATCCAGCCCATTTACAGAATGTATTTTCCAGTCTATTTTTGGAAAATTGAAATCTCCACCCACAATCACTACCTTCTGCTTACTACCTAATATCTGCTATCTCCTTACATATTTGCTCTTCCAATTCTCCGGCCCCATTTGGCGGTCTATAATACACACCTAAAAGTGTTGCTTACAAAAAACCGTTCCCACTTCTCAGTTCCACCCAAATAGCCTCCCTAGACGAGCCCTCTAATCTATCCTGCCAAAGCACTGCTGTAATATCTTCTCTGACAAGAAATGCAACACCTCCCCCTCTGGTCCGTCCAATTCTATCACACCTGAAGCAACGAAATCCTGGAATATTTAGTTTCCAATCACAGCCCTCCTGCAACCATGTTTCACTGATTGCCACAACATCATATTTCCAGGTGTCAATCCAGGCTCTGGAAATTCATCGAATGTTCTTATCTGTATTCACTGTGATTGAAGATAGGGGTTCAGGAGATAATAGAAACGCACTCACGAGCTCTCCCCGAGACATTCAATGTCGTTGAAAGTGAAATCTTCCAAACACAGTCTCTTGATTAATAGTTTCTTTATTGTAGTGATAATACGGTTAGATATTCATCCAAACTTCTTCTAGTAAATGTACATTTTGATCTTACTCGTAGACAAACTGGTGCATGATCGAAAGCTGTGACCTCTCCACAATGCATCTTCAAAATTAAAACTAATAGCAAATCTGCGCGAGAATCCAAGCCGCAAACAAGCTTCAGACTAGGTATAAATCCAACCCACATAACTACAGGAAGATACCATTTAAAGGAAACTGGGTATATTGAATTAAGCTAAATGGTCACTGCAGTATTGTTGCACTGATATATTGTGGTGCAGTAGCGATGGAGTGTCGTGTGTGGGGCGTTGTGTGCGGAGGTGGGGGTAAGTGGGAAACGTATGGCAGACCCTGACAACATTATACGTGGATGGAAGTGCATCTATCGGACCCATAAGTCAAAGTATTCCTGGACATGCTATTGTGAATCAGGATGGGAATAGTATAGAGGCAGCTGCTTTCGAAAGACCATTATCTGCCCAACAAGCGGAACTGTTTGCTTTAATAAGCGCCCGTATCGTAGGGAAGAATTCTAGAATACATGTTTACACTGACTCTAGATATGCGTTTGGAGTGGTCCATGACTTGGGCCAGTTGTTGGGAAAAACAGGATTCTTAACTTCCGCGGGAACACAGATATCCCACCAGAAATTAGTGTCAGATATGTTACAAGCATTAATATTGCCGCAACAAATTTCAGTGATGAAATGTAGTGCACATACTAAGGCCGAAAATCCCAGTAGATATAGGAAATCATCGTGCTGCCCAAAAATGCTAAAGAGATGTCCCGGGAGCGCAGGGTGGTTCCACACCTAAAATGAATGAGGCAGAATGAAAGTGTAAATAAAGATAAGTCTCCCTGGGAAAGCCAATGCCACCTATCCAAGACATTATTAGGTTACAGGAGGACGCTCCTGATAAAGATGTAAAATTGGGGAAGCAACTTGGTTGCATAATTGATTGTATATCAAGATTGTGGGTTACCCCGGCAGGACAGACACGTATGTCCGATGAACTTGCAATGTGGGTTATTGAATGTGTAAACTTTGCAACTCGCTGTGGTGTTAAGCACCGGCGATACACTATTGGCTACCTGGTGACATCCGAGTTTGCAAACACTGGCGCAGAGGATTAGCAGCCGTTGTCTGATCTGTCAGCAACATTATCCCGGGAAAGGCGAGAGCTGTGGAAGTGGGAAAACGCCCTGACCCATAGGCCCCTTTGGAACCCTCCAGATGGACCACATTGAGTTGGAGAGATGTCAGGGATACAAATATGTGTTAGTAATTGTAGAGTTATGTAGCAAGTGGATTGAAGCCTACCCTACACTGGACAACAAAGCCTCTACAGTTGTTAGAGTACTCATGAGAGCGATTATTCATAGATATGGATTTCCTATTCGCCTAAGTTCAGATTATGGTCCTCATTTTGTAGGACAAGTGAATCAAAATGCTGTGAACAAATGGGCATCCAGCAACAGTTACACTGTGCCTGTCGATAGCAAGCTGCTGGTCTTATCCAACGAGCTGATCAGACATTAAAAACCAAACTTGAAATCTGAAACAGGGGCTTGCTGGTTTAAATTACTTCCGTAGCATTATTCCAGGTGCGCACTGTACCAGCAGGAAGAACACGATTGAGTCCGGCAGAAATCGTGTATGGTCGCCCACATCGAACCCCATGGAACGAAAGTTCCCCAAAGGTTGTTAATTTTCATCGTATGACAGTAGAGATGACTGATTATGTTTTATCCTTGACCACAGTAATGAGGGATTTGAATTACAGATTATTGAACTACCACCTTTAGTTACTCCATCTAAGGTTGAACCTGGTGATTTTGTTATGGTAAAGAATTAGGTAAGAAAGGCAATGGATGCCCGGTGGAATGGCCTTTATCAGGTTAGCCTTACAACCCCAATTGGTAGAAGGGAAAATGCTTGGCTCCACCTTCACCATCGTAAAATTGTCAGTAGTAAGACTTACTAATTTTTCCTTTAATAGTAAGATTACACGAGAACTTTCCAGTTTGAAGTTTGATCTTGATTTGATGAAGGTGATTACATGAAGAAGACCCTTCAGGCCGCATGTGCGTCAATCTTCAAAGCAGCGGTATGAAATCACAAATAGCAAACACCAAAGTGACATAGTAAGATGCGTGACTCGAGAACTACCAGATGATCTTTTCTGAGAGAGGGTTGGGCGTGGCGGGCACGTAATTACCTACGTAACTCCTCATAAAATCAAGATCAAACTTCAAACTGGTAAGTTCTTGTTTAATCTTACTACGTTTAATCACGTGAGTGATTCCGTGAAGACTTCAAAGCTTTGTGATTTCATGCCGCAGATCGAAATCACGGCGTCTCACTGGATCGATTGACTCAGGATGAGTGAATAATGAAAATGCATCAGCATGATATTGATTCACATGTATCAATGGTTTACATGAATAAATAAATCAATAGCAAGTTCAGTAACTCAGGGGAGGCTAAAGTGGACGCAAACAGAATGGGCAAAACCCTGGGTCAGTAACTGGCCTATGGAATTAAAAAAAAAAACTATTTAGTTGACCATCCTGCGGTCGTGAGGTTATGGTCGCTGGGCATGTCCATTGCCCTGGCCGCTGATGTTGATGCTGACCTGGGGTGGAATGAGATATACAATCGTCAGTGTTAACACCTGCATAACCCAGAACCTACTGCAGCCACCTTGAAATAGTCTGAACCGACCTTCCTTTGTGTTAAAAAAGGAACTGCAGATGCTGGAGAATCGAGGGTACACAAAAGGCTGGAGAAACTCAGCGGGTGCAGCAGCATTTAAGGAGCGAAGGAGATAAGCGACGTTTCGGGTCGAGACCCTTCTTCAGACCCTTCCTGTAGTTGTTTGTTGATTAATAAACAATGCTGATTCCACTTCTTAGGATTCTGCTGGCCTTGATAACATAGACGTGAGACTGTGGGGTATCCGAAAAATGATCTTAAATCATGCCACCCCTGGTCTGGTCTGCTTGTGTAGACCAGAATGTAAAATGTAATGGCACCTACAGCCAATTCCAGGTCCGACAGAGGTTCACCTGCACCTCCTCCAACCTCATCTACTGCATCCGCTGCTCCAGATGCCAGATGATCTATATCGGTGAGACCAAGCGGAGGCTTGGCGATCGCTTCGCCGAACACCTCCGCTCGGTCCGCAATAACCAACCCGACCTCCCGGTGGCTCAGCACTTCAACTCCCCCTCCCATTCCACATCCGACCTCTCGGTCCTGGGCCTCCTCCACGGCCAGAGTGAGCAACACCGCAAGCTGGAGGAACAGCACCTCATATTCCGCTTGGGGAGTCTGCATCCTTTGGGCTTGAATATTGAATTTTCTCAATTCTGTTAACCCTTGCTGTCTCCTCCCCTTCCCACCTCTCCCTCAGCCCTCGGGCCCTGGCATTCCCTCTATCTCTATCTCCCTCCCCCACCCCAGTCGCACCAGCTTCTCATTTTCACACCACAAACAGCTTACAATGGCTTGTTCCCTTCATCACCGATACTTTTTTGCATATCTTTCACTCATTGTTCCTTATCTCTCCACATCACCGTCTATATCTCTCGTTTCCCTGATCCCTGACCAGTCTGAAGAAGGGTCTCGACCCGAAACGTCGCCTATCTCCTTCGCTCCTTAGATGCTGCTGCACCCGCTGAGTTTCTCCAGCCTTTTGTGTACCCTCGATTCTCCAGCATCTGCAGTTCCTTCGTTAAAACAATTCCATCCTATCTAGTCACAGCGTTTGCAATGTTTGCCGTCGTTGTGCTGATATAAGTGTCATGACTAAGGATGTAGCTGGAACCCCTTGGTGAAGTAATGTTCCCACATTTTCAATAACCAACTGCATAATCATGTAATGGGAGAACTTGTGTCAAGATCTGTTTAACAACTCGATATCCGAGTTGAACCCGATAGCATAGTTCCCTTTTGTTGCAGTCCTAGTGTCTCTATAACTGAATTATTGTCAAATACCATTTAAAATGAACTGGAAAATGTCAGTAATCTGTACCGTAATAAAGGTAACATTAATATTTCAACAAAAACACTTCTGATCCCCTAAATAGGAATGCACTGCTTTTCTGGGTGCTATCCCTGCACACTGCAGTGAGCACTTTCATGACTTGATGTGACAATCTGAGGCATAAGTCAATCCATTCAAAATGTGTAGGTCAATAATTGTTTTACTGTGCAAAGGCCGGTCTCCTGAAGCACAGTTTGAACCAGCAAGTTCTTGTTTTTTGGAATAACCGCATACCGTTGTGCCATAATGCCTGATGAAGCAGGCAACATGGACACATGGCCAGTCCGACAGTACAAACCCAAGCGAGGTCTTGCTGACTGTATTAAGACCCGGCTAATGAGTCAAAAATGAGGAAGACATAAAAGAACATTCCCCCTTTTGAAGTGATAGTGTATTTCTCCGCACTGTTGTGCCACATATTTTTGCAATCGGTGCATAAACATGCACCAACATTCGATGTAGTATTGAACCATACTTTCATAATACTTTGAGATCCAACACTCATTCTGTGTTATCATCGATCTGAACTGGATGATACACCAGTGGCAAGAGAGATTTAGGTAATTATTACAGGATACTTTTACTTGATTAGTATGTGACTAACATATGTCACCATTGTAGAGCAGCAACTTGAATTTGAGCATGTAGAATATGTATATTCGCTCAATAGCCCCTTACCCATGGGGTGCATCTAGTGTATATATATTTAGTTGATACCAACAATTGAAGAATTGGTAACTCATGCAATCTCCAATACTTCCAAGTAGAGATGGCATTCGGAACTTCTCATCTTAGAGTCCTTAGCATCAGTCTGTAATAACTGAATTCGACCGACCACACTACTGTAGCGAGTTTCAAGTTCAAGTTCAAGTTCAAATGAGTTATTGACATGTTCAGCAATGTTGAATACTGTTATTTCATCATTGTGACTGAGGTAGCTTCAGCTGACAATAGCATAAGGAAGTTAACAATGGTCTAATTGCTACTTACACTATATCAATTCCTTGATTTGCTCGGCGGAAACACAGCTGCTACATTGCCAATTACTCGATGAAAATAACTTAGTTTTGTAACAGATTGCTATAACTCCAATCTCTTGCCACAGGGCGGAGTCAAGGATAATAATAATTAAAGGTAAATCCCAATGACCAACAAACAGTGTATCCCATACAGAAAAGCGTTACTGTTATAGTACAGTTATATTGTCTTTGATAACCTCTGTAATGGGATTGTCATAGCATGGATCTCTGACCCTTATGAATCTGTTGTTAGTCAGAAAAAATCAGTTTTCATATTCGGAAAGTTCATATGCCCGACACTCTCCATTATTCAAAATAACATGCCACTCCTGCCTTATTCCATGGGTGGTTTGCATGAGAACTTTTGCCCAATTTCTGAACTGTAATTTTTTTTAAACAACCCTGGCCATAATCCAAACTTGCTTGGAATGCTCCGACTGTGCCTCAACTAGATATTTTTACCCTTTGCGTGTTGTACAAAACAAATGTAAATATTACAACTTGTGAACGCTGCACGACCCATATTTTGGAAGTGCTAGACCCATTTTGTTGAGTAGGATTGGGAAGGTGTATGGAATTTCTGAGCTATCATGCTGCCCCAAGCTCCAGTGAACCGCTTACTGCCGATGAGCGCCTGGGGTGCATTCTGAAACGATGACTTTTGCCCGCCATTGGCCTAATTGAATGATCGGCCAGGCTTTCTTCCCCTGATGAATAGGCCTAGCTGAATAACAGATTCAGCGGATGGCTCTCACATCCCCCTGTTGGCGCTGTTCACTGCCGGCACATATGTCCAACTTCTTTAGAGCCTGGAGTCAGTTATATCTTGACCTTTTTTCTTCCCTCCTCAGAGAGGGTGATTCGTAGGCATCCCTAAACATGCGCTGCCACAGGCTGCAGGATACCAATACTGATAAGAACCCATTGGACTTAACCCAAATAGAATATTCTGCTGCGAAGGCAACTTTGTGGTCAGGAAAAAGGTACCTCTGACACGTGCCCTTTATCCCTTGGGGTATGCCCCACGGCCATCCCTGAGACTCAGTGTCAGCAGGATACTGACCCGTCTTGGTCTCTGCCTCCAAGAGGGAGACCTCTGTAGCACTGTAAGCAACAATTGCTGTATTTGGGATTGTGGTTACATACGCCCCGGTGAGGAATTCATCCCCCAATTGTCGTTACATACGCCCCGGTGAGGAAGTAGGTGATGGAAGTGTGGCGGAGGCGCAGAGTGAGGAGGAGTGGAAGGGAGGGTGCGGGAGTGGAAGGGGTAGGGGAGGGGGTGAGAGGGAGGGGGAGGAGACGAAGTGGAGAGGGGGGTGAAGTAAGGGAGGAAGGGGGGAATGTGAGGGGAATAAGGATCGAGGGATATGGAGGGACGAAGGAGGAGGGAGATATGGAGCAAGTGTGGAAGGGAGCTTGAGGGGGAGGGTTGGGGAGAGGGATGGGGTGATAAATATGGAGGGGAGCGAGAGGGGAGAGGGATGGGGAGGGGAGAGGAAATTGAGAGAGGGGGAGAGGGAGGGTGTAGTCAGAGGAAGGGGCAGATGGATTTTCAGCGAGAGGAGAGGGGAGTGGTTGGGTGTCCCCGGCGGCCAGATGTCGGCCACAGAAGGGAGAACAAATGTACTCAGTCCTCGGGGAGTTCCGGAGGAACAACGATACGATGGACACAGTGGGAGATCTGGACAATCGATCACTGCCCATACACTGGGCAATGAAGTCGGGTACAAATTGTCACCGCTCTGGACTGTGAATCAGTCTGCCTCATTTTCAATGGCAATCGCTGCTTTGGGCGGGACACCACAGCCTTATTTCCACACAAAGGAAACCGGCACCGACCCTCCCAGTAACCTGCTGCCCCTCCCCGTCTTTATTGGCAACCGCCGCCGCAGCTAGAGAGTTGTGGGTGGGCGCGGAGTACACCTGGGACATGGCAGAACAATTAAATAACTACTTTGGTTCTATCTTCACTAAGGAAGACATAAATAATCTGCCAGAAATAGCAGGGGTCGGGGGTCAAATAAGATGGAGGAACTGAGTGAAATCCAGGTTAGCCGGATTGGGTGTTGGGTAAATTGAATAGATTAAAGGCCGATAAATCCCCAGGGCCAGTTAGGCTGCATCCCAGAGTACTCTAGTAAGTAGCCACAGAAATAGTGGATGCATTAGTGATAATTTTTCAAAACTCTTTAGATTCAGGAGTAGTTCCTGAGGATTGGAGGGTAGCTAATGTAACCCCACTTTTTAAAAAGGGAGGGAGAGAGAAAACGGGGAATTGCAGACCAGTTAGTCTAACATCGGTAGTGGGGAAACTGCTAGAGTCAGTTATTAAAGATGGAATAGCAGCACATTTGGAAAGTGGTGAAATCATTGGACAAAATCAGCATGGATTTACGAAAGGTAAATCATGTCTGACGGATCTTATAGAATTTTTCGAGGATGTAACTAGTAGAGTGGATAAGGGAGAACCAGTGGATGTGTTATACCTTGACTTTCAGAAGGTTTTCGACAATGTCCCACATAAGAGATTAGAATACAAACTTAAAGCACACGGTATTGGGGGTTCAGTATTGATGTACGTAGAGAACTGACTGGCAGACAGGAAGCAAAGAGTAGGAGCAGGTCACTTTCGCAATGGCAGGCAGTGATTCGTGGGCTACCGACAGGCTCAGTGCTGGGACCCCAGCTAATTACATTATATATTAATGATTTGGACGAGGGAATTGAATGCAACATCTCCAAGTTTGCGTATGACACGAAGATGGGCGGCAGTGTTGGGTGGGGGGAGGATGCTAGGAGGCTGCAAGGTGACTTGGATTGGCTGGGTGAGTGGGAAAATGCATGGCAGATGCAGCATAATGTGGATAAATGTGAGGTTATCCACTTTGGTGGCAAAAACAGGAGGGTAGACTATTATCTGAATGGTGGCAGATTAGGAAAAAGGGTGAGATGCAACGCGACCTGGGTGCCATGGTACACCAGTCATTGAAAGTAGGCATGCAGGTGCAGCAGGCAGTGAAGAAAGCAAATGGTATTTTAGCAGTCATAGCAACAGGATTTGAGTATAAGAGCAGGGAGGTTCTACTGCAGTTGTACAGGGTCTTGGTGAGACCACACCTGGAGCATTGCGTACAGTTTTGTTCTCCAAATCTGAGGATATACATTCTTGCCATAGAGGGGGTACAGACAAGGTTCACCAGACTGATTCCTGGGATGTCAGGACTTTCATATGAGGAAAGACTGGATAGACTCGGCTTGTACTCGCTAGAATTTAGAAGATCGAGGGGGGATCTTACAGAAACTTACACAATTCTTAAGGGGTTGATCAGGCTAAATGCAGGAAGATTGTTCCCGATGTTGTGGAGCTCCAGAACAAGGGGTCACAGTGTAAGGATAAGGCGGAATTCCTTTAGGACCGAGATGAGGAAAACATTGTTCACACAGAGAGTGGTGAGTCTCTGGAATTATCTGCCACAGAAGGTAGCTGAGGCCTGTTCATTTGGCTATATTTAAGAAGGAGTTAGATGTGCCCTTGTGGCTAAAGGGATCAGAGGCCATGGAGATGTACAGGATACTGGATACAGGATACCGAGTTGAATGTTCAGCCATGAACACATTGAATGGCGGTGCAGGCTCGAGGGGCCGAATGGACTACTCCTGCACTTATTTTCTATGTTTCTATGTTTCTCAGTCTGGTCTGTGTGACGGACAGGGCTACATCTACAAATCTCGCCAATTCCCTGATGAGCCTTTCTCAAAACAAGCTGGATGGAATCCTACATTATACTGTCCTTTGTGCATCTACAGATGTTTGGAAGGGTCACTGGAGACATGCCGCGATTTATCAGTCACATTGGGATTTAACTGGGTTATAGTGCGCCTTCTGGATTGTTGCATCTATGATGCGCGACAGACAATTGATAGTATCAACACAAAGGGGAAGCTGTCAACCATTGATGGTGCAGAGGTGAAAATGACAGGGGGCGCCGCCCTGTATGGTATGGCTGCCCACCTGCAGCGGTCTGTGTTTCACTCTTTTTTTAATTTTTAATGAGTTAAAGTATTTTGTTTGGAATGTATTCTTTTTGATGTGGGGGGTGGGGGGTGGGGAAGGGGGAAACTACTTTTCCTGGTCCCTACCTGGTCGGAGAGGCAGCTTTGCTCCGGGCTGGAACTTCGACCCGTCCTCGCGGCCTACTAGCGGGCCTGGAGCAGCGTTTCTTGAGGAGACCGCCTAGTCAGAATCTCGGGGGTTGGGGGGAAAGTGATGACTGCCCCCGAGGTAGAAGGGGTGGTGGTAAATTATGAGAATCGAGAAGACAGTGGAAGATTTTAAAAGGAAGGTGAATAAATTTGCAAACGAGGATAAACTATCTGAGAAGTAAGAAATTGAGTTTAGAATGAGAAAGAAGGCAGATCAGAAAGGATTAAAGTGGGAAGCAGAGGGATAAATTGATGAGACTGCTTTAAAAAGATAAGAGCAGGCCAGACACAGATTATCCTTTGGGGCACCCATAAATTGAGAGGGCTAAGAAATACCTTACACAATGTTCCTGATGGGGCACGAAATGGATTATGGCTTTGGAGGACGATTATTGGCTATGGGACATTTGAAGGCACTGTTGGTGAAAGTGATAGGAACCACTAAACTGACAGAACTCCTGAAGATGGCTGGCATAAAAATGCTGTGAACATTGCAATAAACAATGGCATGCTGTTTGACACAGTCAGGCAGGGGGTATAGCAGGCCCTCAGACAAAAATCCAGCAGCCTATCTGGAGAACAAGCTGAAAAGGTGGAGACCGGAAACTGAACAAAAATAGAAGGCAACCAGTTAATGAACACTATATTTTGAACCACTGTGGTGGATGTCATTCCTCCTAAAGTCAAGTCTAGATTGGAGGAGGTGGTGGGATTGTCATCTATTTCCCACCCCTGATTCAGTGATCATTTGGTCAATGAGGTTGAGAAATATCGCAAAGATAAGAAAAAGACTTGCAGACCAGCAGGAAGAGGTGCAGAGAAAAATGATGCAAATGTAACTTGAAGAGCTCAAAAAGAAAGCGTGAGAAAGGAAAGTCAATGTTGTCAGTAACAAAAGACCTGGTTGAAAAGTCTGAAATAAGTGATGCAACGACACACAGTGAGTCCTATGACAGAGCCAAACAGGGGCCAGAGATTCCATGCCAATAATAAATGTATTTGGGAGAGTGTTTCCTCAAATGCCCTATCAAGAGTGAAATAAATCTGGATATAAGCCCAGACAGGACTGGGGTCCCCAAGGGAGGGAGGGATCTCAAGGAAGAGGTCAAGGAAGGCTAGTAAGGAGATAGGTAATGGATAAAGTGTGTTGGGGATGTGAACAGGTACGATAATTAGGAAATAATAATAATAATAATAATAATAATAATATTAAGATAATGGTGAACAGAGCTATGGTAAGAACATTAAGAAGAGGTATTAAATACACCTAGGCTAGGATGCGGCAGGGTTTTAAATACTAGCGCCGTTTTTTAATCAGATGTTGTAGGCAGATTTGGAAGGTGTTGATATAGTATGTGGATGATTTGTTGGTTTGTTCCACAAGTGAGAAGCAATGTGAGAGACATTGTAACTATCTTGGAAAAGATGGCACAGGAGGTCATAACTTATCAAGGACGAAGTTGTTGTTTTGTCAGCAGCAGGTAGAATATTTTGGACGAGTAATATCTAAAGAAGTAAAAGCTATAGCGCAGGATCAAATTGAAGCGATAATTGAAGTTCCCAAACCTCAGACAGTAGAACAGATGATGATGATCTTGGGAATGGCAGGATATAGTTCAGACTGGATTGGGAAGTATGTTGAAATGTGATGCCATTAACAAAAATAATGAAGGAAGAAGGACACACAAGTCTGAGAAATGTTTTACAGTCAGAGCCTTTGAATGAAGGACAAAAAGGTTTTGCTTGTGGATGTTTCTTGTTAAAGGGATCATAATAGCAAGTATGCAGGGTTTGAAGTGATGCATCAGGATGAATTAGACGTTAAGGTAATCAAATTGGAAGCTTGCTTGCAATCTTGCATAGCTCAATTGGCAGGAATTAAGGCCTTAAGAGCAGCATATGTACATGGAGTCTGGCACATGTTTGGAGCAGTAGGGAAACAGAAAGGCTTTGAGAAAAGCAACGGAGACCCCATGCAAAGTTAGCAGTGTCCCCCTATGAAATGTTGTTTGGGTTACCTTATTTGGGAAAGATAGAAGGAATACCCACCATAGAGGGAAGTGATGTATTCTTAAGGAACTATTTACTGGCAGTATCTTGTTCCCTTATAGAATTAAAAGCTAAAGGACTATTGGCTCAAAGCCCACCACTCGACTTTCCAATACATGCTGTAAAGGCTGGCGACTGGGTACTGGTCAAGAATTGGAAGGAGGAGAAACTCCAGCCCCGGTGGACCGGCCCATACCTAGTATTACTGACAACCGAGACAGCAGTACGAACAAAAGAAAAAGGGTGGACCCACGCAATCCGGGTTAAAGGACTCGTTGATCCACCCGCTCCTGATAAAGAGGAACAGTGGATGGTGAAGCCAGGAAATAAGCCCCTAACATTAATTTTTAGAAAAAAATAAATGTATAACTAGCAGTATGAAAGGAGCAGTCGTGGTATTGTTTGCTCTGCATGTAATTATGGTAAAAAGTATTAATAACTGTGATAAATGTTATCATCCTATCAGATACGGAGGGTGGACAACCAGATAATTTACCTATCATTCCCATGTGAACGATGCTTGCTATAACCTGAGGACTAGAACTATTTGTGAGGACGGGGGAAAGAAGTAGTATAGGGTAGAGAATAGAGGATATGTAGGGAGGTTTGGGTACGTTACCTGCCCAAAGGGGGAGAGATGGGTTTGTATGACTAGGACAGGGCAGTTAGGTCTACCTTTCCATGCCTTAAGATGGGCATTAGACAAAATATAGGAGGAAGTAATAACAAAGTTAACGGAAGTAGTAGTCACCAAGCCTCCCCCTTCCCCACCTACTCAGCCTCAATTGCACCAGACACTGTACGAAGAAATAAAGCAGATTGAGATCCCTGAAGGAGGAAAAAAACCTGTTTGTGGACTTGGCCCTACGGATAGCTGGAATCCTGAATGTGACTAACTGTTGGGTCTGTGGCAGACCACTGGTGAGCTCACGTTGGCCGTGGAGAGGATCCATTGTTGAAGTACGGGACCTGATGGAGTGGAACTTGACAGTTGGACAAGACCGAGATCCCCAGGCATGGGTCCTGACAGACGCTCCGGTTGGGACTGAGTGTATCGCTGGGCCCTGGGCAAAGGATGCCGTCCTAGTAGGCAGCAGCCTCTGCCAGCGCATCGTCACCCAGTGGCCAAATCAGTCCCGAGTGTGGTGGCCAGAGGAGCCTAAATGGTATCCAACTAAGAAAGACGGGAGAACCTGCACTATCTGGATGAAGACCAATGGAATGGAATCGACTGGACTATGTAACTGCACCGGGAACAACCCTTATCAATGAATCCCGGTGTTGCGAGACATATGTGGACCGGCCCCTGAAGGACTGTTATGGATATGTGGACACAAGGCATACTCAGTGTTGCCAACAAATTGGAGCGGGACTTCCTTTATTGGACTGGTACAACCAGGATTTTTCCTGTTAAACACTGAAGAAGGACGGTCACTAGGAACACCTGTATTTGATGACCTATATCGGAAAAAGAGGAAAATAGACATTGGAGAATGGGAAGATGATGAATGGCCACCCGCAAGTATCATCTCATACTATGGACCAGCCACTTGGGCACAGGATGGATCCTGGGGCTACTGAACCCCGGTATACATGTTAAACCGGATCCTAAGACTTCAGGCAGTACTGGAGGTAATTACCAACCAAACTGCGGGGGCACTGGAGATGCTGGCAAAGCAGCAGACACAGATGAGAGCAGCAATATACCAGAACCAGTTGGTCCTAGATTACCTCCTGGCAGAAGAAGGAGGGGTATGCGGAAAATTCAACCTCTCTAATTGCTGCCTAAACATCGATGACAATGGACAGGCAATGATGGACACATCAGAAGGAATCCTAAAATTGGCACATGTCCCAATACAGAAGTGGAATTCGATTATGGGAACCCGATGGTGGGATTCCATCCTCGGAGGAACATGGTGGAGAACGGTGGGACTCTTGTTTCTATGTGCAGTGGCTGGACTGGTCTTTATCCCCTGTTGCATCCCCTGTTTTAGGTAACTTATTACAAGCAGTATAAGTCAATGCAGGCTGTTGTCAAGCCTATGGGATAGAAAGGGGAAATACAGAAAATAATGATAATGCGGCCAGGAAAGGTCCATGATCTACAAGAAAAGGAGATTAGGACAATGTTACGTCAATTCGAACTGAAGGAGCTTGAAATTGAGGTTTAATCAATAGATGCGTAGCAAAAGAAAAAGGGGGGATTGTGAGGGATAAAGTGATTAAACCCCACTATTGTAAGGGGCTTTAAAGAGGATTCAAACCGATAGAGGGCAGGGAGAGGGTTCTGACACAGCTGTCTATAAAAGTTACTAGACCCATCCTTGAGTAAGAAGTAATAGCATTGTATAGCGGTAGAAGGGAGTGATGCATATAGATCCCTATCAGTAGAATGGAGTGATAGATGGGACCCTTGTCACTATAGCTTAGCTTTAGTGCTGATATAGGAGGACTGAGAGAGTTCACTTGGAGGTGAGTAAAACTAGGGTAGGTCATGAACAACTGAGCATGCTGAATAAAATAGTAAGATTAAACGAGAACTTACCAAGTTTGAAGGTTGATCTGTATTTTACGAGGAGTCGTGGTGAGGGATTTCGTGAAGACCCCGCCAGCACGCATGCTCGGCATCCTTCAAAGCAGCGGTGTGGAATCACAGAAACACAAAATAGTAAGATGAAGAACGTAGAACTTCCTAGTTGACCTTATGATAGAGGGTGGGAGTGGTGGGCACGACATCCCTCACCGCGACTCCTCGTAAAATACAGATCAACCTTCAAACTTGGTAAGTTCTCGTTTAATCTTACTATTTTACTTCGGAGTCACGTGAGTGACTTCATGAAGATTTCAAAGCTCTGTGATTTCATGCCCTGGACAACGTCCATGCTTATCACACTGCCGCCAGTCTGATGGAGGAAGGCTGTTAATGCAGTTCAGTCGAAACTGGCTGAAAAATCAACACAATTTATTAATCAAATAAACAACAAATAACCCCTAATTCGGGGACAGACATTCACTGAGCGGTTCCCAGGACATAGAAACATAGAAACATAGAAATTAGGTGCAGGAGTAGGCCATTCAGCCCTTCGAGCCTGCACCGCCATTCAATATGATCATGGCTGATCATCCAACTCAGTATCCCGTACCTGCCTTCTCTCCATACCCTCTGATCCCCTTAGCCACAAGGGCCACATCCAACTCACTCTTAAATATAGCCAATGAACTGGCCTCAACTACCCTCTGTGGCAGAGAGTTCCAGAGACTCACCACTCTCTGTGTGAAGAAAGTCTTTCTCATCTCGGTCTTAAAGGATTTCCCCCTTATCCTTAAGCTGTGACCCCTTGTCCTGGACTTCCCCAACATCGGGAACAATCTTCCTGCATCTAGCCTGTCCAACCCCTTAAGAATTTTGTAAGTTTCTATAAGATCCCCTCTTAATCTCCTAAATTCCAGAGAGTATAAACCAAGTCTATCCAGTCTTTCTTCATAAGACAGTCCTGACATCCCAGGAATCAGTCTGGTGAACCTTCTCTGCACTCCCTCTATGGCAATAATGTCCTTCCTCAGATTTGGAGACCAAAACTGCACGCAATACTCCAGGTGTGGTCTCACCAAGACCCTGTACAACTGAAGTAGAACCTCCCTGCTCCTGTACTCAAATCCTTTTGCTATGAAAGCTAACATACCATTCGCTTTTTTCACTGCCTGCTGCACCTGCATGCCTACTTTCAATGACTGGTGTACCATGACACCCAGGTCTCGCTGCATCTCCCCTTTTCCTAATCGGCCACCATTTAAATAATATTCTGCTTTCCTGTTTTTGCCACCAAAGTGGATAACCTCACATTTATCCACATTATACTGCATCTGCCAAACATTTGCCCACTCACACCCAGCCTATCCAAGTCACCTTGCAGTCTCCTAGCATCCTCCTCACAGCGAACACTGCCCCCCAGCTTAGTGTCATCCGCAAACTTGGAGATATTGCCTTCAATTCCCTCATCCAGATCATTAATATATATTGTAAATAGCTGGGGTCCCAGCACTGAGCCCTGCGGTACCCCACTAGTTACTGCCTGCCATTGTGAAAAGGACCCGTTTACTCCTACTCTTTGCTTCCTGTTTGCCAGCCAGTTCTCTATCCACATCAATACTGAACCCCTAATACCGTATGCTTTAAGTTTGTAAACGCGAATGTCGCAGGGGCGACCAGTGGCGACCAGTGGCTTGTTGTAGAACCGTTGAAAGGTTTCTTCACTGGCCCAGCCCGCGGTGGCGAGGATGTGGTCCATGGGCACCTCCATGGCCCTCGCCGCGGATGCAGCCCTGGTGGAATGAGACTTAAAAATGTTAGTAGCAACTCCTGCTGCATCCAACACCACCCTGAGCTACCTGACGATAGTCTGTACAGTCACCCGATGATGCGGAGGTTTGGGGCTGATGAGGAGTTCCTGTTCCTTCATCCTGATAACTCCTGTAACTCGGATGTAGTGGTGGAGATGGGTGACTATGCAGAGAGTGGCATCTACAGGGTAGGCCCGAAACTCCAACTGCAGCCCATGCGCCCCTGGCATGTGCTGCTTCAATAATTCTTGGACAAAGAAATTTATTTGACCAGGGGTGGCCACCATGCTGTCCAGTCGCAGTTTTTGTAACGTCTGGACTCGTTGGGCTGTAGTCAGTGCCATCAGCATCACCACCTTGAGGGTGAGCTGTTTCAGTGGTAGCTCATTCATTGGAGCCCAGCTCGTCAGTAGGGTCAGCACGATCCCCACATCCCACGTTACTGTATATCTGGGTCGCGGAGGGTTGGTGTTGAACACTCCCCTCATTAGTTTAGACACCAGGTGGTTGGAGCTGATACCTATATCCAGGTATGAGGACAGCGCACTCCTGGCGCTGTTGATGGCACTGTAGCCGAGGCCAGCATCGAAATGGAGGCCAGCTAGAAACTCCAGGACATCAGGCATCGTTGCGGAGTTGGAAGTCTTGTTGGTCCAAGCACAGAATGCCTCCCACTTCCTGATTTGGGTGAGGTACTGTTTCCGAGTTGATTCTCGGCATGATGCGGCGATAAGTTCTATGGCTTGTGATGAGATGCCCGACTGGATGAGTGGTCTTTTCAGAACCTGCATGCCAACAAGTTTAAGTGACCATGGCACGGATGACTAACCCCCGTAATGGGGTGAAAAATCAATTTGGGATGTTTCCCAATCGCCATCCATGGTTGTTTTAAAATTTTAACGACCATCGGGTACCATGGTTGTGGCGTCCAGTCGGGAATGATCAATATGCCAGTTGCAGAGTCCAGTTTAATTTTCTGCAATACCCGACTGATGAGGCAGAATGGGGGAAATGCGTAGCAAAACCAATGGATAGAAAACGCATCCATTGCTATTGCCCCAAGGTCTGGTTCCCACGACACATACGTTGGTATCTGATGGTTCAGCCTGGACGCAAATAGGTCAATATCTGGTGTCCCATAGTGAGCTATAATGTCTCCAACAATTTGGGGGTTAAACATCCACTCGATGTTGTCATTGAATACTCGTGAGCTGGTGTCCGCCAGTGTATTAAGCTTCCCAGGCAAATAGGTCGCAGTAATCCAAATATTCCTTTCAATGCACCAGTGCCATATTGTGTTAGCCAATTCATCACAAGATAGCGACCTGATACCACCCATATGATTGATGTAAGCCACCACAGCAGTATTATCTATTTGAAGGCGGACATGTAAATCCCGTGAATTAGTACAGTATGCCCACAGTCCATGAAATGCCCCCAGCATTTCTATATAGTTTATCCCATGTGACTCCAGGAATGTAGACTCATGAGAGTTCCATCTGCCACCACAACTGGACATCGTATCAGTTGCTCCCCAGCCTTGTGTGCTTGCGTCAGTTTGGAGCACAATGTCTGGGTTGCTTACTATGATGGGTCTGTGACACTCTCTAATATTGTCAACCCACCATTGTAGCTCGTTTCTAGCCTTTGCTGGTAACCGGATTGGCCGATCAAAGTGCCCAGCATTTGTTTTTAATGCTGTGATCTTTGTTCTTTGTAAATTTCAGTAGTGTAGCGGTCCGAATTGTGCAGCTGGGAATGTAGCTACCAATTTGCCTGTAACTTTTGCTGTTTGCCGAATGGTCGGTACCCTGGCGCAAGTAAGACTGTGGCACTCTTCTATTATAGCAGTAGCTTTATTGGTTGGGATGGTAATCTTCATTAAGTTTGTGTCTAGGGTGAACCCCAAATAATCCATAACCCGTACTGGGTGTTGTTTTGATTTGTCTGGATGGATTACAAACCCCAGCTTCTCGAACAGAGCCTTGGTTGCAGCCACTCCTTGAATTGCCAATTGGAGGGTCTGACCCACTATAAGGATATCATCCAAATATGCCATTACTATATAATTTTGTTGTCGGAGAAGAGCCAATATAGGTTTTACCAATTTTGTAAACAGCCTAGGGGCTGTGGCGATTCCATTGGGCAATGCCTTGTATTCCCTTCCGGACAAACTTCAGGAATTTTCTGTGAGCCTTAAAGATGGGCACCGTATAGTATGCATCTTTCAAATCGATGCATGCCATAAAGTACCCTGGGTAAACCATCTGCTTGGCTGTTTCAAAAGTATCCATTTTGAAATGGGTATATTGTACAAAAGTGTTCAGCTCAGTTAAGTCTATTATAATCCGACATCCCCCATCTTTTTTTAATTCTGGTGAAGATGTTGGACACAAACTCAATAGGTTCATGCTTGGTTTTGCCAATTACCCCTTTTGCTGCTAGCCGTATAATTTCAGCATGTCCTGCCTCCACCTCCTTTTGGGATAGAGTAAACTTCCTATGAGGCGAATGCTGGGTAGGAGGATTTATACCTCCAATAAATTCTATAACATACCCTTGAACACTTTGTAAAATAAACTCATCTGTGGTGACAGTTTTCCATATGTCCAAAAAAGCCCGCAATCGCCCACCTCTTCGTGCAGGAGGGGATGCTACGGAGTGAGAGGAACCAGACGTCCTTATCTCCATGGTTATCGGCGGTTCCGTACGTATGGTGTTTTGGTTTGACGTTGTGGAGGTTGACGGGGTGGCGGCCGCATCTTCCATATATGCCGCTGTTGGCCTTGCCCTAAAAAAGGTCGTTGTGTTTGCGGAAGTGGAGTTGGGTAGGACCTTTGTGTCCTGTCCGGCAGCCGTGGTTTCCAGGTTGTGTTTGGCTGTTGCCGGTGGTATGGGTGAAGTCTGTTGGACTGCTGCATGGATAGGAATGATGTATAGTGATGTGAGTGAAAGGTGGATAGGAGTGACTCGTGTAGATGGGGCACATTGGTCGGCGTGTGCAAGCTGGGTATAAGTCCCATTACCATGTTGTAGCATTCGATCATTCTATGAAAATAAATAGAGCAACGTGAAAGATGCAGAGTACAGAATATTGTTCGCAGCATTAACCATATAACCATATAACAATTACAGCACAGAAACAGGCCCACTCGGCCCTTCCAGTCCGTGCCGACCATTTGATTTTCCCTAGTCCCATCTACCTGCACTCAGACCATACCCCTCCATTTCCTTCACGTCCATATACCTATCTACTTTACATTTAAATGTTAAAATCGATCCTGCCTCCACCACTTCTGCTGGAAGTTCATTCCACACAGCCACCACCCTCTGAGTAAAGAAGTTCCCCCTCACGTTACCCCAAAACCTCTGTCCCTTAATTGTCCTGTCATTCCCTCTTGTTTGAATCTTCCCTACCCTCAATGGGAAAAGCTTATCCACGTCAACTCTGTTAATCCCTTTCATCATTTTAAATACCTCAATCAAGTCCCCCCTTAACCTTCTGCGCTCCAATGAATAAAGATCTAACTTGTTCAACCTTTCTCTGTAACATAATTGCTGGAACCCTGGAAACATTCTAGTAAATCTCCTCTGTACTCTCTCTATTTTGTTGACATCTTTCCTATAACTAGGCGACCAATATTGTACACCATACTCCAGAATTGGTCTTACCGATGCCTTGTACAATTTTAACATTACTTCCCTACACCTATATTCAATGCTCTGATTTATAAAGGCCAGCACACCAAAGGCTTTCTTTACCACCCTATCTACATGCGATTCCACCTTCAGGGAACTATGCACAGTTATTCCTAGATCCCTCTGTTCCACAGCATTCCTCAATTCCCTACCATTTACCAAGTACGTCCTATTTTGATTTGTCCTGCCAAGATGTAGCACTTCACACTTAACAGCATTAAACTCCATCTGCCATCTTTCAGCCCACTTTTCCAAATAGCCCAAATCTCTCTGTAGACTTTGAAAATCTACTTCATTATCCACAACACCACCTATCTTAGTATCATCTGCATACTTACTTATCCAATTTTCCACCCCATCATCCAGATCATTGATGTACATGACAAACAACAGTGGACCCAACACAGATCCCTGAGGCACCCCACTGGTCATCGGCTTCCAACCTGACAAACAGCCATCCACCATTACTCTCTGACATCTCCCATTCAGACACTGTTGAATCCATCTTGCTACTCCGCCATTAACACACAAAGATTGAACCTTGTTAACCAACCTTCCATGGGGAACCTTGTCAAAGGCCTTACTGAAATCCATATAGACAACATCCACTGCTTTACCATCATCAACTTCCCTAGTTACACATAGGTACCAATGACATAGGCAGAAAAAGTGATGAGGTCCAGAAGGGAGAATTTAGGGAGTTGGGGGAAAGTTAAGGAGAAGGACCAAAAGGGTAACGATTTCAGGATTACTGCCTGTGCCGCGTGACAGTGAGAGTAGGAATTAAATGAGGTGGAGGATAAATGCGTGGCTGAGGGACTGATGCAGTGGGCAGGGATTCAAGTTTCTTGATCACTGGGACCTCTTTTGGGGAAGGCATGATCTGTACACAAAGGACGGGTTGCACTTGAACCCGAGGGGGACCAATATCCTGGCAGGGAGATTTGCAAAGGCTACTGGGGAGACTTTAAACTAGAAAGGCTGGGGGGAGGGATTCGGGTAGAGGGGGTTAGGGGTCAGGGTGTGGGGCAAGAGGCAGAGAAGGGAAGCACTCGGACCCAAAATGTAGGTGATAAAGATGAAAAAGATAATAGACAGAGAATAAGGGATGATGGGTTTCTAAAATGTGTATATTTTAATGCGAGGAGCATTCTAAGTAAGGTGGATGAACTTTGAGCCTGGATTCACACCTGGAAATATGATGTTGTGGCAATCAGTTGCAGGATGGCTGTGATTGGAAACTAAATATTCCAGGATTTCATTGCTTCAGGTGTGATAGAATTGGAGGGATCAGAGGGGGAGATGTTGCATTGCTTGTCAGAGAAGATATTGCAGCAGTGCTTTGGCAGAATAGATTAGAGGGCTCGTCTAGGGAGGCTATTTGGGTGGAACTGAGAAGTGGGAACGGCGTAGCAACACTTTTAGGGGTGTACTATAGACCGCCAATTGGGGAGCGAGAATTGGAAGAGCAAATATGTAAGGAGATAGCAGATATTAGTAGTAAGCACAAGGTAGTGATTGTGGGAGATTTAAATTTTCCAAAAATAGACTGGAAAACACATTCTGTAAATGGGCTGGATGGTTTGGAGTTTGTAAAATGTGTGCAGGACAGTTTTTTTCAGCAGTACATAGAGGTATCGACCAGAGAAGGGGCAATGCTGGACCTCCTGTTAGGAAATAAGGCAGGTCAGGTGACGGAGGTATGCGTTGGTGAGCACTTCGGGACCAGTGATCACAATACCATTAGTTTCAATATAATTATGGAGAGAGTCAGAACTGGACCTAGGGTGGAGATTTTTGATTGGAGAAAGGCTTACTTTGAGGGAATGCGTAAGGATTTTAAAGGAGTGAATTTGGACACTTTGTTTCATGGGAAGGATGTAGAAGAGAAATGGAGGACATTTAAAGCGGAAATTTTAAGAGTACAGAATCTTTATGCCCTTGTTAGGTTGAAAGGAAATAGTAAAAATTGGAAAGAGCCATGGTTTTCAAGGGAAATTGGACACTTGTTTCGAAAAAAGAGAGATATCTACAATAATTATAGGAGGCATGGAGTAAATGAGGTGCTAGAGGAGTATAAAGAATGTAAAAATAATTTTAAGGAAGAAATTAGGAAGGCTAAAAGAAGACATGAGGTTGCTTTGGCAAGAAAGGTGAAAGTAAATCCAAAGGGTTTCTACAGCTATATTAATGAGGGATACAATTGGACCATTAGAGAACCAGAATGGACAGCTATCTACATAAGTCATTCCGCTGTGATGCGAGCTTTCAACCTTCTGTACCTTCTCGTAGATCAGAGTAAAGGCAAGAAGAACTGACCTGATTTAGTCATCTTTGATGATGTTGGGTGATTGTTTTCCGAAGAAGCCTGAAGTGTAGATTGTATTGTATTGTATTGAATATCTTTATCATCATTTTTCTGAGGACTTACATACCCAGAGGAAAACGAAAAAACGTTTCTCAACCAGTGTCCATTCAGTGTGCGGTAACAAATAAATAGAAAAAAAGATTATAAGTACATATATCACGAGTTGCGATCGGCAGCGGCACGACAATGGCTCTGCTTCAGTGTGTCCAGGTTGGTGGTTGGTGCGCGATACTTTGGCAGGGGGCAAAGTCCGTTTATCAGTCTTATAGCCTGCGGGAAGAAGCTGAGGAGCATCCTGCTGGTTTTGCAGCTGATGCTCCTGTACCTCTTCCCAGATGGCAGGATGGAGAATATGTGATGCGATGGGTGATAGGGGTGTTTGATGATGCAGATGGCTCTGCTAATACATGTCTTCCTGTATATGTCCAGCAATAAAGGGAGTGGAGCACCAATAATCCTGCTGGCGGTCCTCACAATCCTGTCCAGTTGGTGCCGTTCTTACGCCTTGCAGCTCCCGAACCAGGAAGTGATGCCGTAGGTTAATGTGCTCTCGATTGTTCCTCTATAAAAAGTTCATAGGTGTGCAGTGGGGAGACCTGCTTTCCGTAGTCTTTGGAGAGGGTGTAGTCGCTGCTGGGCTCTCTTGACCAGTGCTGTGGTGTTGGTCGTGGACGTCAGGTCATCTGACAGGTGGAGTCCTAGGAACTTCACACTGCTGACCCTTTCCACATCAGCTCCATCGATGTGCAGAGGTGTATGGCGTTGTTTCCCGCCCTCCTGAAGTCAACCACCATCCCCTTCATTTTCCCACGTTGAGAATGAGGTTGTGGGATTTGCACCATCTTGTGAGCAGCTCCACCTCCATCCTGTACGCCAACTCATCATTGTCACTGATGAGACCCACCACTGTTGTGTCATCAGCGAACTTGTTGATGAAGTTGTTGTTGAGTCTAGCAGTACAGTCGTGTGTAAGCAGACTAAACAGCAGGAGGCTTAGGACACAGCCTTGGGGCGAGCCAGTGCTCATGGCTATGGTTTTTGATGTCCTACTGCCCACCCTGACTGTCTGCTGCCGTTGTGATAGAAAGTTCAGGACCCAGTTACATGTGCCAGCATCAACCCCCAATAACTCCAACTTCTCCACCAGCTGCTGCAGAATGATTGTGTTAAAAGCAGAGCTGAAGTCTATGAAGAGGATCCTGGCATAAGTATTTTTCCGATCAAGGTGTGGCAGTAGGAGGTTCAGTGTTGTTGAGACTGCATCCTCTGTGGATCGATTGGCTCTGTAGGCGAACTGCAGTGGGTGTAGGTCGGCAGGTAGGCTATTTTTAATATGCTGCATAACCAGTCGCTCAAAACACTTCATTACTATGGGTGATACAAGCCACTGGTCGAAAGTCATTATGGCAGGTTGGGTTTGGTTTCTTCGGGACAGGAATGATGGTGGCACTCTTAAGACAGTTGGCACTACTGCCTGGCTGAGCGAAGTGTTAAAAATATCTGTGAAGACATCTTTCAGTTCCTCGGCGCAGTCTCTTAGCACGCACCCAGGAATGTTGTCCGGCCCTGTGGCTTTGCGTGGGTTGATGCTGGTAAAGGCCTTAGTACATCCTCTGTTGTGCCTTTTTGACTGTGGAGTCGATGGTAGCCCCCCACTTAAGATCCTTGGAGATGATGGTTCCTAGGAATTTAAAATACTCCACAGATGTGACTGTGGTGTTGATGATGGTGAGTGGGTTGAGGGGAGGGGGAGCTCTCCTAAAGTCTACAATCCGGGTTATGTCCTGACCTGGGGGACTGTCTGAGTAGAGTTTGCAACTTCTTCCTGTGACCGTGTGGGTTTTCTCTGGGTGCTCCAGTTTCCTCCCACATCCAAACACGAGTGAATGAGTCAGTTAATTGGCCTTGTTAATTGGTTAACAAGACCTGCCCCTGATATGTTTTTGTTTAGGTTTAGGTTTATTATTGTCATGTGTAGTGAGGCACAGTGAAAATATTAGTTTTACATGCCATCCACTCAGATCCGATAAAACAATCAATAAATACATTCAAATCAATCTCACGCACAACAGGTTGGCCAAAGGGGGAGATACAGAGTGAAGACATTGTAACACATCAGTTCCAGGGACAAAGTTCAATATCAGACAGTTCCCAAGGTTATGGAAGGACTGTGCAGAATCCTGATAACAGAGACTAACAAGTCTGGTGATGGGCGTTTACAAGCGTCTGTGCCCTCTTCCCAACGGGAGCATGGAGGTGGAAGAATGACCAGGGTGGGATGACTTTAATGGCGTTGGCTGCTTCTTCGAGGCAGCGTGAATTGTGGATAACATCAAAAGTGGGAAGTCTAGTTTGTGTCAGTGAAGCTACACCCCAGGCTGACCAGCTGATATAAATATCAATAGCCTTTATTTTTCAGTGAAATTCAGAGACATTTCACCGCCTTGCAAAAACAGTGAACATTTGGAGCGGTGAAGAACTACAGGGAAGATTCTACAAGAACTTGATTCTGAGCGTCTGGGCCCTGTGTAACAAGCACCTGCATGTTTTACTGATGCAGGTTGCAAACATTAGTGGCATTGATATATCACGTTGGAAGAAGAGGGGGAGGAGCGACACCCGACCGGTAAGCTTAAAAATCAAGCGCGGGGCTTGTTTTCTTTCAGAGGCCCACAGGAGCCGTTGGAAGAATAGGGGGAGGAGCGACACCCGACCGGTAAGCTTAAAAATCAAGCGCGGGGCTTGTTTTCTTTCAGAGGCCCACAGGACCTTACCCAAATCCATAACATTCCATTTGTAGAAGTGGGTTTTTTTGTAGGAAGCTGCTGATAGGTGAGAAGTGGACCAGGGTAAGCAGCTGATTGGCAGTCAGATCCCAGCAGTTTGTTGTGTACTTTATATTGTATCCTGTGTAGGGGGGGGGGGGCAGTATGAAGGCCAGGGCGGTGTACTGTTCTGGATGTCAGATGTGGGAGGTCAGGGAATCTGATAGCCCTCCAGACGTCCACATCTGCGCCAGGTGTGTTGAGATGGGGCTCCTAAAGGACTTTGTTAGGAACCTGGAGCAGCAGCTCGATGACCTCCGTCTCTTCAGGGACAGTGAGGAGGTAATAGAGAGGAGCTACAGGGAGGTAGTCATCTCCAGACCACAGGAGGCAGACAAGTGGGTCACGGTTAGGAAGGGCAAGGGGCAGAGGCAGGGGCTAGATAGTACCCCTGTGACCGTACACCTGGAAAATAGGTACTCAGGTTTGAGTACGATTGAGGGGACAGCCTAGTTGGGGGCACCAACAGCGGCGGGCCTCCGGCACTGAGACCGGGCTCTGATGCTCAGAAGGGTAGCAAAAAGAGGAGGGAAATTGTAATAGGGGAACTCTATAGTTAGGGGGTCGGATATGGGCGTTTCTGTAGACGCAGTCGGGAGACCCGGATAGTAGTTTGCCTCCCTGTGCCAGGGTCTCGTACATTTGTGTCAGAACGTGTACAAAAGATCTGATAAGGGAGGGAGAGGAGCCTGATGTTGTGGTACATAGGTACCAATGACATAGGCAGAAAAAGTGATGAGGTCCTGAAGGGAGATTTAGGGAGTTGGGGGGAAAGTTAAGGAGAAGGACCAAAAGGGTAACGATTTCAGGATACTGCCTGTGCCGCGTCGGACAGTGAGAGTAGGAATGAAATGAGGGGATGATAAATGCGTGGCAGAGGACTGGTGCAGTGGGCAGGGATTAAAGTTTCTTGATCACTGGGACCTCCTTTGGGGAAGCATGATCTGTACACAAAGGACGGGTTGCACTTGAGCCGAGGGGGACCAATATCCTGGCAGGGAGATTTGCAAAGGCTACTGGGGGAGACTTTAAACTAGAAGGCTGGGGGGAGGGACTGGGTAGAGGGGGCTAGGGGTCAGGGTGTGGGGCAATGAGGCAGAGAAGGGAAGCACTCGGATCCAAAATGTAGGCGAGAAAAGATGAAAAAGATAAATAGACAGAGAATAAGGGATGGTGGGTTTCTAAAATGTGTATATTTTAAATGCGAGGAGCATTGTAAGTAAAGGGGGGACGAACATAGAGCCTGGATTGACACCTGCAAATATGATGTTGTGGCAATCAGTGAAACATGGTTGCAGGAGGGCTGTGATTGGAAAACTAAAATATTCCAGGATTTCGTTGCTTCAGGTGTGATAGAATAGGAGGGACCAGAGAGGGAGGTGTTGCATTGCTTGTCAGAGAAGATATTACAGCAGTGTTTGGCAGGATAGATTAGAGGGCTCGTCTAGGGAGGCTATTTGGGTGGAACTGAGAAGTGGGAATGTTGTAGCACACTTTTAGGGGTGTTTTATAGACCGCCAATGGGGAGCGTGAATTGGAAAGAGCAATTTATTTGTAAGGGATAGCAGATATTAGTAGTAAGCACAAGGTAGTGATTGTGGAGATTTCAATTTTCCCAAAAATAGACTGGGAAACACATTCTGTAAATGGGCTGGATGGTTTGGGAGTTTGTTAAATGTGTGCAGGATATTTTTTTGCAGCAGTGCATAGAGGTATCGACCAGAGAAGGGGCAGTGCTGACCTCTGTTAGGAAATGAGGCAGGTCAGGTGACGGGAGGTATGCGTTGGTGAGCACTTCGGGACCAGTGAACACAATACCATTAGTTTCAATATAATTATGGAGAGAGTCAGAAACTGGACCTAGGGTGGAGATTTTTGATTGGAGAAAGGCTAACTTTGAGGGAATGCGTAAGGATTTTAAAGGAGTAAATTGGGACACTTTGTTTCATGGGAAGGATGTAGAAGAGAAATGGAGGACATTTAAAGGGGAAATTGTAAGAGTACAGAATCTTTATGTCCCTGTTAGGTTGAAAGGAAATAGTAAAAATTGGAAAGAGCCATGGTTTTCAAGGGAAATTGACCACTTGTTTCGAAAAAAGAGAGATATCTACAATAATTATAGGAAGCATGGAGTAAATGAGGTGCTAGAGGAGTATAAAGAATGTAAAAAGAATCTTAAGAAAGAAATTAGGAAGGCTAAAAGAAGATATGAGGTTGCTTTGGCAAGAAAGGTCAAAGTAAACCCAAAGGGTTATATGGTTATATCGTCTGGGAAGGTATTGAATTGCACACAGCAATGTATGTAGGGAATAATAAGTCCCAATTAGAGTCGTACAGCACAGAAGCAGGCCCTTCCACCCAATCATCCACGATGACCACCATGCCTCATCTAAGCCAGTCCCATCTATCCACATTTGGCCCATATTACTCTGAACCTTTCCTATCCAAATGTATTTTAAATTCAGGAATTAAAGAAGAACTTTAAAAATTAATCTGAATAAATATGGTCAAACAAGTCAGAACTAAAATTGTAAATAAAGAAGTTACAAACTTTATGTAAATTAAAAAACAAGTATCGTGTATGTGAATTCATTAATTTGAAGGTTTTGAAATAGGAACCTCATTGGTTTAAGCTAGGAAGGCTCAGAGAAGATTTACGAGGATGTTGCCAGGATTCAGGGCCTGAGCTACAGGGAGGGTTGGTTCGGCTGGGACTTTATTCGTTGAGAGCGCAGGAGACAGATGCACGATCTTGTAGAGGATATAAATCCACGGGGAATAGGTAGGGTGAATGGGGCTTTATTTTACCCAGAGAGCAAGGATGAATCAAGAACCAGATAACATCAGGTTTAAAGTGAAAGGGGAAGGATTTAATAGCAACGGAGGGAGAACAATTTCAACACACAGGGTGGTGGGAACATGAACGAGCTGCTAGAAGATGTTGTTGGGGCAGGTACCACTACAATATTTAAAATACCTTTTTGGCAGGTGCATGGATAGGAAAGGTTTCAAGGGATATGGGCCAAATGGTACTGGCTTTCTTCGGGCATCTAGTTGGGCACGGAGGGGAGGAGTTGGGCCAAAGGGTTGGGTGTCTGCGGTGTATGAGTCGTTCAATGTGATGTGATTAGTTGATGACATGTGAGTGTCAGTCGTGTGTCACGCTCCCTTGAAGCTGCTCCTTCACTGGCATGATTGGAGCTGCTGAAACTGCTCCAGGTCTAGTCTGTAGGGGACAGCAGCGCCGACTGATCGACAGCCCCGATACGGGAGGGAAACAGGGTGCTGGAGCTCTGTCCACCTGACTCCATGAAGATCCAGAGCTGAGGAGAGACTGTGGGGAGAAACCTTCAGGGAGTTTGTGTTAGTTGTCCATGTGGCCGGCCCTCTGAACTGATCGTAAGTCATCAGTCTGACCCTCCTGACAAAAGCCTAAGTCCAAGTAGCAACTTAATCCTAGTTTAACAGCCTGGCTTCTCCCCGAGAGCAGTGATACACTGGAACAGTAGTCTCGGGAATCTTCCATCCGCCAGAACTGAAACAACAATCAGAGAGTCAGCCCCTGAACTGGGGTCTCTTATTCAGCGAGAGAGGGAGACAAGGAATTGAGGACAATCTGTCCGCATCCCGTCCTATTTCAATATCACCCACTGACAGATAATCACCCGTTGAATCACCCGTAGTATCAAAGCAAAGGATGATGCGTACAAAGTAGCCAGAAAAGAGCAGCATAACCAAGCGGCTGGGAGAAAATCAGAGACCAGCAGAGGAGGACAAAGGGCTTAATTAGGAAAGGAAAAATAGATTATGAAAGAAAACTGGCAGGGAACATAAAAACTGACTGCAAAAGTTTTTATAGATATGTGAAGAGAAAGAGGTTAGTTAAAACAAATGTAGGTCCCTTGCAGTCAGGAACAGGTGAGTTGATCATGGGGAACAAGGAGTTATGCGGACCAATTGAATAACTTCTTTGGTTCCGTCTTCCACTAAGGAAGCATCACATAATCTGCCTGAAATAGCAGGGGACTGTGGGTCAAAGGAGGGAATTGAGTGAAATCCAGGTCAGCGCGGGAAGTGGTGATGGGTAAATTGAATAGATTAAAGGCCGATAAATCCCCCAGGGCCCAGATAGGCTGCATCCATGAGTACTTAAGGAGGTAGCTCAGGAAATAGTGGATGCATTAGTGATAATCTTTCAAAACTCTTTAGATTTTTGGAGTAGTTCCTGAGGATTAGTGTGGGGGTAGCAAATGTAACCCTCTTTTTAAGAAAGGGATGGAGAGAGAGAAAAACGGGGAATTACAGACCAGTTAGTCTAACATCGGTAGTGGGGAAACTGCTAGAGTCAGTTATTAAAGATGGGATAGCAGCACATTTGGAAAGTGGTGAAATCATTGGACAAAGTCAGCATGGATTTACAAAAGGCTAAAATCAGGTCTGACGAATCTTGTGGAATTAATTTTTCGAGGATGTTTGTAACTAGTAGCGTGGATAAGGGAGAACCAGTGGATGTGGTATATCTGGACTTCAGAAGGCTTTCGACAAGGTCCCAACATAAAGATTAGTATACAAACTTAAAGCATACGGTATTAGGGGTTCAGTATTGATGTGGATAGAGAACTGGCTGGCAAACAGAAGCAAAAGAGTAGGAGTAAACGGGTCCTTTTCACAATGGCAGGCAGTAAACTAGTGGGGTATTACGCAGGGCTCAGTTGCTGGGACCCAGCTATTTACATTATATTAATGTTCTGGATGAGGGAATTGAAAGGCAAATATCTCCAAGTTTGCGGATGACACTAAGTGGGGGGGCAGTGTTCGCTGTGAGGAGGATGCTAGGAGACTGCAAGGTGACTTGGATAGGCTGGGTGAGTGGGCAAATGTGTTGGCAGATGCAGCAGTATAATGTGGATAAATGTGAGGTTATCCACTTTGGTGGCAAAAATCAGGAGAAAGCAGACTATTATTTAAATGGTGGCCCGATTAGGAAAGGGGAGATGCAGCAGCGAGACCTGGGTGTCATGGTACCACCAGTCATTGAAAAGTAGGCATGCAGGTGCAGCAGGCAGTGAAAAAAGCGAATGGTATGTTAGCTTTCATAGCAAAGGATTTGAGTACAGGAGCAGGGAGGTTCTACTTCAGTTGTACAGGGTCTTGGTGAGACCGCACCTGGAGTATTGCGTGCAGTTTTGGTCTCCAAATCTGAGGAGGACATTATTGCCATAGAGGGAGTGCAGAGGGAGAAGGATATCACCAGACTGATTCCTGGGATGTCAGGACTTTGGGTCTTATGAAGAAAGACTGGTTAGACTCGGTTATACTCTCTGGATTTAGGAGATTAAGCGGGGATCTTATAGAAACTTACAAAATTCTTAAGGGGTTGGACAGGCTAGATGCAGGAAGATTGTTCCCGATGTTGGGGAAGTCAGGACAAGGGGTCACAGCTTAAGGATAAGGGGAAATCCTTTAATGACCGAGATGAGAAAGACTTTCTTCACACAGAGAGTGGTGAGTCTCTGGAACTCTCTGCCACAGAGGGTAGTTGAGGCCAGTTCATTGGCTATATTTAAGAGTGAGTTGGATGTGGCCCTTGTGGCTAAGGGGATCAGAGGGTATGGAGAGAAGGCAGGTACGGGATACTGAGTTGGATGATCAGCCATGATCATATTGAATGGCGGTGCAGGCTCGAAGGGCTGAATGGCCTACTCCTGCACCTAATGTCTATGTTTCTATGTTTCTATGAATCCCGGTCCCTATGCTCCCCGTCTCTCACGGTACAGAATTTCGGGGGCAGTGGGTGGGGGGGGGGGGGGTGCAAGAAATGGCCAGGTGGCGGGATGGGGGCTGGTTGAGGTGTCCAGTGCAGGAGGGGATGTGGGAGGGCTAGTGTGATAGAATGCAGGAGTGGGAAGGACAGGAGGATGGGGCCCACTGACAGATAATGAGGGAGACCAGGAATTGAGGACAATCTGTCCGCATCCCGTCCTATTTCAATATCACCCACTGACAGATAATCACCCGTTGAATCCCAGTCCCTATCCTCCCCGTCTCTCACGGTACAGAATTTCGGGGGCAGTGGGGGGGGGGGGGGGGGGGGGGGGGGGTGGGGCTGATCTGTTGTGGGGGAATTTTTACTCTCAATGGAGCAATGAAAGGAGTCATCAGCCCAAGGGGCTGTGACAAATCAGGATGCAGGGGTAGGGGGCACAGATTGGGGCTCCGTGGTCAGGCGGGGGGGGGGGGGGGGCAGGTTGGCACGAGCCAGGTTCTCTGCCTGGGACATCCTTGCCAGCTTCAGTGGTCACCCTCAGCCACAGTGTGTGTGGGCTGTGCTGTTCAATGTGGGGCCAGGGGGAGGGGGGACCATGGCAGACACGGGCAGATATTCACCAGCTGGGGGGGGCAACAGTACCGAGGGGAGGGTGGGGGTGGGGGGGGGAACAGTACCGGGGGTGGGGTGGGGGTGGAGTGGGCAACAGTACGGGGGGTGGGGGGGTCTATAAGTGGGGTGTGGGAGGGGCAACAGTACTGGGGTGGCGTGGGTGTGAGGGGGCAACAGTACTGGGGTAGGGTGGGGGAGGGTGGGGGGGGCAACAGTCCGGGGTAGGGTGGGGGGGGTGGGGGGGGAAAATAGTACTGGGGGTGGGAGTGGACAGGGTATTGGTCCAGGTATTCTAGTTGGAGTATGTGACCCCGACTGTGGACGGGGTCACAGGTCAGTCATAGGGAAGGGGACAGGGAGTGGGGGTGGAGGTCACAGGTCACAGGTCACGCCAGGAAGGCAAGGTCCAGACACAACAGCTTGACCAGACTGTGGGAGAGGGAGATCTGAGTGAGGGGATCACTGACCACAGCCCGCAACATTCAGCCCTGTGTGTGGGCTGATCACCCTCACACCCCACAAACCCCACCCCCCCTCATACCCACCTCCCCCCTCACACCCCACACCCCCCTCACACCCCCTCACAACTTACAAGCCCCTCCCCCACCCCCCTCACAACCCCTCCCCCACCCCCCTCACACCCCACCCCCACCCCCCTCCCACACCCACCCCCATCCCACCCCCACACACACCCCACAACCCCCACCCCCCTCACACCCACACCCCCCACCCCCTCACACCCCCACCCCCCACCCCCTCACACCCCCACCCCCCACACCCTCCCACACCCCACCCACACCCCACAACCCCACTCCCCTCACCGACCCCCACCCCCCCTCCCCTTACAAGCCCCACCACCACCCCCGCCCCCACCCTCACACCCCACCCTCACACCCTACCCTCACACCCCCACCTCCCCCCCCACCCCAACCCCCACCCTCACACCCCCCACCCTCACACCCCCACCCCCCTGTGAGATACCCTTTATGCTCACAATTAATACTCAAAGACTAAATCCTGGAAGCAAGAGATGTCTTTATTTTACGAGTCTGCAGACCGGGTGCCTCTCCAACTGGAGACACACCGAAGCCAGAGAGATCATCCCCCTTTATACACAAAATCTTACATTCAATCTCCCCTTCGGACCTTTCTCCAATCAGGGTAGGAGGTGCACAATCTGTAGGTACAACCCACCGTACATCCCCTCGCACCTCCCATATCATACATTGCATGTTTAAGAATGTTCATGGTAATGAGCAATTTCTTGACCAGGGGTGTGTTGTAATATTCCTTTATTCTATTAAGCATGCTCAATTGCACATGACCTGGCCCAGTTTTACTCACCTCCTAGTGAACCCTCTCAGTTTTCCTATATCAGTACTAAAGCTAAGCTATAGTGACAAGGGTCCCATCCATCACTCCTTTCCACTGATAGGGATCTCTCTACATCACCCCCTTCTCTAGCTATACAAAGCTATATCTTCTTACTCAAGGCCTCAAGGATGGGTCTGGCAACCTTCAGACACTGCTGTGTCAGAATCCTTTCTCCAGCCCCTCTCTGTTTGAATTCTCTTTTAAACTCCTTTCTTTAATAGGGTTTAATCACTTTATCCCTCACAATCCTCCCTTTTTCTTTTGCTACGCATACACTGATTAAACCCTCATTTTAAGTTCCTTCAATTCGAACTGACATAACATCGTCCTAACCTTCTCCTCCTGTAAATCATAAACTTCCCCTGGCCGCATTATCATTATTTTCTGTATTTCCCCTTTCTCTCCCATAGGCATGACTACAGCCTGCTTCTGACTTATACTTCTGGTAATAAGTTCCCTAAAACAAGGGATACAACAGGGGATAAAGATCCGTCCAGCCACTATACATAGAAACACAAGTCCCACCGTTCTCCACCATGTTCCTCCGAGGATAGAATCCCACCATTGGGTTCCCATAATCGAATTCCACTTTTGTATTGGAACATGCGCCAACTTCCGGATCCCTTCTGATATGTCCATCACTGCCTGTCCATTATCTTCGATGTTCAAACAGCAATTAGAGAGGTTGAATTTCCCGCATACCCCTCCTTCTTCTGCCAGGAGATAATCTAGGGCTAACCTGTTCTGGTATATTGCTGCTCTCATCTGCGTCTGCTGCTTTGCCAGCATCTCCAGCGCCCCCGCAGTTTGGTTGGTAATTACCTCCAGTACTGCCTGTAGCCTCATGATCTGGTTTAACATGTATACTGGTGTTCGGTAGCCCCAGGATCCATCCTGTGCCCAAGTGGCTGGTCCGTAGTATGAGATGATTCTTGCTGGTGGCCACTCATCATCTTCCCATTCTCCAATGTCAATTTTCCTCTTTTTCCGATATAGGTCATCAAATACAGGTGTTCCTAACGACCGGCCTTCTTTGGGGTTTAACAGGAAGAATCCAGGTTGTACCAGTCCAATAAAACAAGTCCCACTCCAATTCATCGGTAGCACCGAGTATGCCTTGTGTCCGCATATCCATAACAATCCTTCAGGGGCCGGTCCACTAGAGGCAACCTTGTTCCATATATCTCGCAATACTGGGATCCCCTGATAAGGGTTATTCCCGGTGCAGTTCCATAGTCCGGCTGATTCCACTCCATCAATCTCCTTCCGGATAGCGCAGTTTTCCCCATATTTCTTAGTTAGATACCATTTAGGCTCCTCTGGCCACCACACTCGGGACTGATTTGGCCACTGGGTGACGATGCACTGGCAGGGGCTGCTGCCTACTAGGACGGCATCCTTTGCCCAGGGCCTAGCGATACACTCAGTCCCAACCGGAGCATCTGTCAGGACCCATACCTGGGGATCTCGGTCTTGTCCAATTGTCAGGTTCCACCCCATCAGGTCCCATATTTCAACAATGGATCCTCTCCACGGCCAGCGTGAATTCATCAGTGGTCCTCCGCAGACTCAACAGTTATTCACATTCAGGGTCCCAGCTATCCGGGTGGCCAAGTCCACAAACAGGTTTTTTTTCTCCTTCAGGGATTTCGATCTGCTTCTTGATTTCTTCGTACAGTGTCTGGTGCACTTGAGCCTGAGTATGTGGGGGAGGGGGAGGCTTAGTGACTACTACCTTAGTAATCTCTTTCACTACATTCTCCTTCGTCTTATCTATTGCCCCTTTTATGATCTGAGAAGGGAAAACTAACTGTACACAAACCCATCTCTCTCCCCTTGGGCAGGTAACGGCCCCAAACGTCCCTATATACCCCCTATTGCCTGCCATCAAATACTCCTTTCCCCCCTCTTTACAAATGATTCTAGTCTTTCGGTCATGGCATACTTTGTTCACATGGGAATGATAGGTAAATGATCTGGTTATTACCCCTCTGTATTGAATAGGATGATAACATTTATCACAATTATTAATACCTTTTACAACAATTACATATAAAGCAAACAATACCACAACTGCTCCTTTCATACTGTCAGTTATACATTCAATGCTTTTCTTTTTAAAATTACTGTTAGGTGTTTACTTCCCGGCTTCACCGTCCACTGTTCCTCCTCCTCAGGAACGGGTGGATCGACGAGTCCTTTAACCCGGACCCCACCCTTTCTCTTTTGTTCGTATTGCTGTCTCGGTTGTCAGTAATACTAGGTACGGTCCAGTCCACCTGGGCTGGAGTTTCTCCTCCTTCCAATTTTTGACCAGTACCCAGTCGCCGGCCTTTACAGCATGTATTGGAAAGTCAAGTGGCGGGCTTTGAGCCAATAATCCTTTCGCTTTTAATTCTGTAAGGGAACGGGACACTGCCAGTAAATAGTTCCTCAAGAATACATCACCTCCGTCAAAGGTTGGTGTGCCTTCCACCTTCCCAAAATAAGGCAATCCAAACAACATTTCATAGGGAGACACCGCAATATCCTTTCGTGGTGCCGTCCGTATTCGCAATAGAGCAATTGGTAGACATTTAGTCCAGGGTAACCCCGTCTACTCCATTAATTTAGTTATCTGTATTTTTAGAGTGGCATTCATCCGCTCCACTCTCCCAGAACTCTGGGGGTGCCATGGAGTATGCAGCTTCCAGTTTATTCCCAAGGCGCGACAAATTAATAGGTCCACCTTGGAAGCAAAATGTGCTCCTCGATCTGAGTCTATGGATTCAATTACTCCATATCGTGGGATGATTTGTTCCAGCAATATCTTAGTAACTGCCTGGGCAGTGGCATTTATCGTGGGAAATGCCTCTACCCACCTGGTGAAGTGATCCACTATAACTAGAAGATATTTCCAATGCTGTACTTTTGGTAATTCTGTGAAGTCTACCTGTATTCTCTGGAAGGGTCTAATGGCCAATTGTTGTCCTCCCCCTGGGACAGCTCTCATTACCTTCTTATTCACCTTCTGACACACTACACAACCAGACACCGCCTGCTTGGCTAAAGTATAAATGCCTCTACAGGCATAAGTCCGTAGTATCGTGTCGCACAGAGCGTGAGCTCCCCAGTGCGATTGCGAATGTAGTTGTCTAATCAAATCCCTCGTCAATCCTTTAGTAATTATTTGTTGTTTTTTTTTATCCGGCGTCCACCACTTCCCGTCCGTGGAGCGCCGGGCACCCAACTAATTCATTTTATCTTCCTCCTCCCGCAAGAATACAGGTATCTTCTCTATTCCCTCTCTCAACGGTATCAGAGACAGCATTTTTACCGTTCCTTCTGTCGCTGCTGTCTTAGCGGCACTATCGACTGCCCTGTTCCCTCTAGCTTCCAGCGAATTCCCTCTCTGGTGGCCTGCTACATGGACCACTGCTATTCTTTCTGGCAATTTTAGTGCTTCCAAAGCTTTCTCAATTAACTGTTCATGAGCCAACTCTTTCCCTCTGGCTGTAATCATCCCTCTTTCTTTCCAGTTTTTCCCAAAGGTGTGTACCACCCCAAAGGCATACTTGGAGTCCGTATACACAGTTCCTTCTTTCCCTTTCAATAGTTCCAATGCCCTCAGTAATGCATACAATTCACACGTTTGCTCGGACCAACTTCCTGGTAACCTGCCTGCTTCCACTTTTTCAAACCCTTCTCCGGTTATTATAGCATACCCACTATACCTTTTTCCGTCTATGCATCGGGAAGAACCATCAATAAACCATCTTTCCCCTGTCTCAAGTGGTCGTTCTTCTAAATCTTCCCTACTCTTTATCTGAAGTTCTATTATCTCACTACAATCATGTTCTGATAACTCCCCTTCCTGCTCAGCACCTGCCGAGTACAAAAACTGAGAGGGTTTTAGGTTTTTATCCGTTACTATGGTCAAATCATTCTTTTCCATAAGTATAACCTCATACTTCAAAATTCTAGAATCCGTCAACCACCGACTGGACTTCTGAGTTAGTATCGTCCGGACCGTGTGGGGAGTGGACACCACCAGAGTTCCTCCAAACGTCAATTTTCTACTTTCTTCCACTAACACTGCTGTGGCTGCTTCCGCTTGAAAACATACTGGCCATCCCCGCGATACTGGATCCAAGAGTTTGGAGAGGAATGCGACGGGCTGCCGCTTCCCTCCTTTCTCTTGGGTCAATACTCCCAGCGCAATTTCATTTTCTGCGTTCACAAAAAGATGGAATGGCTGGTCAATAGACGGGAGAGCCAGTACAGGGGCAGTGATTAAACTGTTCTTTAATTTCCTAAACTGGTGTTCGTCCCTGGATTCCCACTTTACTTTATCATTTTCTTCACTTAATTTATCATATAGAAACCTAACCTGTCGGGTATAGTCATCTATCCATAATCTACAATATCCAATCAGTCCAAGAAACTTCCTAATCTCCTTCTTATTCTTCGGCATTGGCAGTCCGGTAATTCCCGCTATCCTTTCTGGGTTTATTCTCCTTTTCCCATCGCTTATCAGGTGTCCTAGATATTTAACTTCTCGTTCTACAAACTGTAACTTACTTTTAGACACTCTCAACCCCTTTTCCCCCAGAAAGTTCAGGAGGGTTATTGTTGCATCCTTAACTGCCTCCTCTTCTTCCCCTGATAGTAATAAATCGTCCACATACTGCAACAGCTGTGTCTCATCAGTCCTCGGGACATTCTCTAATACTTGTTCTAATATCTGTCCAAACAGGTTCGGGGACTCTGTAAATCCCTGAGGAAGTGCAGTCCACCGATACTGCTGTTTCCTTTGGGTCTCTGGGTTTTCCCATTCAAACGCAAAAAGGTCCCTGCTCTCTTCAGCCAGGGGACAGCTCCAAAAAGCGTATTTTAAATCTACCACACTGAACCACTTGTGATTCGGGGGTATCCGTCCCAATATGGTATACGGGTTCGGGACTACCGGGTGTCGCGTTCTAACTACCTTCTTTAATTCCCTGAGATCCTGGACCAATCTGAACGTCCCGTCGGTCTTCCTTACGGGGAGTACGGGGGTGTTATATGGGGACATACAACTCTCTAATATACCGTCTTTTAGTAAGTTCTCTATAATTGGCTGAAATCCTCTCCTTCCTTCCATAGAAATTGGATATTGCCTTACCCGTACTATCTCACTTTCTTTTTTCAGAGCTATTTTCAAGGGTGGGATCTGCAGCCCACCCCGGTTTCCTTCCTTGGCCCACACCTGCGGGACTATTCTTCCCTCGTCCTCCGTGGTCAATTTTATACAATTGGACTATTATCTGTCCCCCTACGGGGGCTGTTCCCATTCCTAATTGAATTTGTAAGTCTCTTCCCATCAAATTTATCCCTGCCTGGGGTACCAAGATTAAGTCTTCCATAGTTTCCCGATTCTCATATTTCACCACCACCCCTTCTACCTCGGGTAATGTCATCACTTTCCCTTCTACCCCTGAGATTCTAACTTGTTTTTTACCCAATCTCATTCCTTCTGGTACCTTAGTTATACTTGATCTCTCTGCTCCCGAACCTACCATAAATATCATATCCTCTCCCTGGGGTCCTAATCTCAAGTTTACCAGAGGTTCCCGTGTGTATCCCGTACACCCCAGGGAGCGGAACCCCTGACTCCCCTATTCTTCCTCCACAAGTGCGTACGACTGCACCTCCCGTCGTCGCTTAGGACATTCCCTCTTGAAATGACCCTCCTCTTTACAATAATAACACCAGGGTGGCCCCGTGTACCACCCTCCTGATCCTTGTTCCTTGTTCTCCCGGGGACCCCAACTTCGGTCCCTCCATTCACCTCTTCCTCGTCCTCCAATACTACTTGCTGTACTGCTTGCAACATCATTTTTGCCTTTCCCTTCTGTTTCTCCTCATCCCGTCTTACATATACCTTTTGAGCCTCTGTTAACAACTGATACAATGGTTTTTCATTCCAATCTTCCAATTTTTCCAATTTCTTTCTAATATTTGGCCATGATTTTGTTACAAAATTAACCTTCAACAACTGCTGACCTGCCGTCCTATCAGGGTCTATCCCTGAATACTGCTGGACATTTTTCCTTAATCTTTGTAAAAACACTGTTGGAAGTTCGTCCTTGTTCTGCTGATTTTCAAAAGCCCGTTCGAAATTCTGTCCCTTGGGAACGGCTTCTCTAATTCCCTTGATTGTTATCTCCCTGAGATCTCTCACACTTCTTCTGTTTGGTTACTCCAATTCGTGCCGTAATGGGATATTTTACTGCTCTCGCTTTAATCCTGTAACCCCTTCTCCTGCCTGTCTGACCATCTGTCTTTCTTCTGAAGTAAACAAACTTCCCCTTATTGACATCATTGTCTGCCAACTCCTTTTTGTTTTTCTGGGCCCCATTAATTTATTACCCTTCTCCAACCAGAATGTTTATCTAAACAAACCATAAAAGCTGCTTGTTGTTCAGCAATTAACTTATTTCTAATTTTGTTCAAACCATTCCCCCTACAAATACATACGACTAACAATTTTCCAAATTAACTTTACTGAAAATAAATCTATAGAAGCCAAGCAACCTACATTTTCCAACTTCCCCTTTTTAAGTTGCGATGATTCAAAGCATTGTCAGTTACCTTACAATAACCTCCCCCATTGCTTACAATTCCTTAAAGGAACACACACACAATCCTTACAACATGTGGCCCACAGCAAACAAACCTATCACATATACAAACTTCCTCATTCATACAAAACCGGTTTTTACACACACATTACATTAGTTCCATTCTTACTTCAATGAGATTATTTGAAACAACTCAATATATTTCATAAAAACATTTTTGGCCCTAGGAACTGATCTATTTGTTCAGCCAGTCCCAAGGGGTCTTCCAATAAACTTTCCATCTCCTTTTTAAAGTTCCTCACCCCCATACTGGTGAGAGGCACATAGTTTCCTTACTCTTACCCCGGGTGTTCCCTTCACCCCATCCAACATTCGCGCCAACGGACTATCGGGCGGAATGTTAGGCTCCATATCAGTATGAGCCTCATCCCGGTTCCCCGGACCCTTACTCCTCCCATTCCGGTTTCCCATTACCTAGTCGGACTATTCCCGTCCGACAAACCCCGGTCGCCCAGGCAATACTTAATAGTCGTTATTCTTACCTGGGCCCTGTGCACAAGAATCACTCGACCGTCCCGTACGTATTTACCTTACTTGCTTCCCGAGTCTTTTCAACCGAATATCACTCGCTCAAACGGCTGATGGCAAGCAAGGAGATCAGAGACTGCTGAAATCAGCAGGGTGCACCTTCCCCTCCTTCTTTGCCTCCACCAAGCAGCTGGAGTGGCGATCCCGGACGAGCCCCCAATTTGTGAGATACCCTTTATGCTCACAATTAATACTCAAAGACTAAATCCTGGAAGCAAGAGATTTCTTTATTTTACGAGTCTGCAGACCGGGTGCCTCTCCAACTCGAGACACACCGAAGCCAGAGAGATCATCCCCCTTTATACACAAAATCTTACATTCAATCTCCCCTCCGGACCTTTCTCCAATCATGGTCGGAGGTGCACAATCTGTAGGTACAACCCACCGTACATCCCCTCGCACCTCCCATATCATACATTGCATGTTCAAACATGTTCATGGTAATGAGCAATTTCTTGACCAGGGGTGTGTTGTAATATTCCTTTATTCTATTAAGCATGCTCAATTGCTCATGACCTGGCCCAGTTTTACTCACCTCCTAGTGAACCCTCTCAGTTTTCCGATATCAGTACTAAAGCTAAGCTATAGTGACAAGGGTCCCATCCATCACTCCTTTCCACTGATAGGGATCTCTCTACATCACCCCCTTCTCTAGCTATACAAAGCTATCTCTTCTTACTCAAGGCCTCAAGGATGGGTCTGGCAACCTTCAGACACTGCTGTGTCAGAATCCTTTCTCCAGCCCCTCTCTGTTTGAATTCTCTTTAAAACTCCTTTCTTTAATAGGGTTTAATCACTTTATCCCTCAAACCCCTCACACCCCACAAGCCTCCCCTCACACCCCACAAGCCCCCCCCACTCACACCCCACAAGCCCCCCCTCACATCCCACAAGCCCCACCCCCCACCCCCCCACCCACACATTATCAACATGGAGAGCAACATACCTGCACAATACACACTGTAATCTCCGGGTGTCGGCTTCAGACAATACACAAAATAACCTCCACAGTTTTTGATTTTGATCTCCTGTTGCTCGTGGCAGGTGTGTGTAAACCAGCTGAAACACACTGTCCTGGTCACCTCCCTGTCTCCCGCACTGGGATGGAGATCTGCAATGAGGTTTATAAACATTGTAAAATGTACCTGGTCCCTCAGTGCAGCAGGGAATGTGAATCTGGAGCCAGTGTAACACAGCGATCACGACCCAGTCAGTCTCAGTCTCAGTCTCAGTCAGCGGTGAGTTGCTGCCCTCACCCTCCCCACCCACACTCCCCACAGCAGCAGCTGCTCCCTGACACCCTGTGGGGCACTGGGCTCTTGAATGGACACACATTGCCCACCCCTGACCTGCCTCAGCTTCAGGCTGACTGGCCATTAAACATCACAAAGTCTTCAACTTCCACACATATTTAGACACAAACATTGAAAATATACTAAACTATTAAAGTAAAATCAGAATATTAAAACAAAGTCAGATTTTGCAAAAAGTTAATTTGATGAACTTAAAGCAGAGAAGTCTTGTTATAACTATGAAGTGTGTTGATGAGGCCATACACTGGCCACACTCTCATCTTGCTGCTACCATCGGGAAGAAGGTGCAGGAGCCTGAAAACTGCGACCTCCAGGTTCAAGAACAGCTTCTTCCCAGCCACTATCAGGCTCTTGAACACTTCACAACACTAGCCTCAGCAACCATGATGTTCCATCGACTGTGACTTTGGTTTCACTACAGACTTTGGTGTTTGCACTATTACAGTTACCTAGTGTTGTGGTTATTAATTCATTGTATTTATTATTGTTCTATTTTATCTGTAGTGCTGTAGAGATCTGGATCATCACTCTGACCTTTGCTAAAGTAACACAGTGCATCAGTTGTACATACCTGTACACCTACCCTTTAACCAGCCGGGTCTCCACCAGAGCAGCGATAGATTGGAACCGCACTCTCAGGAATCTTCACATTGTCGTAACTGAAACAACAAGCAGAGAGTCAGCCCCCGACTGAGGGAAAGATTAGTGACTGGGGTCTAGACCATCGCACTGCAACATTGGTCCCGTCCCAGGAAACCCTTTCTTGCCCTTTCCAAAGTCTCTCTTCTATTCCTGCAGAATGTGACTTTCCTTTCTCTGTGTTCCACTCCCTGTTCCACAATGAGGGCTGATACTATCAATCTAACACGCCTTGTTCTATTTCAGTTACTTAATATATAACAGTAGGTTGCCATTCTGCCCATCATGATCATACTAGCCTTCAGGAAAGTGAACCCTTCACCCCTCTGCCCCTTCTCCTATTTTCCCTGTAGCACTGCGACGTATTCTCCCACATGACCGTGAACCTTGCTTTGAATCTTTTGCCAGCTTCCAGCACATATTTTGGATGCTGGAGCACCAGGGAGACCCCACCCAGGACAGACCATTCAAATTCCACACAGGCAACGCCCGATGTCAGGATTGAATTGGGCTCCTCGGAGATGCAAACATCAGCACTAACTACGTCACATTCACCTCACTTACTAGCGTGCGATCAGTTTACCTGCTAAATCTGTACCACCCTCTTGCCAGATTTCCATCATCCATCCATCCGCTGCTGCACCAAGTTCCATGGCAATCCGAGCTCCTCCAGGGCTGATCCAGGACGGTGTGGGTAACACACGGATCACTGGCTGTGGAGTCTGCGGCTGAGGGACAGGATGATGATCAGTGTTAAAGTAAAACCCAGCAAAGTTCACTCAGACTGGTTCCCCCAACCACATCCAACACCACAGGACCAGCAGCAACCTCCGAGTTAGAGTCAGTGATAGAGAGAACAGAAACAAATCCTACAACTATCATATCCAGGTTTAGGTTTATGTTTGGTATTGTCACGTAATATTTCATTCCAGCCTTTTGACCATCTGGACTAATAACAAACGACTACTATAGGTCCATATCCTCCTGTGCCTCACCTATTCATGTACCTGTGTAAATGCATCTTAATTACCGTGATTGGTTCTGATTCTACCGCCCTCTCTGGATGCACATTCATCATTCTCTGTGTGGAAGAACTTTCTCCTTGGATCACCAAGCATTACAAGTTATACACTCTAACCAGTAGAAAGGTCACCCAAATGAACACACAAATGATTCCTCCATCTCACTTTCACTGGCCTTCCAAATTATATTGAAAAGGGAACCGGGGAGACCAATGGGCCCATCTTGATCATGCCATCTCCTGGTGCAGGAACCCCATCATTTCCATTCCTCCCTCATTAGTTCCCTTCAGCCCTACAACTCTGTCACACAAGCTGTTCAATTCTCTTTACAGAGCCCTAGAGTCATACAGTGTGGAAACAGGCTCTTCAGCCCAAACTACCCACATCGGCCAACATGTCCCAGATACACTAGTCCCACCCGCTTGCATTTGGCCCATATCAATGTCAATTTAATATAAATCTTTACAGCGTGCAAGCTATTGAAGGGAGCTGATTGGGCAAAGAGAAGCTGGCCATGCTGATTGAGGAATCTAGAACGAGTCAATCCATTCAGGGGTGGGTAGGAAAGAGGTCTAAATGGAAATGGAATATTGGAACTTCTGCAAATCAAATTAAAATTGGTGGAATAATGGAAGAGGAGGTGGTAATCTAACAACAAGATCATTATCAACTGGGTCAATGAGCCAGTGAAATCAGCTTGAATTATGGATCTGGATTGTGTGAAGCATCAACCAGACACAGGGAGATGGGAATACTGAGGATGCTGATGGCAGTTTCAAAAGGGACAGGGACAACAACGGATTAGGGAGCCACAGGTTGTGTGAACAAACTGAAGGCAGAGACATGGCTCTGCTGAGTGGATGAAACACGGACTGGGGGCAGAAACTAAATGTTCCCTTGGCAAGTATTAATTGCTATTAGATTCACCAGAATGTTAGCTGGACTTGAGGACTGAGTTATAGGGACAGGATGGATAGTCTGGGACATTTTGCTTTGAAGCATAGAAGGCTGCGGAGTGACTCATTGAGGTGTACAAGAGCATGAGGGGCATGGACAACGCTCACAGTCTTTTACCCAGGTAGATAATTCTAAACCGAGGGGCCTTAACATGAGCTAAATTCCTAATTAGGAGTAAGGCCAAACATTGAGGGTATGAGAGAGAGATTTGCACATTGATTGGAGTAGGTTGTTTGAAGTTAAAGGAACATGGGGAAAGTGGGATGATTTTTAAAGTGAGCTGACCAGAGTTCAGACATGCACAACCCTGTTAGATTGAAGGGCAAGGCAGGCTAATGGAAAGAATCCTGGATGACGAGGAGAATTGAGGCATTGGTCAAGAATAAGAAGGAGGCATGGGACAGGGAGAGGCAGCTGGGATCTAGTGTATCTGAGAGGAGGTTTGGGAACTATGAAGCAAACTAAAGAAGGAAATCAGAATGGCATAAGGTGGACAGGAGATAGCTCTGGTGGAGAGCATTAAGGATAATCCCAAGTACATAAAGGGAAAAAGGTAATTGGAGAGAGAGTGGGACATCTCCGGAATCAAATCGGTCAACTCTGTGGAGCCACATGAGATGGGCAACGTCCTCAATGAGTATTGTTCCTCTATTTTTACTGTGGAGAAAGACAAGAAGATTATGGAACTTGAGGCAGTCAATGGAAGTGTCTTGAGAACAGCCAGTATTTTGGTGGAAGAGGTGCTGAAGGTCCTGATGTGAATAAAGATAGATAAATCTCCCGGGATGGATCAGATATATCTGAGAACACTGTGGGAAACTAGTGAGGAAATTGCGGAAACCCTGGCTGAAATATATAAATCATCATTAAATACAGGAGAGGTGCCGGAAGACTGAACGGTGGCAAATGTTGGGCCTCTATTCAAGAAGGGCTGCAGTGAAAAGGTTCAAAACTACAGGCCAGTGAGCTTAACATCTGTAGTTGGAAAGTTACTAGGAAGTGAGGGATAATATATATAGAGGTATTAGATGGTCAAGAGCTGATTAGGGAGAGGCAGCATGGTTTTGTACGTGGGAGGTCATGTCTCACGAATCTGATTGAGTTTTTTGAAGATGTGACCAATAAGGTTGCTGAGGGCAGAGCTGTGGATGTTCTATATGGACTTCAGCAATGCATTCGACAAGGTTCCACATGGGAGGCTGCTCTGGAACGTTAGATCACATGGGATCCAAGGAGAGAGGGCTGAATGGATAGACAATTTGCTTCATGGAAGAATTCAGAGGGTGATGGTGGAAGGATACTTCTCAGACTGGAGGCCTGTGACTAGTGGTGTACCTCAGGGCTAGGTGCTGGGTCCATTACTACTTGTCATCTATATCAATGATTTGGATGAAAACATACATGGCAAGATTAGCAAGTTTGTAGATGATACACAAATGGATGATATTGCAGATAGTGAAGATGAATATCAAAAACTGCAGCAGGATCTTGATCAGTTGGCCAGGTGGGTTGAGGAATGGTTGATGGAATTTAATGCAGAGAAATGTGAGTTATTGCATTTTGGGACATCTAACATGGGCAGGTACTATTGCAATGTTTAAGAGACATTTGGACAGTGACATGGATATGACAAGTCTGTAGTTATATGGACCAAATGCAGGCAGTGGGACTATTGTAACTGGGACATGTTGGCCGGTGTGGGCAAGTTGGGTCGAAGGGTCTGTTTCCACACTGTATCACTCTATGACTCTTGAATACACTCTGCTGAAATGCAGGTTTCCTTATCTATTGAAGGGGGATAGATGTTCGCAGTGCTATTTAGGCTCTTATCCATTACAACATTGAGATTACAGATGCTCCTTATCACTGAACCCAGCTATTCATGGCTTCTTAACAATGTTGTATTAACATTGTGTTTAATGGTGAGTGAGATGGGGAGAGGTGAGGAGTGAGGGAGCAGGGCAATATTGGGAGAGGAGGGGGTAGGGAGGGGAGAGGGTTGATCGAGGGAGGAAGGGAAGGAGTGACTGAGGGTAGGGGAAAGGAGAGGGAGGGAGAGGTGAGAGGGAATAGAGGGAGGGAGGAGGGGAGGGAAGATGAGATGGAGGGTGAAGAGGAGGGGGAAGTAGTGTTGGTGGATAAGGGGTATGCGCCGCGCTATGAGGGGGCTATGGGTGAGTGGTGAAATATTGCGTTGGGGGAACGGGTGAGTGGTGGTGGAATATTACGTTGGGGGAATGGGGCCCAACGGGTCATGTGGGTAGGGAGGTGAGAGGGGTTATGGATGGAGGGAATGACTGAGGGTAGGGAAAATGGGAGGGAGGGAGCTGTGAGGGAGGGAGAGGTGAGCGAGGGAGTGGAGGAGGGGAGGAGGAGAGGAAGAGAAGAGGGAGGATGAAGAGGAGGAGCTGGGAGTGTTGGTGGATGAGGGGAAATGAGCTGTGCCTGTGCAGTTGGGGGCTATGGGTGAGTGAAATATTGCGATGGGGGCGTGTTGCTTTGGGGGAGCATGTGAGTGCTGGAATATTGTGTTGGGGGAACGGGACCCAACGGGTCCCACGTGGTCTAGTACTGTCTAAAATATAACAACATCACCCAAATAAAGGTTTCTGAGGCAGTGTATGCCAGGTGGCCACTACTCTCTGGAGATGGTAACTCCACTCATCTGCCTTCTAAATCTCATCACCCTCATCATAAAATTCTACCTCTGCTAGAGTGCAAAGTTTATTGCAGTCTATATTCCTCATTAGTTTAAAATACCCCATCTAAATCGCCTCAGCCACAGCGAGAACAGCCTTAGCTTCTCTGTGGAGAATTTGGAGAGAGTGCAGAAGAGTTTTACCAGAATGTTGCCTGGATTAGAAAGTATTAGTTGTAGGGGAGGTTGGACACGCTTGGGTTATTTTTCAAAGATAGACAAAAAATGCTTGAGTATCTCAGCGGGACAGGCATCATCTCTGGAGAGAAGGAATGGGTGAAATTTCTGGTCGAGACCCTTCTTCAGATGATTTCCCCTTGAGCATTGGACCAATGCTGACAGGTGGCCTGATAGAAGTACATAGTGTATGGGAGGCATCGACAGGGTAGGATGTAAATGTCCACTATCAGAGGGGATAGGTTTAAGGTGAGAGCAGAAAGTTTAAAGGAGATTTACAAGGCAACATCTATTTTCACACAGAGTGGTAGATGGCCATTCTGCACAGCTGAAGTGCTGAATGAAGCAGTTATGGCAACAATGCTTCGTCAGCATTAGGCCAAAAGCATGTCGAGGCAGAGAATGGAAGGATATAACCATATAACCATATAACCATATAACAATTACAGCACGGAAACAGGCCCTCTCGGCCCTTCCAGTCCGTGCCGACCATTTGTTTTCCCCTAGTCCCATCTACCTGCACTCAGACCATACCCCTCCATTCCCTTCACGTCCATATACCTATCCACTTTAGTCTTAAATGTTAAAATCGATCCTGCCTCCACCACTTCTGCTGGAAGCTCATTCCATACAGCTACCACCCTCTGAGTAAAGAAGTTCCCCCTCACGTTACCCCGAAAATTCTGTCCCTTAATTCTCATGTCATGCCCTCTTGTTTGAATCTTCCCTACCCTCAATGGGAAAAGCTTATCCACGTCAACTCTGTCTATCCCTTTCATCATTTTAAAGACCTCAATCAAGTCCCCCCTTAACCTTCTGCGCTACAAAGAATAAAGACCTAACTTGTTCAACCTTTCACTGTAACATAGTTGCTGGAACCCTGGCAACATTCTAGTAAATCTCCTCTGTACTCTCTATTTTGTTGACATCCTTTCTATAACTAGGTGAGAAACTACTCACCATCACAAACTAAAAGGCCAATAACTAGGTCACACTGGACAGCTTACTTCAGACAGGGTGTGGGGGAACGAGTAAAGTGATCACTGACTTTTTTTTTAAAGAAGGAACTGCAGATGCTGGAGAATCGAGGATACGCAAAAGGCTGGAGAAACTCAGCGGGTTCAGCAGCATCTAAGGAGCGAAGGAGATGAGTCTGAAGAAGGGTCTCGACCCGAAACGTCGCCTATCTCCTTCGCTCCTTAGATGCTGCTGCACCCGCTGAGTTTCTCCAGCCTTTTGTGTATCCTCAAGTGATCACTGACTGGCGGTGGGATCTGCTGTATTAGTGACTCAGGACAGCCCAGGGTTTCCACACAACCCCTCACATCTCTTGTCAATATGTACCAGCCACGTACCTGTACAATACACAGTCTGGTCGATGTGTGTTGCCTTCAACTGATACACAAAGTAAGTGCTGCAGTTTTTAACCTTGATGTCCAGCTTGTTCTTGCACTTTTCTCCAGCCCCATCGTCACCAGCATCTTTGAAACACACTTTCTTGGTCACCTCCCCGTCTCGCACCCTGGGATGAGCATCTGGACTAATAACAAATGACTACTATAGGTCCATATCCTCCTGTGCCTTACCTATTCACGTACCTGTGTAAATGCATCTTAATTACCGTGATTGGTTCTGATTCTACCACACTCTCTGGCTGCACATTCATCATTCTCTGTGTGGAAGAACTTTCTCCTTGGATCACCAAGCATTACAAGTTATACCCTCTAACCAGTAGAAAGGTCACCCAAATGTTCGCAGTGCTATTTAGGCTCTTATCAATTACAACATTGAGATTACAGAAGGAGGGTTTCGGACCGAAACGTTGCCTATTTCCTTCGCTCCATAGATGCTGCCTCACCCGCTGAGTTTCTCCAGCATTTGTGTCTACCATTGAGCTTACAGATGCTCTTTAACACTGAACCCAGCTATTATTTCAGGAAACAAGCTCAGAGATAACCTTAGGGACAGACACAGATGAAAGGTTATAGACATTGTTCAATGATGACATGTCAAATCCACAAGTTACCACTGTGTCCTGAGAATATAAAAATGCTGTAGGTACTGTGAATCACTGAAACACTCTGGGTTCTCTCAGAGTTTTACTGTAAAGACCTTCAATAAAATTACTTGTTCCATAGTCTCACCACTGATCTATGAGCTGTTTTATTTTATTTTATCTGCTTATGTGAGTAAAGCCAGATACAGAAATAGAACGAAATTTACCCCAACAGTAACAAACTAGAATGACAGAATAATTAGATTATCCACAAGTTCAGAGTAGATTCATCTTTCTGTTACAACGATGGGTAAACACTGTAACATAATCAATGGAATTCCTGAAACATGGGTGTCACTGCTGTATTCCATGTCTCTACATTTATAACTTTGGCTGTGGTTCCCTAACACCACATTCCCACAATCTACATCCCTATTTGTAGTTATTCGCCCACAATATGTTTACCCCTATATTACAGTTGTCTTAAAATGAGAGGGGAGAGATTTAAGAGGGACTCAGTGGCACCCATTTCAGTCCGAGGGTAGTCAGTTTCTGGAATGAGCTGCCAGAGGAAGCTATGGAACGGGATACAAAAGTACATTTGGACAGATATACGAGTAGGACGAGCTTAAGAGGGCTTTGGGCCAAATGCAGGTAAATGGGACTAGGCCACGATACTCACTTGATCGGCATGGACAAGGTGGGTGAAGGGCCTGTTCCTGTACCGTACACCTCTCTAACTCTACACTGGAAATAAAGACAATGAACTGGGGCAGCAGATAGCTGTGGAGTTGTGACTGTGGTCATGTCTCAGTGTTGGGACGAGAAGCAACTGAGCTTTGCCATATACAGGTTTCAGAGGAGACCTCAAATTCAAAGATACACAGGCGCTGATGATTGGGAATTTCAACAGCATTTTCACCAACTGGGATACTACTGGAGGGAAGGGGAGAGAAGAGGAAGTATTGGATTACACTCAGAAAATATAACACATAAAATAGTACAGCTCATAAACAGACCCTTCAGCCCACAATGTCTGTGTTGATTATAATGCCAAGTTAGGTTAATCTTCTCTGTCTGCACGTGACCTATATGCCTCCATTCCTTGCCTATCCATGTGCATCTCACAGCTTCTTGAACACGACTATCATATCTGCCTCCACCCTCTGCAGTGTGTTCCACACCCAGCAGCCTCTGTGTGAAAAAACACTTTCCCTGCATATCATCTGTAAACCTTGCCCGTCTCAAATTAAAACTATGCTCCCCGGCCCTTTACATTGCCACTCTGGTCAAAAGGCTATCATCACTCAATCTACAGCAGCAGCTTGCAGGCAATACAGAGCAGGGAGAGTCGATCATAGAGAACAGACTGAAGGCTTGGATCAAACATGTTCCCATTAAAGAAGTGGAGCCTTTAATCCAAGATACACACAGATCGCAAGGAGAGCATGGGCTGGGCACAAGCAAACATTGGGAGATTTAGGACAGATATCTAGAGCCGATAAAGTAGATGAGGTGGTGCAGAGGATGTTAGCTTTACATGGTCAGCAAGGGAGACACTTGGGTGAAGAATACCAACACATAAGCAACAAAAGCACGTAAGGTATTGTGTATAGTGTGGAGAATGAGAATTGGAAGGGAAATAGAGAGCTGTGTCGCTGAGCAGACCACAGCCTGTATTTGGAGGCAGCGTCCAGTTCCAAACAACCCTCTATTTAAGTTTAGTTTAGTTTAGAGATACAGCACGGAAACAGGCCCTTCAGCCCACTGATTCCACACCGACCAGTGATCCCTGCACACTAACACTATCCCACACACGAGGGACAATTTACACTTATACCAAGCCCATTAGCCTACATACCTATATGTTCGAAGTGTGGGAGGACACCAAAGCACCTGGAGAAAACCCATGCAGGTCACGGGAAGAATGTGCAAATTCCATACAAACAGCACCCACATTCAGGATCGAACCCGGGTCTCTGGAGCTATAAGGCAGCAACTCTACCGCTGAGCCACCATGTCGCCCTTTGCACTGGCCTTTGACAGAAGAGGGCAGTGGTATCAGCAGTGACATTAAGCTGGTGAATGTGAAGGAATGGGGATATCAGTGTCCTAGAAACTTTAATTTGAACAACCACACTTATACAAAATAGAGAGATTGGCAGAGAAGTTGCTTCAGACTTCAGGAGAGCACCCCTCTCCTCCCCCCACTACCCATCAACACACCACACACACATCTGTGGAGTCATTTAAGTTCCTGGGCACCATCATCTCCAGGGACCTTAAATGGGGGGCCACCATCGACTCCACAGTCAAAAAGGCACAACAGAGGATGTACTTCCTCCGGCAGCTGAGGAAACACAATCTGCCACAGGTAATGATGGTCCAATTCTATACGGTCATCGTAGAGTCTGTTCTCACCTTCTCCATCATGGTCTGGTTTGGCTCAGCCACCAAGCACGACACCTGGAGTCTGCAGCGAATCGTCCGATCAGCAGAGAAGGTTGTTGACTGCAACCTTCCCTCCATTGATGCAAGGGCCTGGAAGCGAGCGGGCAAGATCATCTCTGACCCCTCTCACTCTGGCCACAAACTCTTTGAATCACTTCCCTCTGGAAGGCGAATCCGGACTGTCAAAGCTGCCACATCTAGACATACAAACAGCTTTTCCCACGAGCAGTAGCTCTACTCAACAGCCAAAAGTCTGTCACTCATTTTGCTCTGGTATTTTACTTCAGAGTCACGTGAGTGACTTCGTGAAGACCCCGCCAGCACGCATGCGCGGCATATCGTCGCGCGCATTTGTATCGGCAGGCTGGGGGGGGGGGGGGGGGGAGTGCGCTCTCTCCTCCGGCTCCTTCATAAGGCCGGCAGGTAAGTACTTATCTTCACTCCACAGGATGGACAAGGGCAAGAGGAAGGCGACGCTGTCGAGGAGCCGAGCTGCATCGACCAGCCAACGGCCCTTGTCCCCGGAGCTGCAAGCACCACCGGCAGCTTCGAGGCATGTGGGGGCAGGAATGCGGAAGTCGGGCGCTCCCGCAACTTTAGCGCCCGACACACCCGAGTGGTTTACCGCCCCGGAGCTGGACGCAACGGATCCAGACTTCGAGCCCCCTTCCCCCAAGAAAAGAGGGGGGAAACAGGTACGTGCAAAGGGGCCTCGCTCCTCACAAGCGACCTCTCCCCGAGTTGCAGAAGAACCGAGGGGGCTGGGCTGGGGGACAGCTGCACGACAGGGGAGCCCTGCAAAAGTGCACCAACACGTACCACTGCCAGGGAGATCTGCCGTAGTGCAGTCTGGCAGCTCCACTGCCAGCGTCGAGTAGGCCTGCAGGAGCAGATACCGCCGACAAAACACCCCGCAGGCTGCGGTCAAGGGCGGAGGTGGCAGCAGTAGACGGTCGGTCAGCTCAGCTCTGGGAGCGGCCGACGATGTGCCTCCACGCCAAAAGATGGGCAAATGTGGAGGTAAGCCTGCACGGACTCCGGAGAGCCAGGTTCCGGGGGCTGGCGCCGATTGAACTCACCTGCCTTCATATCAGACAGGTGGGCCGCCACAGTCTGGGAGAAGACTAGCGGAGAGTCCGTGCGGGAGTCGTATGATCCTACTAGGGCGGTAGGCCACGACGACCTGCCATTGGACCCTAGACAGCACCTTACGGAGGTGTGGTCCCATGGTGGAAGCCTCAGTGAGTTCGCAGGGCCTGGGGAAGTCGGCTTGTCCGCTGCACATAGCAGGGACGGTCGCATAGAGCGGTTGGAGCTCTTAGTGGAGCAACTCCTCCAGCGGGACCGGGAACGGGAAGAGCAGGACTCGTGGGCATCCACTAGCCGTGCCATGACCCCACTCAGCATCTCATCGTCCCCAGCCAGAAGTGCTAGCAATTGCCCAGCTGCTGTGTTTGAAGACGACCCGGGACAGCCAGTGACCGTTGAGCCAGAGCATGAGGAGGATATGCTGGATGTGGTGGGTAAGTTTGCCGCTACTACACAAACATGGGAACCTCTGCACCACAAATTGGCGGGCACCATTGATTACCTGACTGCGCACCAACTCCAGAGTCAGGTTCTCAATGATACCATGGAGAAAATAAAACCGCCCGAGAACTGCATCAACCTCAGTGTGCCCTTGGTTAATGCCCAGATCTGGGGACACTTGAGTACGGCCATCAGGATGCAGGATGTCCGCCTCCAGCATATCTTAAAGGTTCTCTCCACGGGCATAACGGCGTTTACTAGGACCCTGGACGGGGATAATGTGTCCAGTGAACAGCAAGATGCACTGGCACTCCTATGCAACGCCCAGTATGAGATAAACTGCCTGCGTAAGAGCTCCATTAAGCCCACGCTCAACCCCAAATTCGCGGGGTTGTGCCGACTATCAACCACTCCACCGCCGCATCAGTTGTTTGGAGACCTGTCTAAACAGGTGAAGGAACTGGACGAGGAGGCCAAAACAGCTGGCCTCATGAAACCTCCGACGGCCAGACTTCACCCATATCACCGGCAACAGCCTAATACAACCTGGAAACCACGACTGCCGGACAGGACACAAAGGTCCTACCCACCTCCACTTCCGCAAACACAACAACCTTTTTTAGGGCAAGGCCAACAGCGGCCTGCATGGAAGATGCGGCCGCCACCCCGTCAACGTCCACAACCTCCAACCAAAACACCATACGTACGGAACCGCCGCTAACCATGGAGGTAAGGGGGTCTGGTTCCTCTCACGTCGTGGCATCCCCTCCTGCACGAATAGGTGGGCGATTGCGGGCTTTTTTGGACATATGGAAAACTGTCACCACAGATGAGTTTTTTTTACAAAGTGTTCAAGGTTATGTTATAGAATTTATTGGAGGTATAAATCCCCCTACCCAGCATTCACCTCATTGGAAGTTTACTCTATCCCAAAAAGAGGTGGAGGCAGGACATGCTGACATTATATGGCTAGCAGCAAAAGGGGTAATTGGCAAAACCAAGCATGAACCTATTGAGTTTGTGTCCAACATCTTCACCAGAATTAAAAAAGATGGGTGATGTCGGATTATAATAGACTTAACTTAGTTGAACACTTTTGTACAATATACCCATTTCCAAATGGATACTTTTGAAACAGCCAAGCAGATGCTTTACCCAGGGTACTTTATAGCTTGCGTCGATTTAAAAGATGCATACTATACGGTGCCCATCTCTGAGGCTCACAGAAAATTCCTAAAGTTTGTCTGGAAGGGTCAATTATGGGAATAAAAGGCATTGCCCAATGGAATCACCACAGCCCCTAGGCTGTTTACAAAATTAGTAAAACCTATATTGGATCTTCTCCGACAACAAAATTATATAGTAATGGTATAATTGGATGATATCCTCAGAGTGGGTCAGACCCTCCAATGGCAATTCGGGCAGTGGCTGCAACTAAGGCTCTCTTCGAGAAGCTGGGCTTGTAATTCATCCAGACAAATCAAAATTGCACCCGGTACGGGTTATGGATTATTTGGGGTTCACCCTAGACACCAATGTAATGAAGATTTTACTTCGGAGTCACGTGAGTGACTACGTGAAGAACCCCGCCTGGCGCTGGAAACGGCATTACGTCGACGCTGACGGCAGAAGCAGGAGCGGCACAGACAGCTCCTCGACAGCGGTAAGTTCGGAACCGGCAGGTAAGTGCTGTTGAAAAAAAATTTTAGGACTGGAAAACTCCGTGCCTGGTGGAAACCAGGATTTTAAAGGTTTTTAAAAACAAACTAAAAGTTTAAATTGAACAGATATACTCTGTTAAAATAACGGAGTTTAAAAAAGAACGTCCCAGGGGAATACCCAGCGATCGGGACGAGAGATTAATTACGGGGCCGGTTCCGATACTGGTACCGTTAAAAATACGGTAGAGAGGTAAAAATGCTCCACAATCTTTTGGCAGGGAATTTTAAAAGACAGAAAGGCTGTACTTTAAAAAAGTTAATAAAAATCGCGATATGGAGAAAGTACTCCAAAATATAAAAAGAGACAAGGGTCACAGTACCCAAACAGCCCAAAAAAAGACCCCGAGGGGCTTGAATATACAAAATATGGCTATGTGCCAAATTGAGAATTGAACCCTGGTTTAAGGGTGGAGGAAGTCTCTTTGGATATAATTCCAAGTGGATCAGGGCTGCAAAAGACAGACCCTGCAAGTGGTGATGTGAATTATGAATGCACACCACAAATAAAAAAGTGAGGCCAGATGTGCCTGAGATAGCAAAAGATTTTGCTATATCTAAAGGAAGTGGTGAGGCTATGGAAGAAAACCTAGCTGCCAACATTAATTATATGGTTTCTCACCAACTTCAAGAATACGATAAAACTTTTATGTTTTATTAAAATATCAACGGTAAATACGTTTATAAATATCCATGTCTCAAATAATATGAGATATAAGAAATACAATTTCAAAGTATTTTCAAAATGGTGCAAATAAGTAATACTTTCAAAATAAAATAAATTGCCATCAGTTGTGGAGCTCAATAGGAAGAAATATATAATTTACCGAATCTGCACTATAGGTTTGCAGATCAATACAAATCAGGATATTAAACTCCTGATTATTATAGAATAAACCTGCCTTATGATAAATCAAAGATATTAATTACAAAAGAACAGACTACTGATCTTTAAACTTTGGGGAGAAAAACTATGATCCAATGAAAAATGTTGATAATGGGTCAAAACAAAGGCAAAGATCTTTTAACTTGCGGTGAAAAAACTATGATCCAATGAAAGAATTGATAATGGATCAAAACAAAGGCAGGAGTGGTATAACCAAACATAGCCTTATCTAAACCTATATAATTGGGGAAAGAAGGCTTGAAGTACGTTGAAAAGGTGCAAACATCTGGTTACAAAATAAGTTCATGAAATCTCCAATTATGGGGGATTACAGGTGTATTATGATTGTTAACCAATATAACTAAGGAAGGATTGGTTCACCTGTATAAGAAAACTTTAAAAATTGATTTCAGGTTTGCACTCAAAAGTAATTTTAATAAGAAGGGGTACGTACATGTATATTATAAAATTACCTCGGTGTAAAGATTTCATGGTATAAACCATACAAATCATCATTATATTTACACTTTCACAGTGTAAGAAAATGGAACCATCTAGAACATGGAAAAACTGTTGTGATTAACAAAGTGTTAATCAATATTACAGGTGCTTGAAATTAAAGTGGGTCAAGCTGTGCACGTTAAAACATTGTCCAAACAATCAATCAGTTCAAGGCTGTTAACAGAATACTGAAGGAACAATTATAGTGATAAAAGATCAGCACTTGCACTAAAGAGGTCATAGTCATGGGTTATCTCGATTACATTTAAATTGGAAGAGATAAGAGCAGCTGCAAATTAGTGCCTGCCATTACAAACCTGGTGGTAGGTAAGGACCTGACCCATTACATAAAGCATATGCTCAGGCATTAATAAAATATTTATAAATTACTTTTCTGAATTTAGAAGTAATTCAAGCACCATAAGAGAGGGGGGAAAATTGTTCCATGATACAAATATGTCTAATTGTTGTTGACATACTTTGTCCCTCCATTAAGATTAGGTAACAAATAAATAAAGTTCCAAAAGAAGGAATACAGAAGCTTATAAGAATATGTATGCCTTGTGAAGAGGCTTATGCAAAATATCAAATGATACGTTATCATTATTAAAGTAATGTAAAACAGGTTCATAAGCTGCTTCAACTATAAGATTAACAGCTGTTGCAAAACTGAAGCAAGTGTTACAGATGATGTACAGCTTCTGTGAATGTTTGGGTAAAGATAAGAATATTATCTATGCTTATAACAATAATTGATATGTCTCTTGTTCGGACTGCAGACAATAATACCAGGCGAACATAAATGGTTAGTCCTAAGTAATTTTCCAAACATTCGTATTAATTGTTGAAGTATAAGGAGGTATGGATTAAAAAGATCAATAGTTTTATTATGGAACTGTCCATGTCGTATCAAGATGAACAATACCACGGCTGTGGCATATGTTAACAATGGTCAAATTTGGGAGAAAAACATATTGTCATTATTTTGCATTACTTACGATTAATCTGGTTGTATACAGATTAAATCACTGATCTTTCAAATGTTTCTTGCGGGTCACAAGATAAGTCAAATAACAATCATGGGATTATCTAAGTAAACAGATGTGGCATATTTTAAAGTTTAGTTCACCTCTTTATCTCTAAGGAAGAGACAATGGTATCGGAAGAAAACAAATTTGGGAGAAAAAACATATTGCCATTAATATGGATTACGTACGATTAATCTGATTGCATACAGATTAAATCACCGATCTTTCGAATATTTCTTGTGGGTAAACCAAGAGCAGTGAAGGTGGATGCTTTTCTCCCAATTACATAAGAAAAGATTTATTTGTGTTCCTCATTTTTTGTTAATAGGGCAGTGTCTGATGAAAATGTAGCGGGACACTGCCAGAGGCATTTTTGGTGGCCTAATACGGGTCCTTTATGGTTTCATAAATATTGTGTGATTTTGAACTGCTAGTGATGATTCATAGTGGCAGCAATTTATTGAAGTCAAAAAAGGGGTCTCGACCTGGGTCGTTGCCTGTCTCCCTTCGCTCTTTGGATGCTGCTGCACCCACTGGGATCTCCAGGTTTGAGAAACCCTGCAGTAATTTATTGTTGTACAAAAAACCTCCATGACATGAAAATATGAATTTGACTATCTACAGGTTGACCAGACCATCACAACAGCTGATGGTCAAAGAAGTCTATGAATGTTAACCAATATAACAATATATCAATAAAATAATTATGTATAAATAAGTGTTATACCTGCAATTTGCAGAAATAAGTCTAAAAAACAATATTTTGTTATACGAAATTGGAGGTCTGTATATACAGTAAAGTTATTTTATCATATTAGATATATGCGAATTCCTTGTGGATTGCATTTTCTAAGTATCTAATTGATAGAGCCAATAATAGGGCTCAGAGTGTTACCGTCTTATAAACGGACAATATATTAACCAAGAAGTTATCAGATGCATTCATAATATCCCAATATGGAAAGGGATATATATGTAAATGTTAATAAATATATATATATATATGTGTGTGTGTGTGTGTATATATATATATATATATATATATATATATATATATATATATATATATATATATATATATATATATATATATATATGATATATATGTGTGTATATGTATATATAATCTGTCCAAAATTGTAAAAAATATAAAGGCAGGAGATAAATAATCTTGAAATGCCTTAAAAAATTGACTCTAACTCTATCTATGATTCAAAAAACTTAAACATTGAAATTAATAATTCTGATAACTTTAGTAGCAATATAAGAGTGCAAACATTGCAAATGTTGCATTATCATATATGTTTATGAATCTACCAAACAGAGCACACCAAGAAGACCTAAAGCCGGCAGGATATAAGCATATCCTGCCGGCTTTAAGTTGTGTGTGTCTGTGTGTGAGAACATTGGTGAAAATGTTGCAGTAGGTAAGAGTCTCTGTGTCAATGAGACTGCTTATTACACACAAAAACCACATTGGGTTCAGTAAAAAACTCATGGTTATAGAGGAATGTATTTCTAGATGGTTAAAAATTGGATACATTCAGTAGGAACTAGACACTGAATGGTGGAAAATCACTCTGTTAATGAGGAAAATACATTCACAGGAATGGCACAGGATGAGCCACTCGAGCAAAGATGCAAGGCCGCAGGAGGCTGTAGATTACTGTTAAAGTAAAAAGGAACCAGTCATGGTGTCAGATTTAGACACGCAATGTTCGGTTCTCTATAATTGTTGCTTTGTCACGCCATAAAAATATATATATATCAATTGGTATTTGTGATAAACTTGCCTTTCAATGGAAAGGGCATTATTTTCATTTTTTATAATGTAAAATAATTTATCACATAACTTGAGGCAATGTTTGGGGAAAATGTGTTATTCGCTCGTTATTGTGTTAAATGAGCCGTACTGTCGTATGGAATAAATTCTACGACACGAAAAACACAGAAAGCTTCAAACTCTTCACGTAGTCACTCACGTGACTCCGAAGTAAAATAGTAAGATTAAACGAGAACTTACCAGTTCGGAGTTTGATCGTTATTTTATGAGGAGTAACGATGAGGGATTACGTGCCCTCCACTCCCCACCCTCATAAAATAAATGATCATCTGGTAGTTCTAAATCTATGATGAGCCTTACTATCTTACTCCGGCTATTTGTGTTCTGTGTTTTTCATGCCGCTGCTTTGAAGTATGCCGTTTCCAGCGCCAGGCGGGGTTCTTCACGTAATCCCTCATCGTTACTCCTCATAAAATAACGATCAAACTTCGAACTGGTAAGTTCTCGTTTAATCATACTATTACCATCCCAACTAATAAAGCTACTGCTATAATAGAAAAGTGCCACAGTCTTACTTGCGCCAGGGCACCGACCATTCGGCAAACAGCAAAAGTGAATAGGGGAATTGGTAGCTACATTCCCAGCTGCACAATTCGGACCACTACACTACCAAAATTTACCAAAGAACAAAGATCAGAGCATTAAAAACAAATGCTGGGTACTTTGATTCGGTTACCACCGGAAGCTAGAAGCGAGCTACAATGGTGGGTTGACAATATTAGTGAGTGTCACAGACCCATCATAGTAAGCAACCCAGACGTTGTGCTACAAACTGACGCAAGAGCACAAGGCTGGGGAGCAACTGATATAATGTCCAGTTGTGGTGGCAGTTGGAACTCTCATCAGTCTACATTCCTGGAGTCACATGGGATAAACTATATAGAAATGCTGGGGGCATTTCATGGACTGCGGGCTTACTGTACTAATTCACGGGATTTACATGTCAGCCTTCAAATAGATAATACTACAGTGATAGCTTACATCAATCATATGGGTGGTATCAGGTCGCTATCTTGTGATGAATTGGCTAACACAATTTGGCACTGGTGCATTGAAAGGAATATTTGGATTACGGCGACCTATTTGCATGGGAAGCTTAATACAGTGACGGACACCAGGTCACGAGTATTCAATGACAACATCGAGTGGATGTTGAACTCCCAAACTTTTGGAGACATTATAGCTCACTATGGGACACCAGATATTGACGTATCTGCGTCCAGGCTGAACCATCAGATACCAACGTATGTGTCATGGGATCCAGACCCTGGGGCAATAGCAATGGATGCGTTTTCTATCCATTGGGGGAAATGGGTTTGCTACGCATTTCCCCCATTCTGCCTCATCAGTCGGGTATTGCAGAAAATTAAACTAGACTCTGCAACTGGCATCTTGATCATTCCCGACTGGCCTACACAGCCATGGTACCCGATGTCGTTAAAATTTTAAAACAACCATAGATGGCGATTGGGAAACATCCCAAAGTGATTACTCACCCCATTACGGGGGTTAGTCATCCTTGCCATGGTCACTTAAACTTGTTGGCCTGAAAAGACCGCTCATCCAGGCGGGCATCTCATCACGAGCCATAGAACTTAACGCCGCATCATGCCGAGAATCAACTCGGAAACAGTACCTCACCCAAATCAGGAAGTGGGAGGCATTCTGTGCCCGGACCAACAAGACTTCCAACTCGGCAACGATGCCTGATGTCCTGGAATTTCTAGCTGGCCTCCATTTCGATGCTGGTCTCAGCTACAGTGCCATCAACAGCGCCAGGAGTGCGCTGTCCTCATACCTGGATATAGGTATCAGCTCCAACCACCTGGTGTCTAAACTAATGAGGGGAGTGTTCAACACCAACCCTCCGCGACCCAGATATACAGTAACGTGGGATGTGGGGATCGTGCTGACCCTACTAAGGAGCTGGGCTCCAATGAATGAGCTACCACTAAAACAGCTCACCCTCAAGGTGGTGATGTTGATGGCACTGACTACAGCCCAACGTGTCCAGACGTTACAAAAACTGCGACTGGACAGCATGGTGGCCACCCCTGGTCAAATTAATTTATTTGTCCAAGGATTATTGAAGCAGCACAGGCCAGGGGCGCATGGGCTGCAGTTGGAATTTCGGGCATACCCTGTAGATGCCACTCTCTGCATAGTCACCCATCTCCACCACTACATCTGGGTTACAGGAGCCATCAGGATGATGGAACAGGGGCTCCTCATCAGCCACAAACCTCTGCATCATCGAGTGACTGTACAGACTATCGCCAGGTGGCTCAGGGTGGTGCTGGATGCAGCAGGAGTTGCTACTAACATTTCTATTCCACCAGGGCTGCATCCACATCAGCGGTGAGGGCCATGGAGGTGCCCATGGACCACATCCTCGCCACCGCGGGCTGGGCCAGTGAAGAAACCTTTCATCGGTTCTACAACAAGCCACTGGTCGCCCCTGCGACATTCGCAGAAGCTGTCCTGGGAACCGCTCAGTGAATGTCTGTCCCCGAATTAGGGGTTATTTGTTGTTTATTTGATTAATAAATTGTGTTGATTTTTCAGCCAGTTTCAACTGAACTGCATTAACAGCCTTCCTCCATCAAACTATTGGCAGTGTGATAAGCATGGAAGTTGTCCAGGGCGTGAAATCACAGAGCTTTGAAATCTTCACGAAGTCACTCACGTGACTCCGAAGTAAAATAGTAAGATTAAACGAGAACTTACCAAGTTTGAAGGTTGATCTGTTTTTTACGAAGAGTCGCGGTGAGGGATTTCGTGCCCACCGCTCCCATGCTCTATCATAAGGTCAACTAGGAAGTTCTACGTTCTTCATCTTACTAATTTGGTCATGATGTGTTTCTGTGATTCCACACCGCTGCTTTGAAGGATGCCGCGCATGCGTGCTGGCGGGGTCTTCACGAAATCCCTCACCGCGACTCCTCGTAAAATACAGATCAACCTTCAAACTTGGTAAGTTCTCGTTTAATCTTACAATTTTATTTTGATCTTCACATGTTTAAATTATAATATTTCATTTGCAATTGCCTACTGTATATCGTGTTGTTATCCTTGCGAGCAAAGCACCGAGGCAAATTCCTTGTATGTGTACAACTTGGCGAATAAAATGTATTCAATTCAGATAAATAAGTGGAAAACAAAGCTGCCTGGCCCCTCCCATCGATATTGCTGCCTTTCCAAACTTGCTGTCAGTAGTTTTTAATCCCTGTTCTAATATTCCGTATCAAATTTTAATTGGTCATGCTCCATTTTCACTGAATAGATACATTACCATTGCTCCTCTACAGACAATGAATAAAACCCAATTCTGCTTGCTGTACACAGCACGCAGTTTACCCCTGTTGGAAATTACTCACTCAGAGAAGCCAGGATCAGTAACACAACCCCCATTTCACCAGGTGACATTCTGCAAAGGAAAGCACGGAATTACAATCAGAGAGAAGTGAGGGCCTGGAGTCTTGTGCAACTTGTAAACTGGGACAGCAATTGATAGTTTGTGAAACACAAACTCCCTGAGTGGGAGATCTACAGACAGACGTGAGATCTCCCTCTCAGCGTTGTATAGGAAAATAGTAAGATTAAACGAGAACTTACCAGTTCGAAGTTTGATCGTTATTTTATGAGGAGTAACGATGAGGGATTACGTGCCCTCCACTCCCCACCCTCATAAAATAAATGATCATCTGGTAGTTCTAAATCTATGTTGGGCCTTACTATCTTACTCCGGCTATTACATTCTGTGTTTTTCATGCCGCTGCTTTGTAGTATGCCGTTCTAGCGCCAGGCGGGGCTTCTTCACGTAATCCCTCATCGTTACTCCTCATAAAATAACGATCAAACTTCGAACTGGTAAGTTCTCGTTTAATCTTACTATTTTACTTCGGAGTCACGTGATTGACTACGTGAAGATTTTGAAGCTTCTGTGTTTTTCATGTCGTAGAGTCATTCCATACGACAGTCCGGCTAGGTCAACACATACATGAGTAAATAACCTTTTACCAGATCAGTTTTAGTTCTTTTCATAAATTTTTTTAATGATAAAAGAACATATAATAACCCCCTTTTTTACATCTGGGGAAAACCATTACAAAGTGATAAAATATATAAGTGATAACATAATCGATAATATAAGTCGATAGTGAAACAAAGCAGGTGATTATTGTGAACCCAACACCGCGTGTCCAAAGCTTGTCATTGTGCGGACAGGTTTATTGTAGAACTTTGAAAAACTTTCTTCTTTACACCACCCTGCGGTTTCTAAAATGTGTTTGAGTAGTATGTCCTGTAACTTCGCCGCGGACGTTGCTGCTGCCCTGGTGGAGTAGATTTGAACACATCAGTGTCTACTCCTGCTAAAAGTAACACCTGTTTTAACCACCTTGAAATTGTTTGTACTGAAGCTTTTGTGTGTGGTTTCTGATGCGTAATCATTAACGCTTTTTCATCACCTCGAAGAGTTTTGGTAACTTTTATATTTTGAGTCAAATGTCTAACTACACACAACGTTGGATCAATAGGGTAAGCTTGAAACATTACCTTTGCTCCAGTTCACCCTGGTCTGCTTTGTTTGATCAGATCGTAAACGTAAAACACAATGTTATCTGAAGCCACATGCATACTATCTAAACATAGCATTTGTAATGTTTGCACCCGTTGTGCTGATACCAATGCCATTAACATTACTAATTTAAATGTTAACTTTTCCAATGATATAACTTAGATTGGAGTCCATTGCCTAAGTAAAGTAAGTACAATGCTCCCATCCCAAATTTCTGTATATCTTGGTTTGGGTGGATTTTTGTTAAAGATTCCTTTCATAAATCTGGATATTAATGGATGTGATCCAATTGACTTTTGATCAGAAATTGGTCCTAAATAGGATGATAAAGCACTACGCGCACTATTAATGGCACTATAACTTAAGTGCTGCTCAAAATGCAACTCAGCAAGGAACTCCAATATATTTGAAATGTTTACAGTATGATAAGATATATTTGATTGTCTACAAAAAACTTCCCATTTCTTTATATGTGTCATATATTGTCTCTGAGTGCTATCTCGCCATGATGTGACTATAACATCCATAGTTTTATCCGACAATCCAAGCTCTAGTAGTGGTCTGGTCAAAACTTGCAGATTAACAAATTCATATAAGTATGTAATGGATGAATTTCTTTAGCTACTGGTTTTATTAACAAATCACTGCTGCTAGGAATTGACATATATGGTTCTTCAATCATGTTTAACATCAACGGGAACCATGATTGTGTCGGCCAATTTGGAATCACCAATAATCCTGTGGCAGAATCTTGTTCTATTTTCTTCAGACATTGCTGAACCAGAGCAAACGGAGGGAAAGCATAAAATAACATATTCCCCCAATGTAGTGAAAAAGCATCTACTGCTACTGCATCTGGATGTGGTTCCCAAGATACATATTTAGGCAATTGATGATTTAATCTTGATGCAAACAGATCAATGTCTGGTAACCCATATTGAATCACAATTTTACTGAAACTACTGGGTTCAACATCCATTCTGTGTTATCTTTAAACACCCTTAATCTGTTGTCTGCCACCACATTGTCTTTACCTGGTATATAATTTGCTGAAATCCAAATTTGGTGCTTAATACACCACTGCCATATCTGATTGACCAGACAATCACATGATACCGATCTGACTCCACCCATGTGATTAATATATGCAACAGCTGTTTTATTGTCTAATTTTATCAGCACATGCAGATTCTTTTTTGTAGAACAATAAGCTTTTAATCCATAAAATGCCCCCAATAATTCTAAATAATTAATACCATACGTTTGGAGTTTTCTTCCATAGCCTCATCACTTCCTTCAGGTATAGCAAACTCTTTTGCCATATCAGGCACATCTGGCCTCTTCTTTTTTATTTGTGGTGTGCACTCATAATCCACATCAGCACTTGCAGGGTCTGACTTTTGCAGCCCTGATACACCTGGAATTTCATCCAATGAGACTTCCTCCACCCTTATTCCTGGGTCTGGAGTTTCAAATTCCCAATTTGGCACATAGCCATATTCTGGATATTCAAACCCCTCAGGGTCATTTTGGGAAATTTCTGGTTACTGTGACCCTTGTCTCTTAATATATTGGAGTACTTTCTCCATATGTTCCATTTTAAGCCATTTAGCTTTATTATCCGGAGGACTTTCATTGTCAGAGTCATCATCAGAAACCACGGGCCTCACGGATTTCTTTTAACTTTTTCTAGGAACATTTTCCTCCGTGGTTTGAATTTCTGGAGAAATTATAGTCTCACTAACGGGTGAATCAGCGGCCACCGGTATCGGAAGCGGATCCGCACTAGTCTCTTGTCCCGACTCTTTAGCTTCTCCCCGGGACGATCTTTTTACCCGCGAAATCTTCCTTTGAGACTTCTCCATTTAATTTTTTATTATCTAGGCGGGATCAATACGCCAGCGTGACTCTAATTTTTTTTTTTTTGAATTTTACTTTCATTTTTGCTGGTTCTACCAGCGTAACGTCTTTTTTAGAACATCCCCTAACTTTTTTATTGCACTTACCTGTGGGTCCGTTCCGGCCGCTGCGAGGAGCTGCGCTCTGCAGCTCTTGCTTCTGCCGCCAGCGTCGACGTAATGCCGTTCTAGCGCCAGGCGGGGCTTCTTCACGTAGTCACTCACGTGACTCCGAAGTAAAATCAATTACAATCTATTAACAGCAGAAGGTAACATTCTGAGACAGTGGTGGTGTCTTGTTACCTGAATCTGCACAGGTGTTGCTGCCTGGGATGGAGGGAGGTGAGACCACTCCAACCTCCTCAGTCCCGGGAACTCTACCGTGAATGGTGACAGACTCGGCAACAGCTCACCGACTACCTTCCACACCCGCTTCACGAGTGATAACTGCAGGGTTGGATAACAGTGCAACCGCTGTAGAGTTGGGGAAAAGATGCAAAGCAGACAAACCAACACCTATTCTGGGTCTGTGGAATGAAGCGTCCATTGTCTACAGTCAACTTCCTTGAACAACCGCAGAATCAGTAATGGGTCAGCATTGAGCAGGGGGCTGCAATTGAAACAGGCAAATGTATTAGAGAGGAAATGCACTGTATAAATCCTGCCACATGACCAGCTGACCATTATTACACAGAGAACCATACTGGAACAGTAATGGACATGTGTAAACGGAGGGAGTAGTCACAGTATAAACGCTGCCAGTGGACTGTGTGTTGGAACAGTAATGGACAGTGCGGGCTAGAGAGTGTGTAGCCACAGAATAAATCCCTGCCACATTAGTACTGGGTCAGTATGTGACACTGAGCTGTGTATATGGGAACATTGTAGAGTATTTATCAGATTTATTCTCCACTCCAGCATCCTCCAGTTGTACAGAGCCCTAGTGAGACCACACCTGGAGTATTGTGTGCAGTTTTGGTCCCCTAATTTGAGGCAGGACATTCTTGATATTGTGACGTTTGTTCGTGGAGCGGGCGAGTACTCGCAGGGGGTCGGTTCATCAGGTTCATTCCTGGGATGGCGGGACTGTCATATGCTGAGAGAATGGAACAGCTGGGCTTGTATACACTGGAGTTTAGAAGGATGAGAGGGGATCTCATTGAAACATATAAGATTGTTAAGGGTTTGGACATGCTAGAGGCCGGAAACATGTTCCCGATGTTGGGGGAGTCCAGAACCAGGGGCCACAGTTTAAGAATAAGGAGTAAGCCATTTAGAACGGAGACGAGGACACACCTTTCCTCACAAAGAGTTGTGAGTCTGTGGAATTCTCTGCCTCAGCGGGAGGTGTAAGGCCGGTTCTCTGGATACTTTCAAGAGAGAGCTAGATATGGCTCAAAGATAGCGGAGTCAGGGGATATGGGGAGAAGGCAGGACCGGGGTACTGATTGGGGATGATCAGCCATGATCACATTGAATGGCGGTGCTGGCTCAAAGGGCCGAATAGCCTACTCCTGCACCTATTATGTTTTGTCTATTGTCTATTGTCTAAAGTACATGGATAGGATAGGTTCAGAGGGATAAGGGCTAAATGCTGGCATATGTGACGTGTAGATGGGGCATGTTGGTCGGTGTTGGCAAGTTGGGACAAAAGGCCTGATTCCACATTGTATGACTCTCCCCTTTTATCTGGTATTGTGTTGGTTCACTTGCTTGACCAATGGTGTTTTATCATTAATGTTTTATTATTATTAATGTTTAATGTTTTCTGAGTCATTCGTAACTGTCATCTTATTACTTGTGGGCGGAGCACCAAGGCAAATTCGTTGTATGTGAATACTTGGCCAATAAACCTACTTACTTAAACTTACTTACTTACTTTCCGAGCTCCCTCTCTCACCTCAGCCTTGTTTTCATCCATTGCTGAATGTTCCTGTGACTTTTCACCAGCGTTTTCTCTGCCTCAGACATGGAGAGTCCATTGTCCTCAGTTAGTGAGCTTCCTAAAACAAACACAATACTGAGAAGCATCATTGGACAGAGGGCTCTGCCTACTGGATCTTTAATGGATAGAGGATGTTGAAGAACAACCTCCGGACACATGTATACAACACCACGGGCAATACAACCCATCTTCTATAATTTAAATAGACGATTATATTTGAAGTGGCCACCACAGAACAGTGCAATCCAACCAACCATACCAAGTCCATGTTTAAAAATGACACCAGCTCCTCCCACCCCTCTTCATCTAATCCCATTACGCTGAGCTTCTATTGTAGTCCCCACATTTAGTTTCCCAACATGCCTTTGAATACTTGCACACAAGGGGGGAACCGCTTTTGGTCGCCTCCTCCACGGAGAGCCGACTTTTCCCATGTCGCCACCGTTGCGGCCTAACACCATGGATTGGAGCGGCCTTTCCAGGAGTCGGGCCCGGAGTTTCAGCAGCGGGCGCAGCGTGGACTTTTCATCGCGGAGCGGACGAGCCCTCGCCGGGGGTCGCCAGAAGGGAATGCACCGATCACTGGCCCGCGGACTGTTACATCCCGAAGCTGTGGTCTGCGGATCGTCTAGCCACGGGCGCGGTGTGGACTTACCATCCGGAGCGGAATTCCTCTCCGGGAAAGAGCTTCGACCGCCAGCTTGCAGCCTCCAACATCCTGAAGCCGCGGTCTCCTGTAAGGACGCGCTGATTCGGGACCTCCAAGCCGTGGAGTGTGTTCGACCATCCCGACGAGGGGGCCTGTACATCCGACCCTCCGTAGCGGCCCGACCACGGGTGAACAAGGAGGAGGACTGACTGACCTTTGTGCCTTCCACCACAGTGAAGAATGCCGTGGCGGATGTTTGGGTTAAATATTATTGTGTATTGTGTGTTATTTTTTCATTGTACCGCTGCTGGCAAGTTCATTTAACTGCACCTTCAGGTGTATGTGAGGAATAAAATTGACTATTGAATGTTGACACATACAAGAACCGCTCCAGTGGATCTGCAATGTACATGGAGGATTGGGAAGTAAACTTCCACAGGACAATCGCTGTGCCAGACATTGGTCTTTGCTCTGGATCAGTAAGGAGTCGACAGCACATGGGGTCTGGGCAGCTGAAGACAAAGCTGGTAATTGTGAAGCTTTCAAACTTGTGGATAACAGGTCAGAATTAGTGGCCGAGACAGCCAACCACTGAGAGTAATAGTGGGGGGTATGTGATAGGAAAGGGCAAGGCCATGGTGGGCATTTAGATCCAGGTTTTGAATTTTATGACCAGGATTAGCAGTCACAGGTGAACCAGATTGGGGCAAATTGGGAAATATGCAAAATTCTGCCTGTGACTTCAATCTGTCATGAATAAATCAACTGCTTCCATTTCTCTCCCCTTTCACTGCCCACTAACACCCTCTCTCTGCAACTCAAACACTTCCATCTTCTACCCTTCTATTGAGTAGTTTGTCTCTTTCACACGGTGTCTCTCCAGCTGTTGTCACTTTCATGCCTCCTTCTCCCTTCACTCCCCTTTGGACAATCCCTCTCTCATTCCACGTTTCCATCTTTTGCTCAGTTTGCCATCGGAAGATAGAAGATAGACAAATAGGTGCAGGAGTAGGCCATTCGGCCCTTCGAGCCAGCACTACCATTCAATATGATCATCTAAAATCAGTACCCCGTTCCTGCTTTCACCCATTTAATTAAGGACCCACACCATCCTGGCCACACACCCATCTCCCCGCTGCCATCAGGTAGAGGGTACAGGAGCCTGAAATCTGCAACATCCAGGTTCAGGAACAGCGAGTTCCCCACAGCCATCAGACTATTAAACGCAAATTTAACCCTATCTTCAACCAAACTCTGGACCATAACAGCCTATTGCACTTTATCTGTTTATTTATTTATGTATATATATATATATATATATACATTCTGTGGTATAGGGACACACTGATCTGTTCTGTATTTATGCCTACAATATTCTGTTGTGCTGCAGCAAGCAAGAATGTCATTGTCCTATCTGGCACACATGACAATAAAACTCTCTTGACTTGACTATCCCTTTATTCCTTTAACCCAAAGAGCTAAATCTAACTCTCCTTTGAAAACATCCAGTGAATTGGCCTCCACTGCCTTCGGTGGCAAAGAGTTCCACAGATTCACAGATTCACAACTCTCTGGGTGAAAACGTTTTTCCACATCTCAGTCCTCAACGGTCTACCCCTTATTCTTAAACTGTGACCCCTGGTTCTGGACTCCCCAACATGGGGAACATTTTTCCTGCATCTTGCCTGTTCAAACCTTTAAGAATTGTATATGCTTCTATATGATCCCCTCTCATCCTTCTAAATTCCAGTAAATGCAAGCCCAGTCTACTCATTCTTTCATTCTTTGCTTTCATGTTGTATACAGTGTGTGCATGTACTGTTATGTGTGTACCATTGTATGTAGCACATTAGTATCTGCACTGATGTAAAGCACTTTGGTCAACATGGGTTATTGTTCACATCGACGCCTGCTTTGGAGCCACTTCCTGCACCCACACACAACTGACTGACTTCATTTCACCACCAACTTCCATCCGGCACTCAAATACACTTGGACCATTTCCGACATGTCCCTACCATTCCTTGACCTCACCATCTCTATTGCAGGTGATACACTCCTAACCGACATCCACTACAAACCAACTGATTCCCACAGCTACCTGGACTACTCTTCCTCCCACCCTGCTTCCTGTAAGGACTCCATCCCCTATTCCCAATTCCTCCGCCTCCACCGCATCTGCTCCCAGGATGAGGTGTTCCACACCAGGTCATCACAAATGTCCGCATTCTTCAGAGAATGGGGATTCCCCTCCCCCACTCACAACAAGGCCAGAGTCCCCCTGGTCTCATCTTTCACCCCACCAGCCGGCACATACAACAAATGGTCGGCACAGACTGGAAGGGCCGAGAGGGCCTGCTTCCGTGCTGTAATTGTTATATGGTTATATGGTTAGATAGTCCTCCGCCAGTTTCGCCACCTCCAAAGTGACCCCTCCACTCGCCACATTTTCCCAACTCCCCCCCCCCCCCCCCGTCTGCCTTCCGCAAAGACCGCTCCCTCCGCAACTCCCTTGTCAATTCTTCCCTTCCCTCCCGCTCTACCCCTTCCCCGGGCACTTTTCCTTGCAACACTTGTCCCTTCACCCCCCCCCTCCACTCCTTTCAGGGACCCAAGCAGTCCTTCCGGGTCCGACAGAGGTTCACCTGCACCTCCTCCAACCTCATCTACTGCATCCGCTGCTCCAGATGCCAGATGATCTATATCGGTGAAACCAAGTGGAGGCTTGGCGATCGATTCGCCGAACACCTCCGCTCGGTCTGCAATAACCAACCCGACTCCCGGTGGCTCAGTACTTCAACTCCCCCTCACATTCCGTATCCGACCTCTCGGTCCTGGGCCTCCTCCACGGCAGAGTGAGCAACACCGCAAGTTGAAGGAACAGCACCTCATATTCCGCTTGGAGAGTCTGCATCCTCTGGGCTTGAACATTGAATTTTCTCAATTCTGTTAACCCTTGCTGTCTCCCCCCCTTCCCACCTCTCCCTCAGCCCTCGGGCCCTGGCATTCCCTCTCTCTCTATCTCTCCCCCACCCTAGTGGCACTAGCTTCTCATTTTCACACCACAAACAGCTTACAATGGCCTTTCCTTTATCATCCATACTTTTTTGCATATCTTTCATTCATTGTTCTTTATCTCTCCACATCACCGTCTATATCTCTTGTTTCCCCGATCTCTAACCAGTCTGAAGAAGGGTCTCGACCCGAAACATCGCCTATCTCCTTCGCTCCTTAGATGCTGCTGCACCCGCTGAGTTTCTCCAGCCTTTTGTGTACCCCTGAGTTATTTTTTAAGTGTGCGATACAAATAACATTGACTGACTGCCTGACTGATGCCTTGTTCTCATTGAGCTGCCATTATAAACATGATAACAGCACAGGGGACATTTGACCAGTGGAGTGTTTCCATTAGAACCGCAATGTCCAGAAATTCAAACTACCTTGACAACTCTCTCTGCCTCCCTCTCTCCCCACTCCACTAACTCCCTTTGGTTCTTGTTTTCATCTGTGGCTTAATTTGCATCTGTGGCCTTTCACAAAATGTTACCGGTGCGAGATATGAAAAGTACTTTATTTTCAGTCCGTTTATTTCCTGTTACATATAGGATTGCACGAATGGTGGTGAATTAATATGCAGCTTCTATTAGAAATGTAACAGTGGTTGATTTGAACTTGGTGCACTTCTGCTCAATCTGTCCTGAAAACTTTGCCATTATCTATTTGTTCCCTCCTCACAGTGAGGGGTAGCAGGTCTTGGAGAGAGGGATAGGGGGCAAGTAGAAATATTTGAAATGAGTAAGTATAGAAGAAAGGAATGATAGGTAAGGAGTGGGTGACTGGTGATTGAGGGTGGAGGAGGAAAGAGAGTGGACAGCTTGAGGAGAATTTATTTGATGACTGACTGACACAGAGGGCAGGGCGGAGAGGGACAGGAGGGTGGAGGGGGGGGAGAGAGAGAGAGTGAGATCAAACGCAGCTCTGTAGGAGAGAGGGTTGAGGGGGAACAAAGAGGCGTGGCGAGAACTGCGATTCAGGAGTGTGCATTGTTGCAGGCCAGATACATCACCTGTGGGACTTGGTGATGGCAAGGGGAGGGGGTAGAGAGAGACGGCTAAGGGGGAGAGAGAGGGGGGGAGATGGCCGGGGAGGGGTCATGAAATCAGAGGGATAATGCTGGACAGATTCCATTGAGTAACGGATGGAATGATGGCGTGGAGGGAGAGGGGATGCAGGAGAGGGATGAACAATTGTTGGGGTCACCAGAGACTGGTGTTGGCTGTGTAATTCAGAGCTGCGGGATCATTCCCCCACTACACCCACTGTCTGTCCACACTTTCTTACAGATCCACACTCTGTACCAACTGGGGAACCCCAGGAAACAACAGCCCAACCCCAGGAGGATTTGTCCACCGTCCCAGAACCAGATATAAGCTCAGGTATCTGAGGATATTGGTATCTCAGATGATGCTATTTTTAAAGTGGAGATTTACAGTTTTCGATTACAAAGATGGTCAAAGGTTTGGAGGAGAAGGCAGGAGATTAGGGTTGACAGGGAACGATATATCAACATGAGTATTCGATGTGACGAATTGCCTCATTCTGTTCCATGACATGAAGTTACGGACATGTGATTGAGGATGAAGTGGAAATAAGTGGAGAGCTTGAGGAGAATGTATTTTGTAGACACACTGACCCATAGGGGCAGGTGCTGAATGCTAGAGTCAGAGAGAGTCAGAGAGTCAGAGTGTCAGAGAGAGAGAGAGTCAGAGAGAGAGAGAGATGGTCAGAGAGAGAGAGAGAGAGAGAGAGTTAAAGAGTCGGAGAGAGTCATAGAGAGTCAGAGAGTCGGGGAGAGAGTCGTAGAGAGAGAGTCAGTCAGGCAGACAGAGAGAGAGAGAGTCAGAGAGAGAGAGAGTTAGAGAGAGAGAGAGAGTCAGAGAGTCATAGAGAGATAGTCAGATAGGGAGAGAGAGAGAGTCAGAGAGAGGGAGAGAGCGAGAGAAAGTCAGAGAGAGTTAGAGAGAGGGGGAGAGAGAGAGAGAGAGAGAGAGAGAGAGAGAGAGAGAGAGAGAGAGAGAGAGAGAGTCAGAGAGAGAGAGTCAGAGTGAGAGAAAGTTAGAGAGAGAGAGAGAGGGGGGGTAGAGAGAGTCATAGAGTGAGAGAGAGAGTCAGAGAGGGAGAGAGAGGAAGTCAGAGAGAGAGAGTGAGAGTGAGAGAAAGTCAGGGAGAGAGAGTTAAAGAGAGAGAGAGAGAAAGAGAGAGGGGGGGGTCAGAGAGTTAGAGAGACAGTGTCAGAAAGAGAGAGTCAGAGAGTTAGAGAGAGAGAGAGAGAGTTTGAGGAGTTTGTAATGTTGAAGGTGAGACGAGTGACCTGTGACCCTTGGTACGTTGTGGTGTTAGCACGGACTCTTTGTCTCTGCAGCCGACTTCCCACCTGATCAGCTGATCATTATGTTTTACTCTCTCACCCTCCCTATCCCATCTCCATTCTCATCTTCCAGATCCACTGTTGGGCACAACTCAGGAACCCCAGGGAGACTCTGGTCAGGGTTCAACCAGTGACCCAGCTGGGTCTGCAAGCTCAGGTATCAGTGGTAGGGAGAATGAAACACAGTACAGCACAGGTACAAGCCCATTGTCCCACAAACATATCTCCTCGACCTGCACCTAATCCATATCCCTCCATTCATTGCATGTCCACTTGCCTAAACAAAAGACTCCTTGACAGCCACTACCTCTGAAACTCAAAGCCCTGACCGATGAGGGCAAGCAAACCATATGCCTTTCTATCATTGCCACTTTCAGGTTGTTATGGACTTGGACTCCAAACCTCCTCTGCACATCAACGGTCTCAAGGGTCACGCGATTAACCATAATGTCTCCTTATATACGGCCTTCCAAAGGGCATCACCTCACACTTACTCGGATTAAATGCCATCTGCCGTTTCTCTGCCAATTCTGTAACAAATCTACATCCCACTGAATACGTTGACAACCTTCCTCACCATCTGCACCTTCACCAAATTTATCATCTCTACACATTTATAAAAGACACAAAGTACTGGACTAAATCAGCAGGTCAAGCAGCATCTCCGGAGAACATGGACTTACCTCAGCGAAACTCCAATGTCAGATGTGGCTCACCTAATAACAGCTGCCCCCATTTTAGTCTCCCTAGTGTCAGTCTAATAATGATGTAATGTACTGTGAGATATGCGATGTGCTCACAATCACTACTCAAAGACTAAATCGTGGAAGCAAGAGATTCTTTCTTTTCGAGTCAGCAGAGTTGGGTGCCTCTCCAAGTTGAGACACACCGAAGTCAGAAGGGTAAACCCCCTTTATACACACAATTCTACATCCAACCTCCCCTCCTTTGACCCGCTCCAATCAGACACTGAGGTGGAGAACCTGTAGGTACGTCCCCCCAGTACCTCCCACATCATACATCGCATGTCCATGGTAATGAGCAGTTTCTTGACAAGGGGTGTGTTGTAATATTCATTTATTTTATTAAGCGTGCTCAGTTGTTCATGACCTATCCTAGTTTTACTCACCTCCAAGTGAACTCTCTCAGTTCCCCTACATCAGCCTAAAACTAAGCTATAGTTACAAGGGTCCCATCTATCACCCCATTCTACTGACAGGGATCTATCTACATCACTCCCTTCTACTGCTATACAATGCTATCACTTCTAACTCAAGGATGGGTCTGGTAACTTTTATACACAGCTGTGTCAGAACCGTTTCCCTGGCCCCTATCGGTTTGAATCCTCTTTAAACCCCTTACAATAGTGGGGTTTAATCACTTTATCCCTCACAATCCTCCCTTTTTCTTTTGCTACGCATCTATTGATTAAACCTCAATTTCAAGTTCCCTCAATTCGAATTGACGTAACATTGTCCTAATCTTTTCCTGTAGATCATGGACCTTTCCTGGCAGCATTATCATTATTTTCTGTATTTCCCCTTTCTCTCCATTAGGCATGACTACATCCTGCATCTGACTTATACTCCTTATAATAAGTTCCCTAAAACAAGGGATGCAACAGGGGATAAAGATCAGTCCAGCCACTGCACATAGAAACACGAGTCCCACCGTTCTCCACCATGTTCCTCCGAGGATGGAATCCCACCATCGGGTTCCCATAATCGAATTCCACTTCTGTATTGGAACATGTGCCAACTTACGGATTCCTTCTGATATGTCCATCACTGCCTGTCCATTGTCATCGATGTTTAGGCAGCAATTAGAGAGGTTGAATTTCCCGCATACCCCTCCTTCTTCTGCCAGGCGGTAATCTATGGCCAACCGGTTCTGGTATATTGCTGCTCTCATCTGTGTCTGCTGCTTTGCCAGCATCTCCAGTGCCCCCGCAGTTTGGTTGGTAATTACCTCCAGTACTGCCTGAAGTCTTGTGATCCGGTTTAACATGTATACCGGGGTTCGGTAGCCCCAGGATCCATCCTGTGCCCAAGTGGCTAGTCCATAGTATGAGATGATTCTTGCGGGTGGCCATTCATCATCTTCCCATTCTCCAATGTCTATTTTCCTCTTCTTCCAATATAGGTCGTCAAATACAGGTGTTCCTAGCGACCGCCCTTCTTCGGTGTTTAACAGGAAAAATCCCGGTTGTACCAGTCCAATAAAGCAAGTCCCGCTCCAATTTGTCGGTAACACCGAGTATGCCTTGTGTCCGCATAACCATAACAGTCCTTCAGGGGCCGGTCCACTAGAGGTAACCTTGTTCCATATGTCTCGCACCACAGGATTCCTTGATAAGGGTTGTTCCCGGTGCAGTTCCATAGTCCAGTCGATTCCATTCCATTGGTCTTCATCCAGATCCAGTGCAGTTTCTCCTGTCTTTCTTAGTTGGATACCATTTAGGCTCCTCTGGCCACCACACTCGGGACTGATTTGGCCACTGGGTGACGATGCGCTGGCAGGGGCTGCTGCCTACTAGGACGGCATCCTTTGCCCAGGGCCTAGCGATACACTCAGTCCCAACCGGAGCGTCTGTCAGGACACATGCCTGGGGATCTCGGTCTTGTCCAACTGTCAGGTTCCACTCCATCAGGTCCCATACTTCAACAATGGATCCTCTCCACGGCCAACGTGAGCTCATCAGTGGTCCGCCACAGACCCAACAGTTAGTCACATTCAGGATTCCAGCTATCCGGAGGGCCAAGTCCACGAACAGGTTTTTCCCTCCTTCAGGGATCTCAATCTGCTTCTTTATTTCTCGGTACAGTGTCTGGTGCAAATGAGGCTGAGTAGGTGGGGGAGGGGAAGGCTTGGTAACCACTACTTTCGTTAACCTTGTTATTACTTCCTCCTTCATTTTGTCTAATGTCCATCTTAAGGCATGGGAAGGGAGACCTAACTGCCCTGTCCTAGTCATACAAACCCATCTCTCCCCCTTTGGGCAGGTAACGTACCCAAACCTCCCTACATATCCTCTATTCTCTAACCTATAAAACTTATTTCCCCCGTCCTCACAAATAGTTCTAGTCCTCAGGTTATAGCAAGCATCGTTCACATGGGAATAATTAGTAAATGATCTGGTTGTCCACCCTCCGAATCTGATAGGATGATAACATTTATCACAGGTATTAATACTTTTTACCATAATTACATGCAGAGCAAACAATAGCACGACTGCCCCTTACATGCTGCTAGTTATGCATTTATTTATTTTTTCTAAAAGTTAATGTTAGGGGCTTAATTCCTGGCTTCACCATCCACTGTTCGTCTTTATCAGGAGCGGGTGGATCAACGAGTCCTTTAACCCGGATTGCGTGGATCCACCTTTTTATTTTGTTCGTACTGCTGTCTCGGTTGTCAGTAATACCAGGTATGGGCCGGTCCACCTGGGCTGGAGTTTCTCCTCCTTCCAATTCTTGACCAGTACCCAGTCTCCAGCCTTTACAGCATGTATTGGAAAGTCGAGTGGTGGGCTTTGAGCCAATAGTCCTTTAGCTTTTAATTCTGTAAGGGAACGAGACACTGCCAGTAAATAGTTCCTCAAGAACACATCACTTCCCTCAAAGGTTGGTGTGCCTTCCACTTTTCCCAGATAAGGCAATCCAAACAACATTTCATAAGGAGACACCACAATATCCTTTCGGGGTGCAGTCCGTATTCGTAATAAAACAATTGGTAGACATTTAGAAACATAGAAACATAGAAATTAGGAGCAGGAGCAGGCCATTCGGCCCTTCTAGCCTGCACCGCCATTCAATATGATCATGGCTGATCATCCAACTCAGTATCCTGTACCTGCCTTCTCTCCATACCCTCTGATCCCTTCAGCCACAAGGGCCACATCAAACTCCCTCTTAAATATGGCCAACGAACTGGCCTCAACTACCTTCTGTGGCAGAGAATTCCACAGATTCACCACTCTCTGTGTGAAAAATGATTTTCTCATCTCGGTCCTAAAAGACTTCCCCCTTATCCTTAAACTGTGACCCCTTGTCCTGGGCTTACCCAACATCGGGAACAATCTTCCTGCATCTAGCCAGTCCAACCCCTTAAGAATTTTGTAAGTCTCTATGAGATCGCCCCTCAATCTTCTAACTTCCAGCGAGTACAAGCCGAGTCTATCCAGTCTTTCTTCATATGGAAGTCGTGCCATCCCAGGAATTAGTCTGGTGAACTTTCTCCGTACTCCCTCTATGGCAAGAATGTATTTCCTCAGATTAGGAGAACAAAACTGTACGCAATACTCCAGGTGTGGCCTCACCAAGACACTGTACAACTGCAGTAGAACCTCCCTGCTCTTGTACTCAAATCCTTTTGCTATGAATGCCAACATACCATTTGCTTTCTTCACAGCCTGCTGCACCTGCATGCCTACTTTCAATGACTGGTGTACTATGACACCCAGGTCTCGCTGCATCCCCCCTTTTCCTCATCGGTCACCATTCAAATAATAGTCTACCTTCCTGTTTTTGCCACCAAAGTAGATAACCTCACATTTATCCACATTATACTGCATCTGCCATGCATTTGCCCACTCACCAAGTCTATCCAAGTCATCTTGCAGTCTCCTAGCATCCTCCTCACAGCTAACACTGCCCCCCCAACTTCGTGTCAACCACAAACTTCGAGATGTTGCATTTAATTGCCTCGTCCAAATCATTAATGTATATTGTAAATAGCTGGGGTCCCAGCACTAAGCCTTGCGGCACCCCATTAGTCACTGTCTGCCATCCTGAAAAGGACCCGTTCACTCCTACTCTTTGCTTCCTGTCTGCCAGCCAGTTCTCTATCCACATCAATACTGAACCACCAATACCGTGTGCTTTAAGTTTGTATACCAATCTCTTGTGCGGGACCTTGTCGAAAGCCTTCTGAAAGTCCAGATATAACACATCCACTGCTTCTCCCTTATCCACTCTACTAGTTACATCCTCAAAAAAATTCAATAAGATTCGTCAGACATGATTTACCCTTCGTAAATCCATGCTGACTTTGTCCAATGATTTCACCACTTTCCAAATGCGCTGCTATCCCATCTTTAATAATTGACTCTAGCAGTTTCCCCACTACCGATGTTAAACTAACTGGTCTGTAATACCCCGTTTTCTCTCTCCCTCCCTTTTTAAAAAGTGCGGTTACATTAACTATCCTCCAATCCTCAGGAACTACTCCAGAATCTAAAGAGTTTTGAAAAATTATCACTAAGGCAGCTGCTATTCCTGGGGCTACTTCCATAAGCACTCTGGGATGCAGCCTATCTGGCCCTGGGGATTTATCGGCCTTTAATCCATTCAATTTACCTAACACCACTTTCCGGCTAACCTGGATTTCACTCATTTCCTCCATCTCATTTGACCCGCGATCCCCTGCTACTTCCGGCAAATTATTTATGTCTTCCTTAGCGAAGACAGAACCAAAGTAGTTATTCAATTGGTCTGCCATGTCCTTGTTCCCCATGATCAATTCATCCGTTTCTGACTGCAAGGGACCTACATTTGTTTTAACTAATCTTTTGCACTTCACATATCGATAAAAACTTTTGCAGTCAGTTTTTATGTTTCCTGCCAGTTTTCTTTCATACTCCATTTTCCCTTTTCTAATTAAGCCCTTTGTCCTCCTATGTTGGTCTCTGAATTTCTCCCAGTCCTCTGGTAGGCTGCATTTTCTGGCTAATTTGCACGCTTCATCTTTTTCTTTGATACTATCCCTGATTTCCCTCGTTATCCACGGATGCGCCACCTTCCCTGATTTATTATTTTGCCATACTGGGATGAACAATTGTTGTAGTTCATCCATGCAGTCTTTAAATGCCTTTCATTGCATATCCACCGTCAACCCTTCAATAATCAATTGCCAGTCCATCTTGGCCAATTTACGTCTCATACCCTCAAAGTTACCTTTCTTTAAGTTCAGGACCCGTGTTTCTGAATTATCAATGTCACTCTCCATCCTAATGTAGAACTCAACCATATTATGGTCACTCTTGCCCAAGGGGCCACGTACAACAAGGCTGCTAACTAACCCTTCCTCATTACTCAATATCCAGTCTAGAATAGCCTGCTCTCTCGTTGGTTCCTCCATATGTTGGTTTAGAAAACTATCCCGCATACATTCCAAGAAATTCTCTTCCTCAGCACCCCTGCCAATTTGATTCACCCAAACTATATGTAGATTAAAGTCGCCCATTATAACGGTTTTACCTTCGTTGCATGCATTTCTAATTTCCTGTTTGATGCCATCGCCAACTCCACTACTACTGTTAGGTGGCCTGTACACAACACCCACTAGCGTTTTCTGCCCCTTAGTGTTTCGCAGCTCCACCCATATCGATTCCACATCCTCCAAGCTAATGTCATTCCTTTCTATTGCGTTAATCTCCTCTCTAACCAGCAACGCTACCCCACCTCCTTTTCCTCTATGTCTGTCCTTCCTGAATATTGAATATCCCTGGATGTTCAGCTCCCAGCCTTGGTCACCCTGGAGCCATGTCTCCGTGATCCCAATATATCATAATTATTAATAGCCATCTGCACATTCAACTCATCCACCTTATTATGAATGCTCCTCGCATTGAGACACAAAGCCTTCAGGCTTGTTTTTACAACACTCTCGGCCATTTTACAATTATGTTGAAAAGTGGCCCTTTTAGATTTTTGCCCTGGATTTGTTTTCCTGCCACTTTCACCTCGCTACCTATTGCTCCTATCCTCATTTTACACCCCTCTGTCTCTCTGCTCACACATTTAAGAAACCCTCCACTTCTTATTCTCCGTTTGTTATTTTTTCTTCTTTCCTCCCTACGTGTTGAGTCTGACTGATTCTTTACTCTGCCTCCTGCCTCACAAACATACTACTTGCCTTCTCTATTTGAGTCCCTCCCCCCAACCGATCTAGTTTAAAGTCTTCCCAGTAGCATTTGCAAATCTCCCCGCCAGGATATTGGTTCCCCTCGGGTTCAAGTGCAACCCGTCCTTTTTGTACAGGTAACACCTTCCCCAAAAGAGGTCCCAATGATCCAGAAACTTGAATCTCTGCGCTCTGCACCAGTCCTTTAGCCACGCATTTATCCTCCACCTTGCTCCATTCCTACTCTCACTGTCGTGTGGCACAGGCAGTCATCCTGAGATTGTTACCTTTGCGGTCCTTCTCCTTACCTAACTCCTTACCTAACTCCTTACCTTTGCGGTCCTTCTTTCCTAACTCCCTAAATTCTCCTTTCAGGACCTCCTCTCTTTTTCTATCTATGTCATTGGTACCTATATGTACCATGACCTCTGGCTCCTCTCCCTCCCATTTCAAGATATCTTGGACACGTTCAGTCACATACTGGACCCTGGCACCAGGGAGGCAAACTGCCATCCGGGTCTCCAGGGTAGTCCAGGGTAGCCCGGTCTCCTCCATTAGTTTAGTTATTTGAATTTTGAGGGTGGCATTCATCCGTTCCACTCTCCCCGAACTCTGGGGGTGCCACGGAGTATGCAGCTTCCAGTTTATTCCCAAGGTGCTACAGATTAACAGGTGCACTTTGGAAGCAAAATGGGTTCCTCGATCAGAATCCATGGATTCAATGACTCCGCACCGTGGGATGATTTGTTCCAGCAGTATCCTAGATATCGCCTGGGCAGTAGCATTTATCGTAGGAAATGCCTCTACCCACCTGGTGAAATGATCCACTACAACCAGAAGATATTTCCACTTCTGTACTCTTGGTAGTTCTGTGAAGTCCGCCTGTATTCTCTGGAAGGATCTAATGGCCACTTGTTGTCCTCCCCTGGGACAGCTCTCATTACCTTCTTATTCACCCTTTGGCATACTACACAACCAGACACCGCCTGCTTGGCTAAAGTATAAATGCCTCGGGAGGCGTAGGTCCGTAGTATTGTGTCGCACAAAGCTTGTGCTCCCCAGTGCGATTGCGAATGTAGTTGTTTAATCAAATCCCTCGTCAGTCCCTTGGTAATTATTTGTTTTCCGTCCGGCGTCCACCACTTTCCATCCGTGGAACGCCGGGCACCCAATTCATTCATTTTATCCTCCTCCTCCTGCGAGAATCTTCTCTATTCCCTCTCTCAACGGTATCAGAGATAGCATTTTTACCATTCCTTCCGTCGCCGCTGTCTTAGCAGCACTATCGACTGCTCTATTCCCTCTAGCTTCCGGCGAATTCCCTCTCTGGTGGCCTGCTACATGGACCACCGCTATTCTTTCTGGCAAATGTAGTGCTTCCAAGGCTTTTTAAATTAACTGCTCATGAGCCAACTCTTTTCTTCTGGCTGTGATCATCCCTCTCTCTTTCCATATTTTCCCAAAGGTGTGTACCACCCCAAAGGCATACACAGTTCCCTCTTTTCCGTATACACAGTTCCGTATACACAGTTCCCTCTTTTCCTTTCAATAGTTCCAATGCCCTTATTAAAGCATACAGTTCACATGATTTTGCTGACCTACCTCCTGGCAACCTGCCTGTCTCCTCCAAACCCTTCTCATGTTTTTATAGCATACCCACTATATCTCTTTCCGTCCATACAGCGGGAAGAACCGTCAATAAACCATCTTTCCCCTTCTTCAAGTGGTCGTTCCTCGAAATCTTCCCTATTCTTTGTCTGGAGTTCTATTCTCTCACTACAGTCATGTTCTGGTAACTCCCCTTCCTGCTCAGCACCCGCCGAGTACAAAAACTGGGAGGGGTTCATGTTTGTGTCCGTTACAATAGTCAAATCATCCTTTTCCATAAGTATAAGCTCATACTTCAAGATTCTAGAATCCGTCAGCCACCGACTGGACTTCTGAGTTAGTATGGTCCGGACCATATGGGGAATGGACATCACCAGGGTTCCTCCAAATGTGAGTTTCCTACTTTCTTCCACTAATACTGCTGTTGCCGCAATCGCTTCAATACATACTGGCTATCCCCGCGACACTGGATCCAAGAGTTTGGAGAGGAACGCGACGGGCTGCCGCTTCCCTCCTTTCTCTTGGGTCAGTACTCCCAGCGCAATTCCATTTTCTGCATTTACAAAGAGATGGAATGGTTGGTCAATAGACGGTAGGGCCAGTACAGGTGCGGTAATCAAACTGTAATTTCGTTTCCTAAACTGGTGTTCGTCCTTGGATTCCCACTTTACTTTGTTATTTTCCTCACCTAACTTATCATATAGAAACCTAATTGTCGGGTATAATCGTCTATCCATAATCTACAATATCCAATCAATCCAAGAAACTTCCTGATCTCCTTCTTGTTTTTTCAGTATCGGGAGTCCGGTAATTCCCGCTATTCTTTCTGGGTTTATTCTCCTTTTCCCATCGCTAATCAGGTATCCTAGATATCTAACTTCCTGTTCTACAAACTGTAACTTACTTTTAGACACTCTCAACCCCTTTTCCCCCAGAAGGTTTAGGAGGGTTATGGTCGCGTCCCTAACTGGCTCCTCTTCTTCCCTTGATAGTAACAGGTCGTCAACATACTGCAACAGCTGTGTCTCGTCAGTCCTCGGGACGTCCTCTAATACTACCGGGTGTCAAGCTCTAACCACCTTATTCAATTCACTAAGGTCCTGGACCAGTCGGAACGTCCCGTCGGTCTTCCTTATTTGGTATTGGTGTGTTGTATGGAGACATACAATTCTCTAATATACCGTCCTTTAGTAAGTTCTCTATAATTGGCTGAAGTCCTTTCCTTCCTTCCATAGAAATTGGATATTGTCTTACCTGTACTACCTCACTTTCATCTTTCAGAGCTATTCTCAAGGGTGGAATCTGTAGCCCTCCCCGGTTTCCTTCCTTGGCCCACACCTGTGAGAGTATTATTTCCCCGTCTTCTGTGGTCAGTTTATACAGTTGGACTATTATCTGTCCCCCTACGGGGGCTGATCCCATTCCTAATTGAATTTGCAAATCCCTCCCCATCAGATTTATCCCTGCCTGGGTACCAAGATTAAGTCCTCCATGGCCTTTCGATTCTCATATTTTACCACCACCCCTTCTACCTCGGGGGCAGTCATCACTTTCCCTCCTACCCCCGAGATTCTGACTTGTTTTTCACCCAATCCCATTCCTTCCGGTACCTTAGTTACGCTTGATCTCTCCGCTCCTGAAACAACCATAAATACCATATCCTCTCCCTGGGGTACTAATTTCAAGTTTACCAGAGGTTCCCATCTGTATCCCATACACCCCAGGGAGCAGGACCTGTACTATCTCACTTTCTTCTTTCAGAGCTATTCTCAAGGGTGGAATCTGTAGCCCTCCCCGGTTTCCTTCCTTGGCCCACACCTGTGAGAGTATTCTTTCCCCGTCTTCTGTGGTCAGTTTATATAGTTGGACTATTATCTGTCCCCCTACGGGGGCTGTTCCCATTCCTAATTGAATTTGCAAATCCCTCCCCATCAGATTTATCCCTGCCTGGGCTACCAAGATTAAGTCTTCCATGGCCTTACGATTCTCATATTTTACCACCACCCCTTCTACCTCGGGGGCAGTCATCACTTTCCCTCCTACCCCCGAGATTCTGACTTGTTTTTCACCCAATCCCATTCCTTCCGGTACCGTAGTTACTCTTGATCTCTCCGCTCCCGAATCTACCATAAATACCATATCCTCTCCCTGGGGTACTAATTTCAAGTTTACCAGAGGTTCCCGTGTGTATCCCATACAGCCCAGGGAGCAGGACCCCCGACTTCCCTATTCTTCCTCCATGAGTGTGTACGACTGCACCTCCCATCATAGCCTGGGACATTCCCTCTTGAAATGATCCTCCTCGTTACAATGGTAACACTGGGATGGCCCCGTGTACCACACTCCTGATCGTTGTTCCCTGTTTTCCCGGGGACCCCATCTTGGGTCCCTCCATTCACCTCTTCCTTGTCCTCTATCTCTGCCTCTATCCCGGTCTCCATGAGCACCCAGCCTTCTACCACCTTCGTCTCCCTTCTTCTTTACCCCTTGCTGTACTGCCTGCAACATCACTTTTGCCTTTCCCTTCTGTTTTTCCTCATCCCATCGTAAATATACTTTCTGAGCCTCTGTTAACAATTGATTTAATGGTTTGTCATTCCAATCCTCCAATTTTTCCAGTTTCTTTCTAATATCTGCCATGATTTGGTTACGAAATTAACCTTTAGCAACTGCTGACCTGCGTCTGAATCAGAGTTTATTCCCGAATACTGCTGGATGTTCCTCCTCAGCCTCTGTAAGAACACTGTCGGAGGTTCATTTTTGTTTTGCTGGTTTTCAAAAGCTCGTTCGAAATTCTGTCCCATGGGGACAGCTTCTCTGATCCCTTTGATTATTATTTCCCTGAGATCACTCATGCTTTTCCTCCCTGCTTCTGTTTGGTTACTCCAATCTGGCACGGCAATGGGATATTTCACTGCTCCCGCGTCTACTGCTCCCGCGTCTAATGCTCCCGCATCTGCTGCTGCCCCTGGATCCTGCAACCCCTTTTCCCAGATGTTTATTCCTGCCTGTCTGACCATCTGTCATCCTTCTGAAGTAAATAAACTTCCCATTATAGGGTTTCCAACACTGGGCATAGTTAATTTCTATTTGATTTGGCGGTTCTTTTTCATTCACAAAAACATTCAAAGCTTGTCTCACCCAGTCTTCATTTGAGCCCAGCCTTTGCCACCACATCGCGCTCCCTCGGATAGGCTCCTTTGGCCATTCAAAATAACAAAACTTTATCATTATTTCCTTACTCTTACCCTGAGTCCCCCCTTCACCCCACCTGTGCAACATTCACCCCAACGGACTATCGGGCAGAATGTGCGGCTCTTTACCAGTGTGAGCCTTGTCCTGTTTCCCCGGACCCTCGCTTTTCCCGTTCCGGTTACCCATTGTCTTATCGTACTATTCCCGTCCGACAGACCCTCGGTCGCCCGGGCAATACTTAATAGTCAGTTTTCTTATCTGGGTCTTGTGCACAAGAATCGCTCGACCGCCCCTTGTTTATTTTTCCGACACTCCCTCTTGTTTCTCGAGTCTCTTGTCCGGATATCACTCGCTCAAACCGCTGATGGCAAGCAAGGAGATCAGAGACTGCTGAAATCAGCAGGGTGCACCTTCCCTTCCTTCCGTGCCTCCACCGAGCGGCCGAAGTGGCGATCCAGGACAAGCCCCCACTATGTGAGATACAGGTTGTGCTCACAATCACTACTCAGAGACTAAATCATGGAAACAAGAAATGCTTTATTTGCAAGTCTGCAGAGTTATCCACTTTGGTGGCAAAAACAGGAAAAAAGACTATTATTTAAATGGTGGCCGATTAGGAAAAGGGGAGATGCAGCGAGACCTGGGTGTCATGGTACACCAGTCATTGAAAGTAGGCATGCAGGTGCAGCAGGCAGTGAAAAAAGCGAATGGTATGTTAGCTTTCATAGCAAAAGGATTTGAGTACAGGAGCAGGAAGGTTCTACTTCAGTTGTACAGGGTCTTGGTGAGACCACACCTGGAGTATTGCGTACAGTTTTGGTCTCCAAATCTGAGGAAGGACATTATTGCCATAGAGGGAGTGCAGAGAAGGTTCACCAGACTGATTCCTGGGATGTCAGGACTGTCTTATGAAGAAAGACTGGATAGACTCGGTTTATACTCTCTGGAATTTAGGAGATTGAGAGGGGATCTTATAGAAACGTACAAAATTCTTAAGGGGTTGGACAGGCTAGATGCAGGAAGATTGTTCCCGATGTTGGGGAAGTCCAGGACAAGGGGTCACAGCTTAAGGATAAGGGGGAAATCCTTTAAGACCGAGATGAGAAAGACTTTTTTCACACAGAGAGTGGTGAGTCTCTGGAACTCTCTGCCACAGAGGGTAGTTGAGGCCAGTTCATTGGCTATATTTAAGAGTGAGTTGGATGTGGTCCTTGTGGCTAAGGGGATCAGAGGGTATGGAGAGAAGGCGGGATACTGAGTTGGATGATCAGCCATGATCATATTGAATGGCGGTGCAGGCTCGAAGGGCTGAATGGCCTACTCCTGCACCTAATTTCTATGTTTCTATGTTTCTAAGTCTGCAGAGTAGGGTGCCTCTCCAAGTTGAGACACATCGAAGTCAGGAAAGTAAAGCCCCTTTATACACACAATTCTACATTTAACCTCCCATTCTGGCTCTCCCCATTCAGAGCACTGAGGTGCACAGTCTATAGGTACGTCCCCCCCAAGTACCTGCCCTATCATACATGCGCATGGTAATGAGCAGTTTCTCAACCAGGGACGTGTTAGTAATATTCATTTATTTCATTAAGCATGCTCAGTTGCAAATGACCAGGTCTAGTTTGCTCACCTTCAACTGACCTGTCTCAGTTCTCTTGTATTGTAATTAAAAGCTAGACTCTACTGACAAGGGTCGCATCCATCACAAGTCTCTACTGATAAGGGTCGCATCCATCACTCCCCTTCTACCTCTATACAATGCCATCCTTCCTTACTCAAGGACAGTTCTGGTAACTTCATCCACAGCTGTGTCAGAATCCTCTCCCTGGCCTCTATCAGTTAGAATCCTCTTTACAAGTTATAATCCTATCCTAAATCCTTACAATAGTGGGGTTTAACCACTTTATCCCTCACAAGAAGTCTCCTTTTTTTCTTTCTTTCACTGTAAATCTCTCTTCCTCTTCTCTTCTCTTTCTTTTTCTCTCTCCCTACTTTTCTCACCGTTTCCCTAGCTGCCCCCTCTTTTATCTCGCTCTTCTCTTTCTTCCTTCCTTCTTTCTTTTCCTTTCTCTATTTATCTTTCTTTCTTTTCTTCCTTCCTTCTTTCTTTTCCTTTCTCTATTTATCTTTCTTTCTTTTCTTCCTTCCTTCTTTCTTTCTCTCTCTTTACTTCTCTTTCTCTGTCCCTCTCTTTCTTTCTTGCTCTGTTTTTCTCCTTTCTTTCTTTCTTTCTCTCTTTCTTTCTTGCTCTGTTTTTCTCCTTTCTTTCTTTCTTTCTTTCTTGCTCTTTCTTTCTTGCTCTGTTTTTCTTGCTGTCTTGCTCTGTTTTTCTTTCTTTCTTTCTTTCTTTCTTTCTTTCTTTCTTTCTTTCTTTCTTTCTTTCTTTCTTTCTTTCTTTCTTTCTTTCTTTCTTTCTTTCTTTCTTTCTTTCTTTCTTTCTTTCTTTCTTTCTTTCTTTCTTTCTTTCTTTCTTTCTTTCTTTCTTTCTTTCTTTCTTTCTTTCTTTCTTTCTTTCTTTCTTTCTTCTCTTTCTTTCTTTCTTTCTTTCTTTCTTTCTTTCTTTCTTTCTTTCTTTCTTTCTTTCTTTCTTTCTTTCTTTCTTTCTTTCTTTCTTTCTTTCTTTCTTTCTTTCGTCCTGCCACTCATCAACAATGCCTTTCTTTCCACACTATAACTTCCACATTGCAGGAAAACATGCTTAACTGTGTCACTACTCCCACACTGACACAATCCACAAACAGTAATTTAACCCCCAGTCCCAGCCTCCATCTACACAGTGTAACTGAGCCTCCGCGGGACAGAGATGTTCACAAACAGACCGGCCTGTTGGAGCGGGTGGAGGGGGCGGGACCAGCAGCCGTGATCGACGTCAGCTTTGACCAATGAGATTTGAGCAGGGGGCGGGACAGCGGCTGCTTGTTCCAATGGGGGCGGGGCCGCTGGTCCGTGATTGACGCCGGCAGCGACCAATGGGGCGCCGAGTAGAGGGGGCGGGGCCGATGGTCCGTGATTGACGCCGGCAGCGACCAATGGGACGTCGAGTAGAGGGGGCGGGGCCGCTGGTCCGTGATTGACGCCGGCAGCGGCCAATGGGGCGTCGAGGAGAGGGGGCGGGGCCGCTGGTGAGGCGGCGGGAGGGAGGGAGGGGGAGGGGCCCGGGATGATGACGCTGATGACGGGGCGGGGCCGGGCAGAGAGAGGCGGAGACAGTGAAGGGAGAGAGAGGGAGAGAGAGAAGGGGCAGAAAGAAGAAGAAAGGAGGGGAAGAGCGAGAGAAGAGAGAGAATGGAAAGGAGGGAAAACGAGGAAGAGAGAGAGAAAGGGGTAAGAAGAGAAATGAAGAGATAAAGGGGAAAGGGGGAAAAGAGAGAAAATGAAGAGAGAGGAGGGAAAGAAGAAAGGATGGAAAAAATGAATAGAGGGAGAGAGGAGAAAAGAAGAATGAAGGAGGGAAACGAGGAAATGAAGAGAAGGGGGAAAGAATAACGAAAGGGGGAAGAGAAAAAGTGAAGGGAAAAAAGAAAGGGGGAAGAGAGGAAGGAAACAGAAAGGGAGAAGGAGAAAGGGAAAGAAAAAAGGGGAGAGATAATGAAAGGGAGGGAAATAAGGCGGGAAAATGAAGAAAGGGAAAGGGAGGAAGGAATAAAATAAGGGTTGAGAAAGGAAGAGAGGAAGAAACAAGAAAGGGGAAGGAAATAAAGAGAGACAGTTAAGGAAGGAGAATGAGGGAGAGAGAAAGAAGAAGAGAAAGAAAGTGAGGGAAAGAAGAGAGGACAGCGGGAAACAAAGAATGGGAGCAAAAAGGAACGAAAGGAGGGGAGGGAGAGAAATAGGAGAAAGAAAGGGAGAGAGAAAATGAGAGTAGGAAAGAGAGAAAGGAGGGGAGAGAGCGTAAAGAAAGAAAGGGAGAGAGAAAAGGAGGGAAGGAAAGAGACAAGGAAAGGAGAGAACAATTGAAGGCAGGGAAGAGAAAGGAGGGAAGAGAAAGAATGGAGAACAAGAGAAAGAGAGAAGGAAGAGGGAATTGGAGAGAGAAGGAAATAAAGAAAGGGAGAGAGGCAAAAGAGAGAGGAAGAAACAAGAAAGAGAGAGGAAACCCTGTCGTACTCGATTGGCCAACTCCTGCACCTATTTTCTATGTTTCTGTTCCTATCCATGTACCTGTCCAAGTGTTGTGATAGTCCCAGCCTCAACTACCTCCTCCAGCAGCTCGTTCCATACATCCACCACCCTCTGTGTGGAAAAGTTGCCCCTCAGATTCATATTCAATCTTCTCTCCCCCCCTCTCATCGTAAACCCATGTCCTCTGGTCCTCGATTCCCCTATTCTGGGCAAGAGACTGTGCATCTACCTGATCCATTCTCCGGTGATTTTGTACACCTCAATAAGATCACCCATCACTCAGTCCTGCGCTCCAAGGAATACACTCCCAGCCTGCCTCAACCTCTCCCTGCATCTCAGGCCCCTCGAGCCCCGGCAACATCCTCGTAAATCTTCCACATTTAGATTCTGGGCATTGTGTTACAGGAAAGATGTCATCCAGCTGCAAAGGACGTGGAGAAGATTTACGAGGATGTTGCCGGGACTCGAGGGGCCTGAGCTATAGGGAGGGAGAGGTTGAGGCAGGCTGGGACTCTATTGGACACAGGAGGATGAGGGGCGATTTTGTAGAGGTGTACAAAGTCACCAGAGGAATAGATCGGTAGATGCACAGAGTCTCTTGCCCAGAGTAGGGGAACCGAGGACCAGAGGACATGGGTTTAAGGTGGTGGGGTGGTGGGGGGGGGGGGGGGGCATTTAATAGGAACCTGAGGTGCAACTTAGGAGGGATATGGACCAAATGCTGGCAGGATCTTATAGCAACAGATAAAATTATTGGACGGACGAGACGCAGGAAACATGTTCTCGATGTTAGGGGAGTCCAGAACTAGGATAGACACACAGTTTAAGAATAAGGGGTCGGCCATTTAGGACTGTGGAGAAATTAGGATGAGGAGAAACTTTTCCACCCAGAGAGTTGTGAATCTGGGATTCTCTGCCACAGAAGGCAGTGGAGGCTGATTTACTGGATGTTTTCAAGAGAGAGTTAGATTTAGCTCTTAAGGCTAACGGAATCAAGGGATATGGGGAGAAGGCAGGAACAGGGAACTGATTGTGGGTGATCAACCATGATCACATTAAATGGGGCTGAATGGCCTGCTCCTGGACCTATTGCCTATGTTTCCATCACCTTATGCGGCATTTCTTTCAATGTCTTCTCTTTTCCTCCAGCCGTGTCCATCTGCATTTGTGACTGCGGCCGTTTGTGGACTGTTGCTGTGACCCGGACTGTTCATCCGTTGATGTTGTCGTCTTCAAGGCCTGCCTGCCAGGCAGCGAACCGTAAGAATCCAGCACTTTGATAGAAGCACTAAGTGCTATTCAGTGGGTGGAAAGACCACACAGTCTGAAGAAACCTTCAGCTTAGTTTTAGGTTGGATATGTGATGTGGAAATGGGTCCTTCCCCACCGAGCCCGTGCCGACCAGTGATCGCCCGTTCACACACTAGTTTAGTTTAGAGATACAGCGCGGAAACAAGTCCTTCACCGAATAGTGAAAGGCCCGGATAGAGTAGATGTGGAGAGGATGTTTCCACCAGTGGGAGAGTTTAGGACCAGAGGTCACAGCTTTAGAATTACAGGGCATTCCTTTAGGAAGGAGATGAGGTGGAATTTTTTTAGCCAGAGGGTGGTGAATATGTGGGATTCATTGCCACAGAAGGTGGTGGAGGGCACAAGTCAGTGGATATATTGAAGGCAGAGATAGATAGATTGTTGATTAGAACCAGGGACTTGGGGTCAGGGGAGGAGGGGAGGAGGGGAGGCAGAGCCTCACCTGTCACACTCCCAATGAAAATAGCTGCTAAGGAAAGTAAAGAAAAATAATGATGAATAAATATAAAGATTTTTCCACTGATCTGTGTTATAAATGTCATTTCTTTATGAATCTAATCATTTTTGACATAGTCAAAATCGGCAAATTTTCACAACTCCGCTGCAAATATAGGGAGAGATGAGAGGTGAGGAAGCAACGAGCTGAGCCTCCCCTCTGATTGCGCAAACCCTCAGAGTGCGGGCAATAACCCTGTGCCTGTTACTATCTCTATGTATGTCACCAAAGTAATGTTTGTAAACCTCTCCATTACGTCCTTACCTTCCATAGTCCAGGTAGTTTATTTCACATATAAATATATTAAACTTAGGCTCGCTGGTCTCCTCATCAAACTGCAATGAGAAAGCAGCAGGGGAGGCAGCGATCACATCTGCCTCACAAGGGGGCGTGGCTTGAGCCCAGTGGAGGAAGAGCGAGCGTCAATTCCGTAGGCTGATGTAATTGACGCTGCCTCATTCTCCCTCCACGTTAGCGAGCTTTAGCAGTGGCGGTGCAGCAACTGGATTCCACCGCTGGCAACGCTGACTTTCCAGCCTCGTGCGGCGCTGACCGGCAGGTAGATTTGTTGTGGTCAATTCGGAGGCTCTGGGCCGCTGAGAGCTTCCACGCTGACGGGCCCCACGCTGGAGTAATCTACTCTCGGCTCGGGACCCTGGCATCCACTCTCGCTTCCGGCCCTCTCCCTCCCTTCTCTCCTTTCCTCTCTCCTTCCTCTCTCTCTCTTTTCCCTTCTCTCCTTCCCTCCCTCCTTTCTCTACTTTGCTCCCTCCCTTCTCTCCTTCTCGTTGGAATTTAGAAGATTGAGGGGGGATCTTATAGAGACTTACACAATTCGTAAGGAGTTGGACCGGCTAGATGCAGGAAGATTGTTCCCGATGTTGGGGAAGTCCAGGACAAGGGGTCACAGTTTAAGGATAAGGGGGAAATCTTTTAGAAACATATAGAAACATAGAAACATAGAAATTAGGTGCAGGAGTAGGCCATTCATCCCTTCGAGCCTGCACCGCCATTCAATATGATCATGGCTGATCATCCAACTCAGTATCCCGTACCTGCCTTCTCTCCATACCCTCTGATCCCCTTAGCCACAAGGGCCACATCCAACTCACTCTTAAATATAGCCAATGAACTGGCATTAACTACCCTCTGTGGCAGAGAGTTCCAGAGACTCACCACTCTCTGTGTGAAAAAAGTCTTTCTCATCTCGGTCTTAAAGGATTTCCCCCTTATCCTTAAGCTGTGACCCCTTGTCCTGGACTTCCCCAACATCGGGAACAATCTTCCTGCATCTAGCCTGTCCAACCCCTTAAGAATTTTGTAAGTTTCTATAAGATCCCCTCTCAATCTCCTAAATTCCAGAGAGTATAAACCGAGTCTATCCAGTCTTTCTTCATAAGACAGTCCTGACATCCCAGGAATCAGTCTGGTGAACCTTCTCTGCACTCCCTCTATGGCAATAATGTCCTTCCTCAGATTTGGAGACCAAAACTGTACGCAATACTCCAGGTGTGGTCTCACCAAGACCCTGCACAACTGAAGTGGAACCTCCCTGCTCCTGTACTCAAATCCTTTTGCTATGAAAGCTAACATACCATTCGCTTTGTTAACTGCCTACATACCATTCGCTTTTTTCACTGCCTACATACCATTCGCTTTTTTCACTGCCTATATAAAATTTTCACTGCAATATAAAATAGGTGCAGGAGTAAATTCCATAAATTCACAACTCTCTGGTTAAAAATGTTTTTTCTTGCCTCAGTCTTAAATGACCTCCCCTTTATTCTAAGGCTGTGGCCCCTGGTTCTGGATTCACCGAACATTGGGAACATTTTTCCTGCATCTAGCTTGTCCAGTCCTTTTATAATTTTATATGTTTCTATAAGATCCCCCTCATCCTTCTAAACTCCAGTGAATACAAACCTAGTCTTTTCAATCTTTCTCATATGACAGTCCCGCCATCCCTGGGATCAATCTCGTGAACCTTTCCTGCACTGCCTCAATCACAAGTATGTCCTTCCTCAAATTAGGAGACCACAACTGTACACAATACTCCAGATGTTGTCTCACCAGAGCGCAATATTCCTCATGTACTGAAATCCTCTTGTTATTTAGGTCAACACTCCATTAGCTTTCTTGACTGCCTGCTGTACCTGCACGCCAACTTTCAGAGACTGGTGTACAAGGACACCCCGGTCTCGCTGCATTTCATCCCTTACCTAACCTAACCCCATTGAGATTTGCCCCCTTGTTTTTGCCGCCAAAGTGGATAACCTCACATTTATCTATTATTAAAGAAGTAATAATGGAGCATTTGGATAGCAGTAAAAGGATTAGTCCAAGTCAACGGATTTATGAAAGGGAAGTCATGCTTGACTAATCTTCTGGAATTTTTTGAGGATGTGACAAGTAAAATAGAGAAACCAAAATGTATATTTTTGGACTTTATTAAAATCTGACAATGTGCACTTTAACCACGTGTGAGTTTTTCTATTGCAAATCTCAAATTGTGGAGTATAGAGGCAAATAATAAATGATGGGTCTTTGTCCCAAACATTATGGAGGGCCGGTACTTCATTGGAATACAACTTGGCTCCAGCAGGTTAACGAGCAAAGATCCTTGTTTACTGCAGCTGTAACCTTGCAGACGTCCAAGGGCGGAGAGCGAGATCCGACAGTTCGGCGTTGAAGGGGAATGGCTGGGGGATGGAAAGCGGTGACTGGATTAATCCTGACGCTTTTCACCAGCAAGAAGAAGACGGCGGAATGACGAAGAGATGGCCCACGAGGGGGAATGGGGAAGCTGTCGACGACTGGTCAGCTCGGACCTTGCATCCCAGCCCAAGAATGGACACAGCATGCATTCTCCACAGGGCCAAGGAGGGCTTATATTAGCAACCATGATGTGAGGGGCAGGACGACGTGTGATTGGTCTGACGCCGTGTCCGTCAGCGACAAAGGTCAGCGATTGGTCCTTCACGTCACTGACCGGGGGGATGGGGGGGGGGGGGGGGAGACTAAGCTTCTGTTTCTGCTCGCATTTGTAAAATGGTGGCGGCGGCAGTGACTCCAAGATGCTGCAATCAAGATCGTATTTCCTTATAACACAAGCACTCCAGCACCAATCAACATCCTTGTGAATCTTCCACCACACACTGCTTCTAACAATGAAAGCTTCTTGTAGTTGGTCTGTGACCAGAATAACAGCACACACACACAACACTCACTCCCAAGTATTGCCACACACACACACATAGCGATATATTTTGTACAGCAGCTCCAACATGATGTCCCTACTAACCCTTGTACTCAACGCTCTGACTGTTGAAGGCGAGCAAGTTTGACAAACTGCTGCTCCTTCATCACCCGCTTTGTCTACCTGTGTTATCACTTTCAGAGATACTTTGCACGTATTATTCACTCTCCCCCTCTCTTTCCCTCAATAAGCTTGTAATTCCAATTTGTGATATACAGGATTTTAAAAGCGACTGACTCTTTAAAATTGCAGCAGGGTCCAGATCAACAGAAAATGTGGGCCAAGCAATGACAGATTGAATTTAACTTGGACAAGTGCAAAGTGGGAAGTTAAATCAGTGTAGCAATAGCAGCAGGACTTACACTGTGAATGACAGCAGAGCCCCAGAGAATGTTGTAGGTGTATACAGAGACCGTCGAATAGTACGATTGCATGATTCTCTGGAAGCGATAGCACAGATAGACCAAGAGGGTGATAAAGAAGCAGTTTGTCAGGCTTGTGTTCATCAGTCTACGGATTATGTACAAGACTTGGGACATCACCAGACTGATTCCTGGGATGGCACGACTTCCATATGAAGAAAGACTGGATAGACTCGGCTTGTACTCGCTGGAATTTAGAGGATTGAGGGGTGATCTCATAGAGACTTACAAAATTCTTAAGGGGTTGGACGGGCTAGATGCAGGAAGATTGTTCCCGATGTTGGGGAAGTCCAGGACAAGGGGTCACAGTTTAAGGATAAGGGGGAAGTCTTAAGGATAAGGGGGAAGTAGGATCCAGATGAGAAAATCGTTTTTCACACAGAGAGTGGTGAATCTGCGGAATTCTTGGCGGTCGTGTTTCCAACTGAAGGTGAGGGCGGCCCCAGTGGATAACTCTCTACAAGGGAGTTGTACCCCTTTACATTGGGGACCTGGGGTGGAGAGTGTTGCACAGAGCGGTGGCATGTAATAAACCTTTGAGTCGGTTCACGGGCTCGCCAGCCGCCTGTATTTTCTGTGGCGAGGTAGAGACTACGTTCCACGCACATATAGAGTGTGTGAGGTTGCTGCCCCTGTACCAGTATCTGAAGGGGCTGCTCGATAGAGAGAGAAAGAGAGAGAGAGAGTGCTTTTTACTCAGCTCTGCAGTTGATAAGGATTGAAGCAGCCTTTCAAAGATTTTGTCAGTGGAGAAGGAACTGAAGCAGAGGGGCTTCATAGTTGAACTTATCGTTGGACTGATGAAACTTTTCTTTGCTCTAGGAACCCTATACTAGTGTGATAATTCTAGTGCAGTTGTCGTTGGCGGACTGCCAAGAGTGCCTGAAGATCGAGGGTACGAAGACTTCGGTGTCTTTGTTGTTTTTAGCACCGTTTCTCTGCCCTAATGTCATTTTGCACAGTGCGGCTGCCTGGCGTAATGTGAAGAAGGTACCTTTGCTTCCGGCAAGACTGGGGAAAAGTTTCCCAAAAGCTGCTCACGGCTGTGGATGAACTTGGGGACTTTCCTGCTTCAGCTGGAGGTTTCTGCTTTCTGCTGCCTGTCTTTGACTGTGACTGTCTCTGGGACTTAACTTGGAGCTGAGCTGCTGGGGTGCCTGGAGCTGGTTTGTGCTCCTGTCAGGATGGCAATGGCTGGGGCACGGCCGAAGATCTGGAGCTACGCAGCGGTGGTATCAGTGGCGGGTACGAGACCATCTGAGCATTAGTCTCATGTTTATTTGGATTGGGGCGGCTTTGGTATCTCAGTTCAAACTGGGCCCCTGTGGTCCAGGGGAGCAATTACGAAAGCCATGAAGTAACTTCTTGAGAAGGCTATTGTCTCTTCCGACCTCGAAAGTGGAAAGGTTGAGATGATACTAAAGACCCGGGAGGGTGTGGCCTGAGCGCTGGAGAAGGGGGTCTCAGTGGGGGGGGGGGGGGGGGGGGGTTCCACATACATGTGGATCCGTGGGTGTCGAGGGTGAGACCGGTTCTCCTGCGGAGTTGCCCCACATGTATTCCGGACGCATCACTTATTCCACACCTGTCTAAGTTTGGTGAGGTGCGGTCTAAGTGCTTTAGGCTCATGCACCCTGGGGGGGACCCAGAGGAAAAAGAGGTCTTCAGTGTCAAGAGGAGGGTGTTCATGAAGGTGGGTGAGGGGGAAGGCGCTGAGGGGAGCTTTGAGGTGGAGTGTAGGGGTCTCCCTAGTACCGTGCGTTGGAGTTGGGGAAAGGCACGGTGTTATGCATGCGGCGAATTTGGACATCTGCGTAGGGAGTGTCTTATTCGCGGGGTCACTGCGAGAAGTTCTAGCGCAGTGGCCTAGGGATGCACTGCTGGCCCATCCGGCGTGGCTCGTCAAACATCAGTGGCACGGGGTGGTACTGCTGATCCGGCTAGGTCTGTTAGCTCTGCCTCGGTGATCCGGGGCGGCAGTGATAGCCCATCTGGGTCCGCAGGTTCTGCCTTGGGGGCCCGGGGCAGCGATAGCCCCCGCCCCCCATGTCCTGAACCTGTGGTGGCGGCTGAAGGCCGTGAGGGAGGTGAGGATGGGGTGCAAATTGGGAGCAGCAGAAGAAGAAGAGGAAGGAGAAGAAAAAGCAAATGCAATCGGGTGTGCACCTGCCGAGTTCTGAGACCACCCAAGGGGCGCCTGTCAGCTCCAGTGAGGTCCAGATTGCACCTGCCATGGCCCATCAGAACCGATGGAGGTGCTGGGGGGTGTGCTGCCTCGCCGGCTGAGTTGGCAGGGGAGGGTCCAAAAGCAAGTGAAGATTCTCTGGGGGGTGTAAGTGGAGAGCTATCCTTGGCAACAAGGATAGTGATCTTCCTGACTCTGAGAAGTGCCAGTTTGGGGACTTTTTGGAGTTCCTCAGGGGGAGTGTTCTTGAGTCTACGGAGCGTGTGAGGGTCTCAATCTAGTGTACCTGCACATCACAGAAGCCACATTAAACTTTGACGGAAGTAGAGTGAGTTTTCGTAGATTTCAGTTTTTATCAGTCCTTAGAGAGGGGAAATTTGCGGTGTGTTTTCTGCAGGAGACACATACCGTTGTCAGTGACGAACCTACCTGGCGACTGGAGTGGGAAGAGGGGGTCTACATGAGCCATCTCAGCTCGAATTCGAGCGGGGTGGCCTTCTGTTGGCCCCGAATTTTCTGCCAAATGTTTTAAGAGTGCAAGAAGTTGTGCCAGGACGTTTGCTCCATCTGCCCGTGAGCCTGGATGGCATGCCGTTGCATTTCATTAACGTGTATGTCCCTAGCTCCGGCACGATGCAGGCCGGCCTACTTCAGGAGGTGACTGCTCTGAGCACTATTGATAGGGGAGAGTGTGTCTTCTTTCGTGGTGACTTTAATTGCACACTTGAGGCGCGAGACCGTTCTGGTACTCAGTGTGCCCCTGCTGTAGCGAAGAAGCTGAGAGGGTTGATTGACTCCTTTGAGATGGTTGATGCGTGGCGGAACCTCCACCCTGATTCCACTGCTTTTTCGCGGAGGTCTGAGGGTGGCGGTTCCTGCATTGATCGAATATATTTTTCCCGAGCGTTTGTTTCCCGTGTCTCGGCGGCCTCAATGCGGCTGGTGCCGTGCTCAGACCACTGTCTGGTGCGTGTGGATTTCTATCCAGCGCGCGCTCGGGCTGGGTCCGCATACTGGCACTTTAACAACAGGCTGCTGGAGGATCGGTGTTTCCGGGAGTCATTCAGTCGGTTTTGGGTGAAGTGGAGAGAGAGGCAGAGGTGTTTCTCTTCCCTTAGGCAGTGGTGGGATGTGGAAAAAGCTCAAATCCGTCTCTTATGTAAGGAATATACGTGGGGGTCGACCGGACAGCGGGACTCAGTGGTCGAGAGGCTTGAGAGGGAGCTACTGGACGTAGAATCTCGCCTGGGTCGGGTTAGTGATGACTCCTGCGAATGGGGAGAGTTTCAGGGGAAGAAGGCCTTAAGGAAACTGCTGCTTGAGCGGTCCCGAGGCGCATACGTGAGGTCGCGGGTCCAGATGCTGCACGATCTAGACCGAGCCATGCCTTTCTTTTTCTCTCTGGAGAAAGGAGGGGGAGCTCGCAAACAGCTCGTAGAGCTGCTCACAGATGATGGCTCCTCTGTCACAGATCCGGAGAGGATTAGCGCTGTAGTCCGGTCCTTTTATGGGTCCCTGTTCTCTGCGGATGGATTCAGCGGGGAGGCTCAGCAGGATCTGTGGGAGGGTCTACCCACTGTAGATAGGGAGGTGGCCGATCTTCTTGATGGCCCCTTATCTTTGTAGGAGTTGTCTCGTGCCCTGCGTCAGCTCAGTAGAGGCAAGTCCCCCGGGCTGGATGGGTTGACGGTAGACCTATTTGGAGCTTTCTGGGATATCCTGGGGAGTGATTACATGTTGGTTCAGGGGGAGAGCCTGGCGACCGGGGAGATGCCCCTCGCATGGCGTAGGGCAGTTGTTACCTTGCTGCCCAAGAAGGGCGAACTCCACTTGTTGAAGAACTGGCGCCCGGTCTCTCTCCTATGTACAGAGTATAAAGGTTTTGCACGGGCAATGGCAAATCGCCTGGGCTCCGTGCTGTCTCAACTTATTCATCCTGACCAGTCCTATACAGTCCCTGGCCGGTCCATTCAGGATAACATCCACCTGGTAAGGGACCTGATTCATCTAGCCTTGATCAGGAGAAGGTTTTTGATAGGGTAGTGCATGAATACCTCTTCAGAAGCTGCACGCGTTTGGATTTGGACCACACTTTGTGGCCCGGGTCCGGCTTTTGTACGCTGCTGTGAAGTGCCTTGTGAAGGTTAATGGTGCATTGTTGGCTCCTTTCCATTTTTGGAGGGGGATTCATCAGGGGTGCCTCATGTCGGGTCAGTTGTCCTCTGTGTGTTGTCGTTCCTGTGTCTTCTTCGGAGGAGGTTGACAGGCCTGGCCCTACCTGGCCCAGGGGTGGAGGTGTTTGTTTCGGCGTATGCCGATGAGATACTCCTTATGTTCACTGATCCTGGTGACCTGTGGAGGATGTGTGACTGCCAGAGGACTTTCTCGGCTGCATCTTCTGCCAGGGTTAACTGGATCAAGTTCTCTGGACTTTTAGTGGGTCAGTGGCAGGTGGACTCCCTGCCAGAGGAGATGGTAATGTTTGCGTGGAGTACCACGCACCTCCTCTATCTGGGGGTGTACCTGAGTCCCACTGAGGATGCTTGGCCGGCAAACTGGCATGAGTTGGAGACGAAAGTGATCGCCCGGTTGGGGCGCTGGTCAGGCCTGCTTGGAGTTCTGTCTTTTTCGGGGAGGGTGTTGGTCATAAACCAACTGGTGGCCTCCATGTTACGGTACCGGCTGGCTACTCTTGTCCCGCCCTCTATCTTTGCAACTGCTTTACAGAAGAAGCTGGTAGATTTATTTTCGGGCAATAGGAAGCACTGGGTTTCCGCGGCAGTCCTGAGTCTCCCATTAGAAGAGGGCGGCCAGTGCTTGGTATGCGTCCGTACCCAGGTGGCGGCTCTCCGTCTCAGGATCCCGCGGAGATACATGTACGTAGAGAACCCCCCCAGATGGCACGCCCTGGCCACGTATTTTTTTCCGTCGGGGCGTTGCCTAAGGGGGGGGGTCTCACAGCTCCCGGTGGCGGGCATCAGTAGACCCGCCCTAAGGATTTACCGGGATGTGTTAAGAGTGAGGAATTTGTCTTCTTGTGCTAAGAGTGAGGAATTTGCCTGTCTTACCGGGATGTGCTAAGAGTGAGGAATTTGGCTGTTTTCAGCCAATGTGCTCTTCCACGAGGGGAGGGGGATGTCGTGGCTGCGGGAGTGACCAGTCCTCATCCTGTCATGGCGGGCGCCTAGAGTGGTTCTGACTGAGCTTTCACCCGCTCCGTCAGATCTGCTCATCGGGCCTTGGCGCCGGCATATTTGTCAGGCACCGGCTCCACACAATCTGTGCCGCCTTTCTGAGACCACCAGCATGCCATTTCGTGATACGAAGAGATGCACACTGTACAGGATGCCCCTGCACATTCTGCACCTCCTTGCCTTCGTCTCCCGTGTTAACACCCGAAGGCGGGGGAGGTCCCCAGTGGGGTCTTTCTATAAGGGACTTGTTCCCATTTACATTGGGGACCTGTGTTGGAGACTGTTGTACAGAGCGGTGGCGTGTAACAAACATTTGAGTCAGTTCACGGGCTCGTCCTACGCGTGTATTTACTGCGGCGAGGAAGAGACCGTGCTCCACGTGTATATGGAGTGTGAGAGGCTACTGCCCCTGTACCAATATCTGAAGCGGTTATTCCTCAAGTTCTGGCTGCATTTTAGTCCCACGATTCTAGTGTTCGGACACAAGGAAGGGAGTGGGAAGAGTCGATTGGGGGGTGGGGGGTGGGACATCTCTGTCGGTTTGCTCCTGGGCCTGGCCAAGATGGCCATTCACGGGTCCAGGCAGCGGGCAGTTGATGGTCAGGCTAGAGTCGGCTGCCTGCCCTTCTTCCGGGCCTATGTCCATGCACGTGTGTCCCTGGAGAGGGAACATGCAGTGTCCACGGGGACTCTGGAGGCCTTCCGTGGGCGCTGGTTACTGAGTGGGGTTGAGAGTATTGTAAACAATGAATGTACTGTTGTACTGTAATGATTATTTGTTATAGTGCAACTTCTGATTATGTTTTGATGAGCTGTATCATATGATATAAGAGGTTAGTATACAAACTTAAAGCATACGGCATTGTGGGTTCAGTATTGATGTGGATAGAGAATTGGCTGGCAAACAGGAAGCAAAGAGTAGCAATAAACGGGTCCTTTTCACAATGGCAGGCAGTAACTAATGGGGTACCGCAAGGCTCAGTGCTGGGACCCCAGCTATTTACAATATATATTAATGATCTGGATGAGGGAATCCAAGTTTGCGGATGACACTAAGATGCGGGGCAGTGTTGGCTGTGAGGAGGATGCTAGGAGACTGCAAGGTGACTTGGATAGGTTGGCCGAGTGGGCAAATGCATGGCAGATGCAGTATAATGTGGATAAATGTGAGGTTATCCACTTCGGTGGCAAAAACAGGAAAGCAGACTATTATCTAAATGGTGGCTGATTAGGAAAAGGGGAGATGCAGCGAGACCTGGGTGTCATGGTACACCAGTTATTGAAAGTAGGCATACAGGTGCAGCAGGCAGTGAAGAAAGCGAATGGTACGTTAGCTTTCATAGCAAAAGGATTTGAGTATAGGAGCAGGGAGGTTCTTCTTCAGTTGTATAGGGTCTTGGTGAGACCACACCTGGAGTATTGCGTACAGTTTCTGGTCAAATCTGAGGAAGGACATTATTGCCATAGAGGGAGTGCAGAGAAGGTTCACCAGACTGATTCCCGGGATGTCAGGACTGTCTTATGAAGAAAGACTGGATAGACTCAGTTTATACTCTCTAGAATATAGGAGATTGAGTGGGGACCTTATAGAAACTTACAAAATTCTTAAGGGATTGGACAGGCTAGATGCAGTAAGATTGTTCCCGATGTTGGGGAAGTCCAGGACAAGGGGTCACAGCTTAAGGATAAGGGGGAAATCCTTTAAGACTGAGATGAGAAGGATTTTTTCACACAGAGAGTGGTGAGTCTCTGGAACTCTCTGCCACAGAGTGTAATTGAGGCCAGTTCATTGGCTATTTTCAAGAGGGAATTAGATGTGGCCCTTGTGACTAAAGGGATCAGGGGGTATTGAGAAAAGGCAGGTACAGGATACTGAGTTGGATGAACAGCCATGATCATATTGAATGGCGGTGCAGGCTCGAAGGGCCGAATGGCCTACTCCTGCACATATTTTCTATGTCCCTATGACTGTCGAATAAATTTTTGAAAAATGAAAGAGAGAGAGAGAGAGAGAGAGAGAGAGAGAGAGAGAGAGAGAGAGAGAGAGAGAGAGAGAGAGAGAGAGAGAGGAAATAAAAAGGAGAGAGAGAGAGAGAGATAGAGGGAGGGGAGAGGGAGAGGGAAGGGTAGAGGGAGAGGGAGGGAGAGGGAGAGGGAGGGGGAGGGCGAGAGGGAGCGGGAGAGGGAGGGGGAAAGAGGGAGAGTTGATTAAAGTTAAAAAATCCCAAAACAACTTCAGACAGAAGAACGTTTTACAGGTCCTTCAGTGATGATGTCACAACGTCACTCACGGTCCACCAATCACAAGCTGCCGAGAGCAAGAATGACATCACAATGGGAGGTTGCAAATGGTCACCGCAGCGGGAGAGGCTGAGAGAGGGAGAAGGAGTTAGAGAGATAGAGATAGATATAGAGATAGAGGGAGAGAGAGATATAGAGAGATAGAGAAATTGAGATAGAGATTGAGATAGAGAGATAGTGGGAGATAGAGAGGGAGAAGAGAGATGGGAGAGGGATAGAGAGAGAGAGAGAGAGAGAGAGAAAATATATAGAGATAGGGAGAGGATAGATATATATATATAGAGAGAGGGAGTGAGATAGAGATAACGAGCGATAGAGAGAGATAGAGAAAGATAGAATATATATATATATATAGAGAGAGAGTGAGAGATAGAAAGAGGGGGGGGAGGGAGGGAGAGAAGGAGAGGAAAGGACAGTGACAGAGAGAGAGAGAGAGGGAGCAGGAGAGAGGGAGAGGAGGAGAGAGGGGAGCAGGAGAAAGGGAGAGGGGGAGAGAGAGGGAGAGAGAGAAGAGAGGGGGAGGGGGAGAGGAGAGAGAGGGAGAGGCAGACGGGGGGAGAGGGTGGGAGAGAGAGGGAGGGAGGGAGGGAGAGAATGAGGGAGAGGGAGGAGGGGAGAGGAGGGGGAGAGAGAGAGAGAGAGAGAGAGAAAGAGAGAGGTTGTGTTTTTTTCTGCTCAGCTCTGCGGTTGAGAAGGATTGAAGCAGCCTTTCAAGGATTTTGCTGTTGTAGAAGGAGCAGAGGCAGAGGGGCTTCATAGTTTAACTTATCGTTGGACTGTTGAAACTTTCCTCTGGTCTAGGATTCCTCTACTAGTGCGAAAATTCCTGAGTTTTCTCTACATTGTCGAGGGTGCGGTTGTCGTTGGCGGACTGCCAAGAGTACCTGGAGATCGATGGCAGGAAGATTGCGGTGTCTTTGTCTTGTTTGCACCGTTTCTCTGCCCTAAATTCATTTTGTACAGTGCGGCTGCCTGGCTTAATGTGAAGAAGGTACTTTTGCTTCTGGCTAGACTGGGATAGAGCTTCCCAAAAGCTGCTCTCGGCTGTGGACGAACTTGGGGACTTGGGTTGGGGACTTTCCTGCTTCAGCTGGAAGTTTCTGCTTTCTGCTGCCTGTCTTTGACTGTGACTGTCTCTGGAAATTAACTTGGAGCTGAGCTGCTGGGGTGCCTGGAGCTGGTTTGTGCCTCTGTCAGGATGGCGATGGCTGGGACGCGGCCGAAGGTCCGGACGTACGCAGTGGCAACAGTGGCGGGTACGAGGCCTACTGAGCATGAGCCTCATGTTGACTTGGATTGGGATGGGTTTGGTATCTCGGTTCAAACTGGGCCTATGATGTCCAGGGGAGACATTACAAAGGCCTTGAATGAACTTCTTGGGAGGGGAGCTATTGTCTCTTCCGAGCTCGAAAGAGGAAAGGTTGAGGTGATACTAAAGTCCCGGGAGGGTGTGGCCCGAGCATTGGAGCTGGCGGGGGTTTCATGAGGGGGTCCCACATACAGGTGGATCCGTGGGTATCCAGGGTGAGACCGGTTCTCCTGCGGAGTTCCCCCTCATGTATTCCGGACGCATCACTTATTCCACACCTGTCTAAGTTTGGGGAGGTGCGGTCTAAGTGCTTTAGGCTCATGCACCCTGGGGGGGACCCAGAGGAAAAAGGGGTCCTCAGTTTCAAGAGTAGGGTGTTCATGAATGTGGGTGAGGGGGATGGCACTGAGGGGAGTTTCGAAGTGGAGTATAGGGGTCTCCCTAGAACCTTGCGTTGGAGTTGGGGAAAGGCACGGTGTCATGCGTGCGGTGAATTTGGACATCTCCGGAGGGAGTGTCCTATTCGCGGGTTCACTGCGAGAAGTTCTAGCGCAGCGGCCTAGGGATGCGCTGCTGGCCCATCCGGCGTGGTGGTGGTACTGCTGGCCCATCAGTGGCGCGGGGTGGTACTGCTGACCCGGCTAGGGCTGCCAGCTCTGCCTCGGTGATCCAGGGCGGCAGTGATAGCCCATCTGGGCCTGCAGGTTCTGCCTTGGGGAACCAGGGCAGCGATAGCCCCCGCCCCCCATGTCTTGAACCTGTGGTGGCGGCTGAAGGCGGGGCACAGGGGGAGGGGGGTGAGGAAGGGGGCAATTGGGAGAAGCAGAGGCAGGAGAAGAAGAAGGAGAGGAGAAAGTCCACCCGAGCGAGTCAAACGGGATCGGGTGGCGCACCTGCCGAGTTCTGCATACCACCCAAGGGGCGCCTGTCAGCTCCAGTGAGGTGCAGTTTGCACCTGTCGTGGCCCAGCAAGGAGCTGAGGTGGTTCAGACGGGGGCAGGGAAGCTAAAACGTGCGGGTGGTAAAGTGGCTGGGGATAGTGTGGAGGTGGAAGATACTTCTGTTATGGAGGTCACCGTACTGCCACATGCTAGCGGGACAAAAAGGAGGTTAGTGCCTGGCGAGGAAGAGCAAGGGCGCGGGTCCAAAGTGAGGGGGATGTCTTTCTCCGGACCTTCCACCACTGATGTGGTCTTGAACAGGTGTCCTCCGGGTTGGAGGTTGGGCCTCTATTTCAGGGATCTTCCGCGAGTATTATAAGACCATGTGATGTGGTTGACTCCTCTGGTGGTGTGTCCTCGGAGCGGGAGGATGCCCCTTCGTTTCAGGGGACCTCTGAGGGAGTTATCTCATCGGGTGTTGAGGTTAGCTCCCCTGGGTGTGTGTCCTCTGGGTCGGAGGAGGTCCCCTCGTTTCAGAGACCTACTGAGGGTGTTGGTACGCCAGATGATGGGGTTAGCTCCCCTGGTAGTGTGCCCCCTGAGACGGGGGATGAGCAGAGTCAGCCCGAAGGGGGAGGTTCAGGGGCATTGGTGACACCACTCTGTGCTCCTTATCAGAGCCAATGGAGGTGCTGGGGGGTGTGCTGCCTCTCAGGCTGAGTAGGCAGGGGAGAGTTTAAAGGCAAGAGGAGATTCTCTGGGTGTTGCCTGTGGAGAGGGTACTCTAGGTGCTGTGGAGGTTTGGGCTGTTTCGGGTCGTGATCCTCCTTCAGTTTCCGAAGGTGCCAGTGTACCGCAGGCCCTGGGGGTGCCTCTTGCTTTTTCTTCCCCAGGCCCAGACGTGGAGGGTGATGGGAGAGTGCAGGAGCCCAGCCAGCCAGTGGGCTGCTTGTTGCGGTCAGGGGTGTCAGGACCCTTCCCTGGCATTGATCCTGGGGGTGGTGGCATGCCGGAGGAGGGGGAGAGTGATGGGGCCAGTTTGTGTAGCGGGATTAGTGAACTTTCCGAGAGTTATGGTCTTTCAATTTTTGATAACGACCCTGGGAGCTGCACTGGCAAGCTTGTTGTTTCAGGTGCGAGTGGGATGGCCGAGTGCCCAGCCTCCAAGGCCGTGTATCATGCAACAGTTATCTGTGAGGTGCGAGAGTTCCTAAAAAGAAGTCGTACAAGCAGAACAAAAAAGGATGCTACAAAGAAACGCTGGGAGGATTGACCAGCTTTGATTAAGACTCTCGAGGCTATCCTTGGCAACAGGACAGCGATCTTCCTGAACTCTGAGAAGAGACAGTTTGGGGACTTTTTGGAGTTCCTCAGAGAGAGAGTCTAGGCGGAGTGTGAGGATCTCAATTTAGTGTGCCTGCACATTCACAGTAGCTACATTAAATTTAAACGGGAGCAGAGAGAGTTTTCCGCATAGTTCAGCACTTTTTATCAGTCCTTAGAGAGGGGAAATTTGCGGTGTGTTTTCTGCAGAGACGCATACTGTTGTTAGTGATGAACCCATCTGGCGACTGGAGTGGGAAGGGGGGGTCTACATGCAAGCCATCTCAGCTCGAATTCGAGTGGGTGTCCTTTCTGTTTTGGCCCCGAATTTTCTGCCAAATGTTTTTTAAAAGTGCAAGAAGTTGTGCCAGGACGTTTGCTCCATCTGGCCGTGAGCCTGGATGGCATGCCGTTGCATTTCATTAACGTGTATGCCCTACTCCGGCACGATGCAGGCCGCCTACTTCAGGAGGTGACTGCTCTGTTGAGCACAATTGATAGGGGAGAGTGTGTCTTCCTTGGTGGGGATTTTTAATTGCACACTTGAGGCGCGAGACCGTTCTGGTACTCAGTGTGCCCCTGCTGTAGCGAAGAAGCTGAGAGGGTTGATTGAATCCTTTGTTGGTTGATGCCTGGCGGAAAACCTCCACCCGGATTCCACTGCGTTTTCGCGGAGGTCTGAGGGTGGTGTTCGCGCAAGATCGAATATATATTTCCCGAGCGTTTGTTTCCCGGGTCTCTCGGCGGCATCAATGCGGCTGGTGCCGTGCTCGGACCACTGTCTGGTGCATGTGGATTTCAATCCAGCGCGCGCACGGGCTGGGTCCGCGTACTGGCACTTTAACAACAGGCTGCTGGGAGGATCGGTGTTTCCGGGAAGCATTCAGTCGGTTTTGGGGGAAGTGGAGAGAGAGGCAGAGGTGCTTCTCTTACCCTTAGGCAGTGGTGGGATGTGGGGAAAGCTCACATCCGTCTCTTTTGTAAGGATTATACGTGGGGGTCGACTGGAAAGCGGGACTCAGCGGTCGAGAGGCTTGAGAGGGAGATACTGAGACGCAGAGGTCTCGTCTGGGTCGTTTGGTGAAGACTCCTGCGAAAGGGGAGAGAGTTTTCAGATGAAGAAGGAAGCTTTGAGGAGCCTGCTGCTTGAGCGGTCCCGAGGCGCCTACGTGAGGTCGCGGGTCCAGATGTTGCACGATCTGGACCGAGCTTCGCCTTCTTTTTCTCTCTGGAGTTGGGGCAGGGAGCTCGCAAACAGCTCGTGGAGCTGCTCGCAGACGACGGCTCCACTGTCACTGATCCAGAGAGGATCAGTGCCTTGGTCAGGTCCTTTTATGGGTCCCTGTTCTCTGACCTCGGATGGATTCAAACAGGGAGGCTCAGCGAGATCTGTGGGAGGGTCTACCGACTGTAGATCGGGGTGGCAAATCTTCTTGATGGCCCCTTATCTTTGGAGAGTTGACTCGTGCCCTGCATCAGCTCAGGAGCGGTAAGTCCCCCTGGGATGGATGGGCTGACGGTAGAGTTTGTTAGAGCTTTCTGGGATGTCCTTGGTGGAGAGTACATGTTGGTTCTGGGGAGAGCTGGCGACCGGGGAGATGCTCCTCTCGTGGCGCAGGGCAGTTGTTGTCCTGCTGCACAAGAAGGGCGAACTCCGCTTGTTGAAGAACTGGCGCCTGGTCTCTCTCCTATGCACAGAGTATAAAGTTTTTGCACGGGCAATGGCAAATCGCCTGGGCTCCGTGCTGTCTCAACTGATTCATCCTGACCAGTCCTATACAGTCCCTGGCCGGTCCATTCAGGATAACATCCACCTGGTAAGGGACCTGATTCATCTAGCCCAGGGCACTGGTCAGTCAGCTGCTTTTCTGTCCCTTTATCAGAAGGCTTTTGATAGGGTGGAACATGAATACCTTTTCGGGACGTTGCAAGCGTTTGGGTTTGGACCGCATTTCGTGGTCCGGGTCCGGCTTTTGTACACTGCAGTAGAGTGCCTTGTGAAGGTTAATGGTGCATTGTTGTCTCCTTTTCATTTTGGGAGGGGGGTCCGTCAGGGGTGCCCCATGTCGGGTCAGTTATACTCGGTCTGTGTGGAGCCGTTTCTGTGTCTTCTTCGGAGGAGGTTGACAGGCCTGGCCCGGGGGTGGAGGTGGTTATTTCGGCGTATGCCGATGATGTACTCCTTATGCTCACTGATCCTGGTGACCTGCGGAGGATGCGTGACTGCCAGGAGATTTTCTCGGCTGCATCTTCTGCTGGGATTAACTGGAGTAAGTGTTCTGGACTTTTAGTGGGTGAGTGGCAGGTAGACTCCCTGCCAGAGGAGATGGTAATGTTTGCGAGGAGTACCACGCACCTCCTCTATCTGGGGGTGTACCTGAGTCCCACTGAGGTTGCTTGGCCGGCAAACTGGCGGGAGTAAGAGACGAAAGTGGCCGCCCGGTTGGGGCGCTGGTCAGGCCTGCTTGGAGTTCTTTCCTTTCGGTGGGAGGTGCTGGTCATAAACCACTGGTGGCCTCCATGTTATGGTACCGCTGGCTACTCTTGTGCCGCCCTCTATTTTTGCAACTGCATTACAGAAGAAGTTGGTAGATTCTTTGGGGGAAATAGGAAGACTGGGTTTTTTCGCGGCAGTCCTGAGTCTCCCGTTAGAGGAGGGCGGCCAGTCCTTGGTATGTGTGCGTACCCAGGTGGCAGCTCTCCGCCTCAGGACTCTGCGGAGGTACATGTACGTAGAGAACCCACCCAGGATGGCACGCTCTGGCCACGTATTTTTTCCGTCGGGTCGTTGTCTAAGGGGGGTCTCATGGCTCCGGTGGCGGGTATCAGTCGACCCGCTCTAAGGGGTTTGCCTGTCTTTTCCGGGAATGTGCTAAGAGTGAGGTATTTGGTTGTTTTCAGGCCAGCGTGTTGCTTCCACGAGGGGAGGGGGTTGTCGTGGCTGCGGGAGTGGCCGGTCCTCACCCTGTCATGGCGGGTGTCGTGGGAGAGGCGATGTGCCTAGAGTGGTTCTGATAGAGCTTACCCCCCGCTCCGGCGTCAGATCTGCTCATCGGGCCTAGGATCCGGGATATTTCTCGGGCACCGGCTCCACACAATCTAAGCCGCCTTTCTGAGATGACCAGCATGCCATTCCGTGATGTGAAGAGAGCACACTGGTTACAGGATGCTCTGCACATTTTGCACCTCCTTACCTTCGTCTCCCGTCC
>JAVHYY010000234.1:0-240000 GCA_035221665.1 Okamejei kenojei | reverse complement strand
CACGCCAATTTATTGGGAAAACTGAACATACTTTATACTTGAAAAAATGAGGGGAAAAAAAGAGGAAGGGGGGGGGCATAAACCAAAAGCAGGCCTTAGCATAATTTTGAAAGCCCATCTTTTCTATGTTTTCTCACATTTAATGATCCACTGTCTCTATATGTACCTCGGTAGCTTTGAAAACTCATGTTTTTGTACACAGGTTCAGTACTGTCAATTCTTGTTGTGAATTGGGACCACAAGCCATGCTTAAGTACTGAGTTGTGAGATTAGTAGATCACTTTGAGGCACGACACGACGTGAGTCCAAAAAGAAAATCAGTGGAAATGGCCGGAGGGGGGGAAGGAAAAAAGCGGGGGCAGTATAAACGGGAGGGGGTTAGGAATAAAAAAGGATTAAGGTGTTTAGCAATTGGGAGAGATCAGGTAGGTTTAGGTAGATGGTGAATAGGCAGAGTCGGGGATCGAACCTGGGTCTTTGGTGTTGTGGGACCCAGCAACCGCGACCATCTGTGTCACTGTGCCTCCTTCTCTGCATGAAAACCCAGTCACAGAGTAGCCAACCGGTTTTGCAGACAGCCGTTACATTTAGTATCCCCCTTGGGGGTGAAGCTTGTTGGGTTTAGTGTGACTATTCTCATGGGGGGGGGTTAGTTGCGATTTGGGGTGTTTTGTTTTTGTGAAAGGTGTAGGTGGACGTTTTATTAACTATTTTATAACATATCATAACCAAAACATGATTTGGGTTTACCACAGTTACATATTAACACAGCTTCTGTTTATTTTTTATAGTGATATTTTGGGTGAAAGAGATGCAAAAGACTCTGTGGGAGAAAATATTTATATTTTTGTAGGGAAGTGTTGTAGAAAAGTTATGAAATGTTTCGTGTATAAGAGCGTAATGGAGAGGGGAAATTGGGTATGGGAGATAAAAAAAACTTATTTAAACAACGATTATCAATTTTAACACAATTTTGGTTTATAGGTCCATAAGTTAATATGTAGTGTGATTATACATCCAGTCCTGGATTCATAGTTTCAGTCAGCTTCATTGCTGAACCAAGGGTGTACTCTGACTGTTTTAAAGCAATACATGGGGTGGACCATTATTAATAGGCGTGAAAGTGTAGTACTGATTTGTCAATTAGACAAGTCTATTTTTTTTTCAAATGGTATGGTCTCAGAAATTTCCACAATCCACATTTTATTGTCTAGGGGTGTTGGTTGATTGAGGTTTTTCCCAAAATTTTAATATTATTTTCCCATTATAATAAAATCAAGGGGACATCTTTTATTTCGGTTTATTGTTTGTAAGTGTTTATGTTTTGTTTTTTGATGTCGTTCTCTATTAGTTTTGGATCAGGGTTCCAATTGGATACTTAATAACTTCAGAGAAATAATTTAAAAAATATATCCATCCAAAATGTTTTAATTTTTATTACAGTTTACAAAAGTATGAGATAATATTAGCTACTAAATATTGACATCTGTCACATAGGAGAGATATTTGGAAAAAAAAAAAAAAATTCTGTTTTTAATTTTGTTTTAGAATAGTGCAGTCTATTTGTACTTTAAATTGTATTAATTATAGGAGTGTCTGGCATTTTAACGAGCATTGATGTTTATGTGTTGTAAACTTTCATCCCATATATATTTCATTATGGGTTTTGAGCCCAATTTCCCTTTTTTTGAGTCCAATTAATTTTCCCAATGGTTGTCTATGTAGTTCCGTCGATGGGACCTCATTATCTAAAAGGATACTATAGATGTGAGATATTAATTTTTCTGCGTTAGGATGTTTATTCTAACATTCGTCAAGGATTTCTGGCTCCCTAATTCTATATTCTTGTAGATGTGATTTAACATAATATCTAAGTTGTAAATATCAAAAAAAAATATGTGAGTGTAGTCCATAATTCTGTTGTAACTCCTGAAATGAAAGAAAAATACGTTTTCGGTAAAGATGTCCCACCTTTTTAATTCCTTGGTTTTCCCATTGTACAAAACCTTTATCCAACACAGAAGGTTTAAATGAAGGATTATTTACAATAGGGAGAAGGAGTGATAAATTATCCAATTTTAAAGTAATTTTCAATTGTTTCCAAGTTCAAACTATATATTATCGGATTTTCACTATGTTTTTTTAATCAATTTTATAGGGGTTAACAAGATGGAGCCAATTTCAAAAGGTAAAGATTCTTCCTTTTCCATCTTTAACCAGTCTGGTTGTTGATCCATATCTTCCAACCAGAAGGTCATATGTTTAATATTAACTGCCCAAAAATAAAACATTTGGTAAAAGTAATCCTCCATTCATCTTGTGAGGCCCACAGGAGCCGTTGGAAGAGAAGGAGGGGGAGGAGCGACACCCGACCGGTAAGCTTAAAAATCCAGCACGGGGCTTGTTTTTTCAGAGAGGCCCCATAGGAGCCGTTAAGGAAAAAGGGGGAAGGGAAAAGGAGGGGGAGGAGCGACACCCGACCGGTAAGTGTTTTGGTTTTTTTTTTAAAATCCAGCGCGGGGGTGTTTTTTCAGAGGCCCCACAGGATCCGATTGGAAAGAGAAGGGGGGGGAGGAAGCGACACCCGACCGGTTAAGGTTTAAAATCCAGCGCGGGGGGCTCTTCTACACTTGTTTTTTCAGAGGCCCACAGGAGCCGTTGGAAGAGAAGGAGGGGGAGGAGCGACACCCGACCGGTTAAGGGATTTTTTAACTATCTAGCCGCGGGGCTTGTTTTTGCCGTAAAATCCATAACATTCCACTTGGAGAAGTGGGTTTGGTTTTGTTGAGGGAAGCCGCTGATTGGTGGGAAGTGGACCAGGGTAAGCAGCTGATTGGCAGTCAGATCCCAGCAGTTTGTTGTGTACTGTGTATTGTGTTGCTATTGTATCCTGTGTAAGGGGGGCAGTATGAAGGCCAGGGCAGTGTACTGTTCGGGATGTCAGGTAGGAGATGTGGGAGGTCAGGGAATCTGATAGCCCTCCAGACATCCACATCTGCGCCAGGTGTATTGAGATGGGGCTCCTAAAGGACTGTGTTAGGAACCTGGATCAGCAGCTCGATGACCTCCGTCTCCTCAGGGAGAGTGAGGAGGTAATAGAGAGGAGCTACATGGAGGTAGTCACTCCCAGACCACAGGAGGCAGACAAGTGGGTCACGGTTAGGAAGGGCAAGGGGCAGAGGCAGAGGCTAGAGAGTACCCCTGTGACCGTACACCTGGAAAATAGGTACTCAGGTTTGAGTACCATTGGAGGGGACAGCCTAGCTGGGGGCACCAACAGCGGCCTGGCTTCTATCACAGAGACCGGCCCTGATAGAAACATAGAAACATAGAAATTAGGTGCAGGAGTAGGCCATTCAGCCGTTCGAGCCTGCACCGCCATTCAATATGATCATGGCTGATCATCCAACTCAGTATCCCGTACCTGCCTTCTCTCCATACCCTCTGATCCCCTTAGCCACAAGGGCCACATCCAACTCACTCTTAAATATAGCCAATGAACTGGCCTCAACTACCCTCTGTGGCAGAGCTCTAAGTTCCAGAGACTTCACCACTCTCTGTGTGAAAAAAAAAAAGTCTTTCTCATCTCGGTCTTAAAGGATTTCCCCCTTATCCTTAAGCAGTGTGACCCCTTGTCCTGGACTTCCCCACATCGGGGAACAATCTTCCTGCATCTAGCCTGTCCAACCCCTTAAGAAATTTTGTAAGTTTCTATAAGATCCCCTCTCAAATCTCCTAAATTCCAGAGAGTATATAACCGAGTCTATCCAGTCTTTCTTCACATAAGACAGTCCTGACATCCCAGGAATCAGTCTGGTGAACCTTCTCTGCACTCCCTCTATGGCAATAATGTCCTTCCTCAGATTTTGGAGACCAAAACTGTACGCAATACTCCAGGTGTGTGGTCTCACCAAGACCCTGTACAACTGAAGTAGAACCTCCCTGCTCCTGTACTCAATATCCTTTTGCTATGAAAGCTAAATAAATTAACATACCATTCGCTTCTTTTTTTTCAGGATGCCTGCCACCTGCTGCATGCCTACTTTCAATGACTGGTGTATCCATGACACCCAGGTCTCGCTGCATCTCCACATTTTTCCTAATCGGCCACCATTTAAATAATAGTCTGCTTTCCTGTTTTTGCTACCAAAGGTGATAACCTCACATTTATCCACATTATACCGCATCTGCCAAACATTTGCCCACTCACCCAGCCTATCCAAGTCACCTTGCAGTCTCCGAGCATCCTCCTCACAGCGAACACTGCCCCCCATGCTTAGTGTCATCCGCAAACTTGGAGATATTGCCTTCAATTCCCTCATCAGATCATTAATATATATTGTAAATAGCTGGGGTCCCAGCACTGAGCCCTGCGGTACCCCACTAGTTACTGCCTGCCATTGTGAAAAGGACCCGTTTACTCCTACGCTTTGCTTCCTGTCTGCCAGCCAGTTCTCTATCCACATCAATACTGAACCCCCAATACCGTGTGCTTTAAGTTTGTATACTAATCTCTTATGTGGGACCTTGTCGAAAGCCTTTCTGGAAGTCCAGATATACCACATCCACTGGTTCTCCCTTATCCACGCTACTAGTTACATCCTCGAAAAATTCCACAAGATTCGTCAGAAGGGTAGCAAAAAGAGGAGGGCAATTGTAATAGGGGACACTATAGTTAGGGGGTCGGATAAATTAAAATAGAATAGGAATACATATAACGCGATTCTGTTAGACGCAAAGTCGGGGAGACCCGGATGGTAGTTTGCCTCCCTGGTGCCAGGGTCTCGCATGTGTCAGAACGTGTACAAAAGATTCTGATAAGGGAGGGAGAGGAGCCTGATGTTGTGGTACACATAGGTACCAATGACATAGGCAGAAAAAGTGACGAGGTCCTGAAGGGAGAATTTAGGGAGTTGGGGGGAAAGATACGTTAAAGATGAAGGACCAAAAGGGTAACGATTTCAGGATTACTGCGTGTGCCGCGTGACAGTGAGAGTAGGAATGAAATGAGGTGGAGGCTAAATGCGTGGCTGAGGGACTGGTGCAGTGGGGCAGCGATTCCACGTTTCTTGATCACTGGGGACCTCTTTTGGGGGGAAGGGAAGGCATGATCTGTTCGCAGAGGGACGGGTTGCACTTGAACCCGAAGGGGGACCAATATCCTGGCAGGGAGATTTGCAAAAGGCTACTGGGGGGAGACTTTAAACTAGAAAGGCTCGCTGGGGACGATGGACTCCGGTTAGAGGGGGTCTAGGGACAGGGTGTCGACGGGGGGGAGGGGGGGGCAAGAGACAGAGAGAAAGCACGGGGCGGACCCAAAATGTAGGCGAGAAAGATGAAAAAGATAATAGACAGAGAATAAAGGATGAGGTGGGTTTATAAAATGTGCATATTTTAATGCTAGGAGCATTGTAAGTAAGGTGGATGAACTTAGAGCCTGGATTGACAGCTGGAAATATGATGTTGTGGCAATCAGTGAAACATGGTTGCAGGAGGGCTGTGATTGGAAACTAAATATTCCACTGGATTTCGTTGCTTCCGGGGTGATATAGAAATTGGAGGGACCAGAGGTGGAGGTGTGCATTGCTTGTCAGAGAGGATATTACAGCAGTGCTTTGGCAGGATAGATTAGAGGGTTCGTCTAGGGAGGCTATTTGGGTGGAACTGAGAAGTGGGAACGGTTTAGTAGCAACACTTTTAGGGTTTTGTACTATAGACCGCCAAATGGTGGAGCGAGAATTGGAAGAGCAAATATGTAAGGAGATAGCAGATATTAGTAGTAAGCACAAGGTAGTGATTGTGGGAGATTTAAATTTCCCAAAAAAATAGACTGGGAAACACATTCTGTCAATGGGCCTGGATGGTTGGAGTTTGTAAAATGTATGCAGGATTAGTTTTTTGCAGCAGTACATAGACAGGGAAATACCGACCAGAGAAGGGCAGTGCTGGACTCCTGTTAGGAATGTTGGAGGCAGAACAGGTGACGGAGGAGGTATGCGTTGGTGAGACACTTACGGGACCAGTGATCACAATACCATTAGTTTCAATATAATTATGGAGCGAGTCAGACAGGACCTAGAGTGGAGATTTTTGATTGGAGAAAGGCTAACTTTGATGGGAATGCGTGAGGATTTTAAAGGAGTGAATTGGGACACTTTGTTTCATGGGAAGGATGTAGAAGAGAAATGGAGGACATTTAAAGGGGAAATTGTAAGAGTACAGAATCTTTATGTCCCTGTTAGGTTGAAAGGAAATAGTAAATATTGGAAAGAGCATGGTTTTCAAGGGAAATTAGACATTTGTTTCGAAAAAAGAGAGATATCTACAATAGGAGGTATGGAGTAAATGAGGTGCTAGAGGAGTATAAAGAATGTAAAAAGAATCTTAAGAATGAAATTAGGAAGGCTAAAAGAAGATATGAAGTTGCTTTGGCAAGAAAGGTGAAAGTATATCCAAAGGGTTTCTACAGCTATATTAATAGCAAAAGGATAATGTGAGATACCCTTTATGCTCACAATAAATACTCAAAGACTAAATCCTGGGAGCAAGTGATTTCTTTATTTTACGAGTCTGCAGACCGGGTGCCTCTCCAACCCGAGACACACTGAAGCCAGGGAGATCATCCCCCTTTATACACAAAATCTTACATTCAATTTCTCCTCCGGACCTCTCTCCAATCAGGGTCGGAGGTGCACAATCTGTAGGTACAACCCACCGTACATCCCCCTCGCACCTCCCACATCATACATTGCATGTTCAAACATTTGGTGTTCATGGTTCAATGGTAATGAGCAATTTCTTGGACCAGGGGTGTGTTGTAATATTCATTTATTCTATTAAGCATGCTCAGTTGCTCATGACCTGGCCCAGTTTCTACTCACCTCCTAGTGAGTCACCCTCCTCAGTTTTCATAGTTCAGCACTAAAGCTAAGCTTATAGTGACAAGGGTCCCATCTATCACTCCTTTCCACTGATAGGGATTTCTCTACATCACCCCCTTCTCTAGCGAGACAAAGCTATCTTTTTCTCTTCTTAACTCAAGGCCTCAAGGATGGGTCTTGGCAATTTTCAGACACTGCAGGTCAGAATCTGCATCTAAGCACCTCTATGGTTGTAAATTCTCTTTAAACCTCCTTTTCATTGAATAGGGTTTTAATTCACTGGTTCCCGTCACATTAACGTGGCGATAAAATTGGACCATTAGAGAAACCAGAATGGACAGCTATCTCTGCATGAGCCATAAAGAGATGGGGGAGATATTGAAACAATGTATTGTCTTCTGGTATTCACCAAGGAGAAGGATATGAACTCTTGGAGGAAATATGGAAAAAAAGGAGAGTAGCTATGGAAACTATGAGACTTCAAAGAGGAGGAATAAGGACTGACACTTTGAACAAATATAAAAGGTGGATAAGTGTCCCGTCTGACAGGTTTTTCCCTCTTAGTGGCATTGACGGAAGTTAGTGTAGAAATAGTCCTGGAGCTATGACAGGAAATATTTCAAATGTCATTAGAAAACGGGAATTGTGCAGGAGGATTGGCGTACTGCGCATGTTGTTCCATTGTTTAAAAAGGGAGTTCAAAGAGTAAAACCCCAGCAATTGGTGGGCAAAATTAATGGAAAGGATACTGTAGGATATTATATAATAAGCATCTGGGATAAACAGGGTATGATTCAGGAACAGTCAAAAATCGGATTTGAGCCGGGAAGGTCATGTTTGACAAATCCTTCTTGATTTTTTTGAAGCGGTAATAGGGAAATTGATTTGAGGGTAAAGCAGTGGATGTTGTCTATATGGATTTCAGTAAGGCTCTTTGACAAGGTTCCCCTGTGGAAGGTTGTTCAGAAGGTTCAATCTTTGGGCGTGTTATTGGCGGAGTAGCAAGATGGATTCAAAGTGGCTGAATGGGAGATGTCAGAGAGTAATGGTGGAATGCTTTAATGTTAAGTCAGGTTGGAGCCGGGTTGACATTCCCAAATTTCCCCCCTACACCAGTGCGGGTTCTGCCTCAGGGATATGTGTTGGGTCCACTGTTGTTTGTCATGTACATCAATTGATCTGGACGGATGGTGGTGGAAATTGGATATAAGTAAGTATGCAAGATGATACCTAAGATAGGTGGTATTGGGATAATGAAGTAGATCTCAAAGTCTACAGAGAGATTTGGTCCATTTGGAAAAGTGGGCTGAAAGATGGACAGATGGTAATTTATTGCCTGTTAAGTGTGAAGTGCTACATTCTTGGCAGGACAAATCTAAATAGGACCGTACATGGTTATTGTATAGGAATTGAGGAATTGCTTGTGGAACTGATGGACTAGGCAATAACGTGTGCATAGTTACCCTGAAGCTCGGGAATCGGCATGTAGTTTGGTGGTGAAAAGAAGAACTTGGGGTGCTGGGCTTTATTAAATAAGTGCATGAATATAGGATTTAGGGAAGTATTGTTAATATTGTACAAGGCATTGGTAAGAACCAATTATGGAGTATGGTGTACATTTTTGGTCGCCTAGTTTTATAGGAAAGGATGTCAAAAAAATAAGGAAGAGAGTACAGAGGATGATTACTAGAATGTTTCTGCAGCGCAGTCCAGAAAACTATGTTACAGTTCAGGTTGAACAGTTAGGTCTTTATTCTTTGGAGCGCCACAGAAGGTTAAGGGGGGACTTGATGAGGTCTTTAAAATGATGAAAGGGATAATAGACAGAGTTGACGTGGATAAGCGTTTTCCCATTGAGGGTAGGGAAGATTCAAACAAGCAGGTGACATGAGAGATTAAGGGACAGACGTTTAGGGGTAACGTGAGGGGGAACATCTTTACTCAGAGGGTGGTGGCTGTGTGGAATGAGCTTCCGGCAGAGGTGGTGGAGGCAGGATCGATTTTAACATTTAAAAGTAAAGTGGATAGGTATATGGACGTGAAGGGAATGGAGGGGTATGGTCTGAGTGCAGGTAGATGGGACTAGGGGAAAACAAATGGTCGGCACGGACTGGAAGGGCCGAGAGGGCCTGTCTCCGTACTGTAATTGTTATATGGTTATATGGTTATATCTTGGATTTACATACATGTTTTTTACTTATTCTATGCTTCTTGTAATCCCAAATAAAACTTGTAACAATAGAATCAAGTTTTTTAAAGTATATTTTTGGGAGATATAGCAGAATTGATTGAAATAAGTACAGTAATTGTGGAAGGAAAATCATTTTTATGGCATTAATTCTACCAAGCATTACGATGGTAATTGTTTTCTAATACTGAATATTCTTATGCAGTTTATTAAGTAAAGGAGGACATTTTAATTTAAATAAAGAAGTATATTTCTTAGTCATATTTTAATTTGTTATATACTATTTAAAAAGGTTTGTGGGTTTAGTTCCGTTATTGGCATAATTTTACTTTTATTCCAATTAATTCTATATCCCCAGAATGAGCCAAATTGAGATAAGATTTGGTAAATTTAGAATATTAGTTTCAGGGTTTGTAATATATTTATAATATATCATCTGCTTATAAAGACATTTTATTAACTATATATTTAGTATTATACCCATAAATTTTTGTGTGGGCTCAAACACCTTCTGCAAGTGGCTCGATAGCTAGGGCGAATAATAAAGGAGATAATAGGCGTACTTGCATTTTTTAATGGAAAGTCATTCATTGTTTGCACTGTCAAAAAATTAATATTATTAATTTAATTAATTTAGTATTAAGAAATAGTAAGATTAAACGAGAACTTACCAGTTCGAAGTTTGATCGTTATTTTATGAGGAGTAACGATGAGGGATTACGTGAAGAAAAACCCCCGCCTGGCAAAAAATACCTGGAAACAACGCATACTTCAAAGCATCGGCATGAAAAACACAGAACATAAAATAGCCGGGAGAAGTACATATAAGGCTACAAACTCATGGGCACGAGATTCACGAACCATAGAATACCAGATGATCATTTATTTTATGAGGGTCGGGAGTGTGAGTGGGGCACGAAATCCCTCATCGGTACTCCTCATAAAAATAACGATCAAACTTCGAACTGGTAAATTCATATCATTTAATCTTACATTAATTTTTTATTATTTTACCACACCTACTTCGGAGTCACGTGACGTACTACGTGAAGAGATTTTGAAGTTTTCTGTGTTTTTTATGTCGTAGACTCATTCCATCCGACACTCTGGCTCATTTCAACACAGTAATGAGCATAAATTTAACACTTTTTACCCCAAACATTGCCTCAAGTTATGTAATAAATTATTTCACGTTATAAGAATAAAAGTAATGCCCTTTCCATTGAAAGGCAAGTTTATCACAAATTTATCAATTGATCTATATAATTTGATGGTATGAACAAAGCAACAATTATAGCGAACCCAACACTCCGTGTCCAATCCTGACACCATGACTGGTTTTTTCCTTTTACTATAATATTTCCATTTTACACCCTCCTGCGGCCTTGCATCTTTGCTCGAGCGCGCCTCCTATCCCTGTCATTACTGTGCCATTCCTGTGAATGTATTTACCTCCTTAACAGAGTGATTTTCCACAGTGTTTCAGTGTTTAGTTCCACTGAGTGTTATTCAATTTCTAACCATCTAGAATACATTTCTCTAGAACCATCAGTTTTTACTGGAACCTAATTTGGCTTTTTGTTTGTAATAAGTAGTGCTGTCTCATCACCACAGAGACGCTTACCTACTACAACATATTTCATCAATGTTCACACACACACACACACACACACAATTTAAGGCCGACAGGATATGCTTATAGGTTTACATTGGTTTCAGCTCTTCTTGGTCTGCTTTGTTTGGTAAATGCATAAGCATATATGATAATGCAATCTGCATCCACATGCAATTATAACGTAATATTTGCAATGTTTGCACTCTTGTGTTGATACTAAAGTCATCAGCATTATTACTTTCAATGTTAACTTTTTTGAATCATTGATAGAATTGGAGTCCATTACCTAAGGCAATTCAGGACTATATTGATCTCCCAACATATGTATTGCAATTTTGGACAGATTATATATATACACACATTATTATATATATATATATATATATATATTATTTTTATTTTATATAAAAAAAAATATATATATTATATATATATATATATTATATATATATATATATATATATATATATTATATATATATATACATATATATATATATATTTGTATTATATACTTTACATATATATCCCTTTCCATATCGGTAGGCAGATATTTACAAATGAACCCGATAAACCTCTATAGGTATAGTATACCTTGTCCGTTAATAGGACGATAAACACTCTGAGCCCTATTATTGGCTCTATCAATTAGATACTCAGAAAAATGCAATCCACAAGGAACTCACATATATCTAATATGACAAATAACTTTACTGTATCACAGACTTCCTTTCTTATAACAAATATCTGTTTTTTTAACTTATTTCTGCAAATTGCAGGTCATATATTCACTTCTTTTATACATAATTATTTTATTGTTATGTTGTTATATTAGTTAAACATTCAATTGTCTTCTGTGGCCATCAAAAAACTGTGTAATGGTCAACCTGCAGATAGTCAAATTCATTATTTTCATGTCATGGATGCCTTTGGTACAACAATTACATGTATTGCAACTATGAATCATCACTAAGTGGTTCAACTGCTCATCACTCAATATTTATGAAAACCATGAGTATCCGCTCGGGGTTTTGGGCCGAAACAAAATGCCTCTGGCAGTGTCCTGCTACATTTTCATCAGACATCTGCCCAATCTTTTTCCTCCCGGTAGAGATTGGTTATCAAACAACCAAAATCGTGTCAAAAAAATAAAATTAATAAAAAGGACCCCCACATATTTTTTTGTTTGTTGTTTTAAAAAATGAAAATCTTTCCTCATGTAATCGAGAAGGGGGGGGGGGGGGGGGGAGGGGGGGGGGGGGAGAGGGAAAAGGGAGAGGGGGGGGGGGGAAAGGGAGGAAAAGGGGGAGAAGGGGGGGAGGGGGAGAGAAAGCATCCACCTTTCCTGTTCTTGGTTTACACACGAGAAACATTGTTGAAAGATCGGGATTCTGATTTAATCCCCCCCCCCCCCCCCCCCCCCCTGTATACAACCAGATGTAATTGTAAGTAATCCATTTAATGACAATGTATTTTTTCAAGCCCTTAATTTGTTGTCTCCGATAACATTGTCTGTTTCTGAGAGATAAACAGCTGGGACTAAAACTTTTAAAACATTTTAGAATATGCCCATCCTGATTTACTTTCAGATAATCCCATGATTATTATTTTACTTTTCTTATGTGATTTAATATATCGGGGGAGAGAAAGGAGTTAGAGAGATAGAGAGATAGAGAGATAGTGAGAGTGATAGAGAGAGTGAGATAGAGATTGAGATAGTTAGATAAGGGAGATAGCGAGGGAAGGATAGCAGAGAGATATAGAGTGAGAGATAGAGATGAGTTTATATTGAGCGAGGAGATAGAGATAGACGGTGAGGGAGAACTTTAGCTAGAGAGGGAGATAGGAGAGGGATAGATAGTGAGAGATGAGGCTAGGCGAGGGAGATAGAGAGAGGTGAATAGAGAGAGATAGAGAGAGAGAAAAAAAAAAATTAAATAGAGAGAGAGAGAGAGAGGAGATGAGAGAGAGGAGAGGAGAGAGAGAGAGAGAGAAAATATATAGAGAGAGAGGGGAGAGGATAGAGATATAGATGAGAGAGAGGGAGCGAGATAGAGATAGCGAGCGATAGAGAGGGATAGAATAAGATATATATATATAATATATATACTATATATATTATATACTAAGATATATATATATATATATATATATATATATATAATATATATATATACATATATATATATATATTATAGAGAGAGAGAGAGAGAGATAGAGATAGAGACAGGTAGAGAGCCTGTATTTCATCGGCGAGCTAGAGCGTGTTCCACATACAAATGGATTGTATGATGTTTTTGCCTATGTACGGATCTCTGAAGGTGCTGCTCCTCAAGTTCTGGTTACATTTTAGTCCCATAATCCTGGTGTTTGGGCACAAGGCAGGGAGTTCCAATGTCTGTTTGCGAAAAATATGGTTCAGAAATGATTGAGAGAGGGAGAGAGGGAGAGAGGGAGAGACAGAGAGACAGAGAGAGATATCCTCATGCATGCTGTAATTAAGAGATCTGGTTGTCATGACCGTGTATGGTGCTTGAATCATAACACTAGTGTTTTGAGAGTCTGAAAGTTGGACTTAGACTTGGGTTAGTTCGTCCACTCTCGAAATGTTAGCGTCTCGGGCTTCCAAATCCTTCTGGAATTTTCACCTCCATATTTCATCCTGAGTCCCTCTGTGTCCGGGCTGAGAGGCTTTGTTGCAGTACCCAAGTAGACAAATGCATCCTCGGGTGTCGTTCGTTTGACAACCACCACCTTATAGAGAGATACAGCTGTATCAGTTGCTGAAATGAAGTATGGGAAATAAGTGATGGCATTGCCAGCATAACTATTGACTGGGAATTAATTAATTAAAATGTTAAAATTATTAAAACATTGTATATTTTTGTCTTTTGAAGTGCAGTGGAAAGGAAGAAATGAATAAATCAAACACGTGCATTAATGAAAACCATGAATTTGGTGGGTAGTGATATAGATGCACAAATTGTTTTAACATCAATCAATTTTAATAATATTCATATCAATTTCTAAACTGAAGTTTTCAGTTAATGTAAACGCAATTTATTAACTCTAAACTAATGTTATCTATAATATAACGCAGGTAAAGTTCACAAGTGATAGTAGATTTGAGCCATTTGGACCATTGGCCTACTGCATTCAATCATGCTGATCTCTGCCTCCTAATCCCTTTTTCCAGCCTTATCCCCATCTCCCTTGACACCTGTTCTAATGAAGAATTTGTCTATCTCCACCTTAAAAATATCCACTGACTTGGCCTCCACAGCCCCCTGTGGCCAAGAATTCTACAGATTAAATACCATCTGACTAAAGACGATTTTCCACCTCTTCTTTCTAAAAGAGCGCCATTTAATTCCGAGGCTATGACCTCTGGTCCAAGACTCTCCCACCAGTGGAAACATCCTATAGCCTGGGACTGGATTGTTTTTATTTTAAGTATCCCAACAGGGTTTGGGAGGAAGCTACTAGCAAGAGACAGACAGATCAAAACCCTAGCAACAGGTGAACAAAGAAACACTGTGAAAATGGTCACATGATGAACATCTGGTGAGAACAGAGCTGCATGTAATTTAATTGCTAGGCCCCAGTATAGCCTTGTGAAGATAAAGTGGCTGGGGGGAACGGCCATTTTGCCAAAGGAACTGTATGATGAGAATGAAAATTTTGATAAGGAACGAAGATGCGTTTTGTTTATTCAGCACTTGGATGAGTAACAGCTCAAAACGATTGACTTTAGAATTGTGAGAGCCTTGAGTTAGAACAAAGGCTTCCTTTAGGTGATTGAAGAAAAAATGAGTAATAAAAGAAGGGTCGGTCTGAGACATGGCAGCGGACAACCCGGGAACAAACCTTCACAAGAAGGTGGGACCTGAGTTCGAAGCTCAGAGAGTACAAACCCCCTACCAACAGAGTGAATCTGTCCAATTTATTCATAGGGCAATATCTGACTTTGTGATTTAGTTTAAGAAGTGATAGGTTGAAAGAGTAAAGTAGAGGAGACCTTTTTAGAAGTCAAGTATTTGCATGCATTTTTTAAGTTACTCGAGTGTCAATAAAGATTGTTGTAATAAACTAAATTAAACCTTGGTTTAGAGTCTGGTTTGACACATCAGTTGATACCCGATGGAGGTAATAGGGTCACCAATCCTTTCCACATTCACTCTATCTATGCCTTTCATTATTCTGTAAGTTTAAATGTGATCCATCCTCATCCTTCAAAACTCCAGCGAGTAGAGGCCAAGTACGGCCAAACGCTCATCATGTACAACCCACTAATTCCAGAATAATTCTTGTAAATCTCCTCTGGACGCTCTCCAGAGCCAGCACATCTGTCCTCAGATATGGAGTCCAAAGTTGCTCACAGTACTCCAAATGCAAGCTGACCAGCACCTCATAGAGCTTCAGCTTTGCATCTCTCCTTATAGAGCCATTCTCACTGGCTTTTTTTTTGTCTCTCGTGTCCCTGTTATTATTTCTTTGAGGCAAACTTTAAGGAATGATTTAACTTCTCTGCCGTTCTCCATCTTTAATTCTCCTGTCTCTGCCTGTAAAGGCCCCCACACCTGCCATATTTAGCACTTTTCCTCCTGGAGTCCATTTTATGTTCTCAACATTCGAGGCATGGGAACTGGGCTTTCGGCCCAACATTATCCTTGCCAAGCCAGATTATTTACCGAGTCCCATTTGCTCACATTTGGCCCATATTTCTTCAAATCTCCCTATCGCACATGTACCTGTCACTCGGTGACAAGTGGTTTTTTTTTTTAATGCTGTTATAGTACATGTTTTAACTATCTCCTCTTGCAGCTCCTATATATGCACCACCCTGTGGAATGGTCGACCCCCCCAGTTTTCTCTTGAATATTGCCCCCTCCACCTTAAATCTATGTCCCCTGGTTCTTGATTTCCCCTACTCTGGGTTAAATGGCTGTACATTCATCCTCATGATTTTGCACACCTTGTCTTGTGATGCTGGCTGGTGTGTGATTGGAACATGTTAACATCAATCTACACATTCCATCTGGCATGCTCTTTATCAATTTATTGGTTCTCCTTTGAGTTCTAAAAATGCTCCATTCTTCAGCTCAAAAACTATATCTGACAACTTATGTGCCTGTTACACTCTCCCTTTAGTTCCTCATGCCAGCCCTGGATAATTCACTGTTTTTGTTTGTTTTTGTGCATTCAAATACTTTTCTTTATTGTTATTCATGTCAGATCAAAGGTAAGATGAAGATGCCAAAACGGAAACCCAAAATAGTGCCCTTTTATGATCATATGGGACTTGTTAACGGTATGTAAGGTGTAAATAAAAATCATTTTGCTCTGAGATATCCATAAGGAAACAGCAATTTATTGGGAACTCAACATAATACTTGAAATGAAATAGTCACCAAAAGATGCATAATTTTGAAAGCCATTTTCCATGTTTCTCACATTTAATGATTCAATGGTATTTTGTCTCATGTACCTAGGTAGCGTGATACTCATGTTTTGTACACAGTTCAGTGACAATCTTGTTGTGAATGGAGACAACCATGCTTAATGCAAGAGTGTGAGATTAGTAGATCACATTGAGGCACGACACGAGAGTTGCCATGTTTCCAGCCACGGACTGGAAACATTTTTAATAACTCTGACCTTGAAGGTCAGAGTTATTAAAAATGTGAGAGCTTCAACTTGGCCATTAAGGCACATTGTCCAAGAGGTGGCTGTGAGTTGGAGTTGCAGGGGTCAGCTTGACCTGGCGATGTGTCGATGACCTCCACTGTTGTTCTGCCGTTCCGTGCCGATGCGGGCTGCATCTGATCCACACACATGGCCATTTGGAACGGCGCCTGATCTAATTGGAATTTGGAAGGGGGAGGGATGGAGAGAAAGGGAAACCAAGGGTTATTTGAAGTCAATATTCATACCGCTACTCAAGTGAAATGTGTGGTGCTGTTCCTCCAATTTGTGCTGGGTTTGACTCCGACATTAGTGGAGGCCCAGACCAAAAAGATCAATATGGGAATGGGATGGGGGGGGGGGGACTAAGGTGTTTAGCAATTGGGAGATCAGGTAAGTTGAGGTAGACTGAGCAGAGTCGGGGATCGAACCTTGGTCTCTGGTGTTGTGGGACAACAACTCTGCCATCTGTGCCACTGTGCCTCCCTTCTCTGCATGGAAACCCAATCACAGATTAGCCAACCGGTTTGCAGAGCCATCACATTTAGTATCCCAATCCTGAAGCAGTGTGAGTATTCTCATGTGGTAGTTGTGTTTTTTAATGGAAAGTCATTGTCTGAACTGTCAAAAAATTAATATTATTATCTAATATTAATGTAATTAATTTAGTATTAAGAAATGTAATTAGTCCAAATAATGCCTAGAATAATACAATATGGTAAATGCCATTAGAGCTAAATATACAAAAGATATTTTGCAAACTGTGATCCTGCACTAAGATGTAAGTTGACTGGAAAAGCTCAATGGCTTGTTTTGTGAAGAATTTTGATTTGTATAATTAGTTTGTACATTTGGTACCGATCAGAAAATGTTATTCTTCTACTTTTAACTTGGTATATTTCTCATTTATCCTTGTTTGCACCACAATTCGAACAGAATACTAACATAATAAAGATAAAGTTCACAAGATATAGGAGTAGAATTGGGCCATTTGGCCCATTGGGTCCACTGCCATTCAATCATGGCTGATCTCTGCCTCCTAATCCCATTTTCCTGCCTTCTTCCCACTTCTCTTGACACCCGTTCTAATCAAGAATTTGTCTATCTCTGCCTGAAAAATATCCACTGACTTGGCCTCCACAGCCCCCTGTGGCCAATAATTCTACAGATTAAATACCATCTGACTAAAGAAGTTCTTCCGCCTCCTCATTCTAAAGAGCGCCCTTTAATTCCGAGGCTATGACCTCTGGTCCAAGACTCTCCCACCAGTGGAAACATCCTGTAGCCTGGGACTGGATGTTAAGTACACCGACGGGGTTTGGAAGGAAGCTACTAGCTAGAGACAGACAGATCAAAACCCTGGCAACAGGTAAACAAAGAAACACTGTGAAAATGGTCACATGATGAACATCTAGTGAGAACAGAGCTGCACGTAATTTAATTGCTAGGCAGTATAGCCTTGTGAAGATAAGGTGGCTGGGAACGGCCATTTTGCAAACGAACTGTATGATGAGAATGAAAATTTTGATAAGGAACGAATGTGCGTTTTGTATATTCAGCACTTGGATGAGTAACACCTCAAATTGATTGAATTAGAATTGTGAGAGCCTTGGGTTAGAACAAAGGCTCCCTTTAGGAGTGAATCTGTCTAATTCATTCATAGCGGCAATATCTGACTTTGTGATTTAGTTTAAGAAGTGATGTTGCAATAGAAACGAAGAGGAGAAGCTATTAGAAGTCAAATGATTGCATGCATGTTTTAAGTTACTCGAGTGTTACTCGGGATACTGAGTTGGAGGGATACTGAGTTGGATGATCAGCCATGATCATATTGAATGGCGGTGCAGGCTCGAAGGGCTGAATGGCCTAGTCCTGCACCTAATTTCTATGTTTCTATGTCTATGTTTCTAAAGATTGTTGTAATAAACTAAATTAAATCTCGGTTTAGAGTCTTGTTTGACACGTCAGTTGATACCCGATAGAGGTAATAGGGTCACCAATGCTTTCCACATTCACTCTACCTATGCCTTTCATTATTCTGTAAGTTTCAATGTGATCCCCCCTCATTCGTCAAAACTCCAGTGAGTAGAAGCCCAGTACTGTCAAACGCTCATCATGTGCTAACCCACTCATTCCAGAATCATTCTTGTAAACCTCCTCTGGACCCTCTCCAGAGCCAGCACATCCTTCCGCAGATACAGGGTCCAAAGTTGCTCACAGTACTCCAAATGCAAGCTAACCAACGCCTTACAGAGCCTCAGCTTTGCATCTCTCCTTATAAAGCATGATAGAGCCTCAGCATTGTCTTACATAAAGGTTTATAGCTAAGTCTGCTGACTACTCTTTTTCACTTTTATTGATTAAGACTCCTTTCCTTCCATTTCTCATTCTCACTGGCTTTTTGTTCTCTCATATATCAGTATTATTTCTTTAAGCCAAACTTTAAGGAATTATTTAACTTCTCTGCTGTTCTCCATCTTTAATTCTCCTGTCTTTGCCTGTAAGGGCCCACACCTGCCATATTTAGCATTTTCCTCTTGCAGTCCATTTTATGTTCTCACCATTCGAGGCATGGAAACTGGCCTTTCATCCCACCTTATCCTTGCCAAGTGAGATTATTTTTAGTCCTTATGCCAGCCATGGATAATAGTAAGATTAAACAAGAACTTACCAGTTCGAAGTTTGATCGTTATTTTATGAGGAGTTACGATGAGGGATTACGTGAAGAACCCGCCTCACGCTGGCAACGGCATACTTCAAAGCAGCGGCATGAAAAACACAGAACACCAAAAGCCGGAGTAACATAGTAAGGCTTCATAAAAAGACTTAGAACTACCATTTGATCATTTATTTTATGAGGGCGGGAGTGGAGGGCACGTAATCCCTCATCGTAACTCCTCATAAAATAACGATCAAACTTCGAACTGGTAAGTTCTTGTTTAATCTTACTATTTTACTTCGGAGTCACGTGAGTGACTACGTGAAGATTTTAAAGCTTTCTGTGTTTTTTATGTCGTAGAATTAATCCGTACGACAGTCCGGCTAAGTAAACACATACATGAGAAACCAGACTAATGTTAGATCATTTCACAATTAACTTTTTTAATGGTTTAAAGACCATATGATAACCCTCCTTATATCTGAGGGAAATGATTACAAGCGATAAAAGATAGAAGTGACTACACCACTAATTATAGCAATTAATAGTAAACAAAGCAGGTGATTATAGTGCTCCCAACACCGCGTGTCCAAAGCTTGTCATAGTGTGAACAGGATTATTGTAGAACTTTGAAAAAGTTTCTTATTTACTCCACCCTGCGATTTTTAAAAATATGCTCGAGAGGTACGTCCCGCCCCTTCGCCGCGGACGTAGCTGCCGCCCTGGTGGAGTGAGATTTGAACACATCAGTGTCTACTCCTGCTAAAAGCAACTCCTGTTTCAACCACTTTGAGATAGTTTAAACTGAAGCTCTTGTGTGTGGTTTTTTGTGCGTAACCATTAACGTTTTTTTCATTTCCTCGAAGAGTCTCAGTAACTTTAATATATTGGTTCAAATGTCTAACCACACACAAAGTAGGATCAATATGATAAGCTTGAAAGGTTACCTTTGCTCCAGATCTCCGTGGTCTGCTTTGTTTGATCAGCTCGTAAACATAGAACACAATATTATCTGTAGTCACATGCATACAGTCTAAACGCAACATTTGTAAAGTTTGCACTCTTTGAGCTGAGACCAGTGACATTAACATTATTAATTTCAATGTTAATCTTTCCAATGTCAATCCTTCAATTGGAGTCCATTGTCTAAGTAGAGTAAGTACAATGCTCACATCCCAAATCTCTGTGTATCTTGGTTTGGGTGGATTAATGTTAAAGATTCCTTTCATGAATCTAGATATTAATGGATGTGACCCAATTGATTTCTGATCAGTCATAAGTCCTAAATAGGATGACAAGGCACTGCGTGCAGTGTTAATGGCACTGTAACTTAAATGTTGCTCAAAATGCAAATTGGCAAGGAATTCCAAAACATTTGCAATATTCACAATATCATAAGAAATATTTGACTGTGTGCAAAATTCTTCCCATTACTTAATATGTGTCATATATTGTTTTTGTGTGCTATCTCGCCATGATGCGACTATAATTTCCATCGTTTTGTCCGATAATCCCAGCTCCTGCAGTGGTCTGGTCAAAACCTGTAGATTAATAAATTCATATATGCATATAATGGATAAATTTCGTTAGTTACTGGACGAATCAAAATATCACTACAGTTAGGAATCGACATATATGGCTCTTTAATCATATTCAGCATTACTGGGAACCAAAGTTGAGTTGACCAATTTGGAACTACCAACAATCCAGAGGCAGAATCTTGTTTTATCTTCTTCAGACATCTCTGAATCAAAGCAAATGGTGGAAAAGCATAAAAGAACATATTTCCCCCAGTTTAACGAAACAGCATCTACTGCTACTGCATCTGGATCGTGTTCCCAAGACACATATTTAGGTAATTGATGATTAAGCCTTGATGCATACAAGTCAATTTCTGGTAACCCAAATTGGTGTATAATGTTTTTAAATATTGCTGGCTTAAGCATCCATTCCGTATAATCTTTAAATATCCTTGATCTTTTATCTGCCTCCACATTGTCTTTACCTGGAATGTAGCTTGCTGAAATCCATATTTGGCGATCAATACACCATTACCATATTTATTGACCAGACAATCACATGATACTGATTTAACTCCCCCCATGTGATAAATATATGCAACAGCCGTATTATTGTCTAACTGTATTAACACATGTACACCTTGTTTAGCACAACAATATGCTTTTAGTCCATAAAAGCACCCAATTACTCCAAATAGTTAATACCATCAGCTTGAAGAAACGCTTCTTCTTGAGCTTTTTCATCTACCTCCACAATTGGAGGATGAATCTGTTGCCCCCCATCCGAGAGCACTAGCATCTGTTTGTAAAACCATTTCAGGCTGTTTAAACATGATATTTATTAGCAGCTTGTGGGACATTTTTTAACCCACCATTGTAATTCCAACACAGCTTCTTTTGTTAATTACATAGGCCTGTCAAAGTGGCCTGCCTTCTCTTTGAGAGCTCGTATCTTGTCCCTTCGAAGATTTTGATAATGTAATGGACCAAATTCTACTGCAGGAAACGCTGCTATCAGTTTACCAATGGTTTTCGCTATTTCTCGGATGGAAGGATAAGGTTTGAATGAGATAATTACAAGTTACCAAAATATCATCGACTTTATCTGTTGGTAAAGTTATTAACATAGTCACTGAGTTAATTACAAACCCCAAAAGTTAATTGTTTGTGCTGGCTGCAGCTGGGACTTAATTGGATGAATCAAGAACCCTAGCTTACCACAAAGCTTTAGTAACTGAAACTGAGTTCTCAGCTGGCTCTTGATAATCACTAATGATCAGAATGTCATTGAGATAAGCCATAATAATGTGCATTTGTGCTCTTAATTGGGCTAAACTGGTTTCAACAGTTTCGTAAAGAGTCTAAGAGCTGAACTCAGTCCATTTGGCAAAGCTTAACTGCCATAATTGTCCCAACCAAGTACCACCGAAAAAACCGATGCATAGATACAGAATAAGAGGCGTCTTTTCATCAATCTTAGCCATATAACAACCTGCTGAATTAAATATTTTGCAGTATTCAATGTCTCCATTTTAAAATGTTTGTATTCTACAAACTTATTTAGATCTGTAAGGTCCAGAATACTTCTGCAACCGCCATCTTTATTCCTTCTAAAAATATTAAAACAAATTGATGCTCGTGTTCATAAGTTTTTTCCATTACCCCTTTTCCAGATAATTGGGCAATTTGGACATTAATCTCTGCTTTTTTAATTGCAGAAACACGAAAACATAAGCAGGTTTATTCTGTACAGGAGGATTAACCCCTTCTTTAAAAGTAATAGTGGTTAATGAAACTGCTTGTAATATATACCGATCAAAAGTAATAGTAAGCCAGTCTTTATAAACTTTTTGTAATCTCCCTCTAACTGGAGATTAATCCGCAGTTTCTTTAAGCATAGAACAAGTCTTTTAATTCCTCTCCATATGAGCGTGGTGGTCTCCTTTTCCCCCCAATTCGGGTAAGTATTTGGCTGTGCAGTACAATAAGACTTCCTTGACATATTTCTGCCTCTATTTCAATATCAAATCCCCTTCTGGGCGAAAATACCTTTTTGTCCAAAGACAAAGGTTTCATGCAGCTAAAATATTTAACTTTTCATCCAATTTTAATAATTTAGGCAGATTACTCCAAACAGACAACCAGGAGCTTAAACACCACTTGCTCGACACAGGTATGCAAACCTTGGGTGAAAAATGGGCCAAATAGCCATTTACCTCATACAAAATTTCATAGAAAGAATTGCACAATAGCGTCTTTTTTTTTTTTTTCTCTTATCCATCTCCGCAAAAGCCATAATAGCAGCAGAATAATTCGTGAGGATTTTTGAACCTCACTACTTGACGCTCTCATATTTGGGGTCATGGATGCCCATATCAACGGATAAACCGTAGGCGCTTCCAATGAGGCACAATTTCTTGTGCTGTGCAATTTTAATATTTCAATCATCACAGAAACATGAAGTTGGTGAGATGCCATATATATATGTTGGCAGCTAGGTTTTCTTCCATAGCCTCACCACTTCCTTCATATATAGCAAATTCTTTTGCTATCTCAGGCACATTTGGCCTTTTTTTTTTTTTCTTTCTTTTTCTTTTTTATGTATTTTGTGGTGTGCTTTCAAATGCAAATCACCATCAACAGGGTCTGCCTTCTGCAGCCCTAAATCAATTGGGATTTCATCCCTTGAGACTTCTTCCGGCCCAAATCCTGGGTCCGGAGTTCCAACTCCCAATTAGGCCCACAGCCATATTCAGAATAATTAAACCCCTCAGGGATTTTTTGGGATTCATCTGGGTACTGTGACCCTAGTCTCATAATTATTTGGAGAACTTTCTCCATATGCTCCATAATTAGTTCCACATAGTTTAATTATCTGGAGGACTTTCAAATATCAGAGTCATCAAAACCACGGGCCTCTCAGATTTTTTTTTTTTTTTGTTTTCATTTTCGGGAGCATTTCTTTCCGTGGTTATCATTTTTGGAAAATAATTCGCTAACGGGTATATCTGCGGCCACCGGTATCGGAACCGGCTCCGCACTAGCTTTCCCGTATATTTATTTTTCACCCCAGGAAGCACTTTACCCGCGAATTTTCCTTTACTTCATAATCTGTGCTATCCAGCACTTAACTTGACTCTGACTTGATTTTACATAACTATTACTGCTGGACCTACCCAGCGTCCGCTAAAAACATCGCAACTTCGCTGCACTTACCTGCGGGGCCGTTCCGACCGCTGCGAGGAGCTGCTCCTTACTGCAGCTCCTCCTTCCGCCGTCAGCGTTGACGTCATGCCGTTGCCAGCGTGAGGCGGGTTCTTCACGTAGTCACTCACGTGACTCCGAAGTAAAATTCACAGTTCTTTTCGTTTTTGTGCATTCAAATACTTTTCTTTATTGTTCTTGATGTCAGATCAAAGGGAAGATGATGATGATGATGCCAAAACGGAAACCTAAAATAGTGCCCTATAAAGATCATATAAGACTTGCTGAAGAAATTCCACACGTGCAAGGTAAATAAAAATCATTTTGCTCTGTGATATCCATAAGGAAACAGCAATTTATTGGGAACTGAACATAATACTTGAAATGAAGAAGTCACCAAAATCAGCATAATTTTGAAAGCCATTTTCTATGTTTCTCACATTTAATGATTCACTGTCTCATGTACCTAGTTAGCGTGAAACTCATGTTTTGTACAAAGTTCAGTGACAATCTTGTTGTGAATGGGACACAGCCATGCTTAAGTACCAGAATGTGAGATTAGTAGATCACATTGAGGCACGACACGAGAGTCTAAAAAGATCAGTATGGAAATGGGAGGGGGAACTAAGGTGTTTAGCAATTGGGAGATCAGGTAGGTTTAGGTAGACTGAGCAGAGTCGGGGATCGAACCTGGGTCTCTGGTGTTGTGGGACAGCAACTCTACCATCTGTGTCACTGTGCCTCCCTTCTCTGCATGGATACCCAATCACAGATTAGCCAACCGGTTTGCAGAGCCGTTACATTTAGTATCCCAAGGGTGAAGCAGTGTGACTATTCTCATGGGGTAGTTGCGTTTTGTTTTGTTTTTTAATATTATTTGAGACGTATATACATATCATAACCAAAACGTGATTTGTTTACCAGTTACATATTAATACAGCTTCTGTTTCTAAAAGGATATTATAGATGTGAGATATTAATTTTTCTGCGTTAGGATGTTTATTCAAACATTCTTCAAGGATTTCTGGCTCCCTAATTCTATATTCTTGTATATGTGATTTAACGTAATATCTAAGTTGTAAATATCAAAAAAAAATTTGAGTGCAGTCGATAATTCTGTTGTAACTCCTGAAATGAAAGAAAAATACCCTTTCGGTAAAGATGTCTCACCTTTTTAATTCCATTGTTTTTCCATTGTACAAAACCTTTATCCAACACAGAAGGTTTCAATGAAGGATTATTTACAATAGGGAGAAGGAGTGATAAATGATCTTAAAGTCATTTTTAAAGTCATTTTTAATTGTTTCCAAGTTCGTATACCACTATATATTATCGGATTTTCACTATGTTTTTTTATTCAATTTTATAGGGGTAACAAGATCGAGCCAATTTCAAAAGATAAAGATTCTTCCTTTTCCAACTTTAACCAGTCTGGTTGTTGGTCCATATCTTCCGACCAGAAGGTCATATTTTTAATATTAACTGCCCAAAAATAAAATAAACCATTTGGTAACAGTAATCCTCCATTCATCTTGGATTTACATAAATGTTTTTTACTTATTCTATGCTTCATGTAATCCCAAATAAAACTTGTAACAATAGAATCAAGTTTTTTAAATTATATTAAATAAAAATCTACTTCTAACACCATCAACGCCGACAACGGGTCGGATCTCACGTAGGGTACAAAACATAAGGTAAGCCGTGTATTTTACATATAAACTTGCTTTTTAGGATTACGTTAATCCAAATTTCATTGGCGAAAATGTTATTATGGCCCCATACGAACCGTCAGTGTTTTTCCTGCCGAGATGGGGTTCAAATTCACTGCAACCGCAAGGTTCCAAATGATCGCGTTACACAAAATCTCACTTACAAGATGGTTTAAATGCCTATTAATTTACGGGAATTAAACAGTAAATTTCTTCCATTTGGCCTATAAATTCATGACAATGAGATTTAAAAATCGTATAAAATTCAGAATTCTTGTGTGAATGTTATTTGGACACTTTATCATTTCTACATTTTTTTTTCTGAAACTGCAAATAATAACTTGTTTCTGTTAATGCTGTTCAGTGTTTTTTTTTTAATTTACATTATAAACAGATGTCTCCGAGGAAGAAATGCAAAATTGTCAATCCAAAAGCCCACACAGGCATAGATAGAGTTCAACATGAAGTGAATTTCTCTGTCATGCCCGAGTCTAAGAGGGATCTTAAAAATGGACACATCTTGTACTTGTACACCTCGTTTGGAAAAAAGTCTGTCTGAAACAGAGAAATCGCTGAGTTCACATTTCTCTTTGTCGGATGCAGAAGACTATTCATTTGGTGCTGTTAAGTTAAGAGTGAAGGCTCTCGTTAACCGGACTTTCCTTAGGTTTAAAAAACTCACCAATCCCAAAGAACTTGGAACATTTATGAAAAGTTTTGATGAAACTTTTAAACTTCCAGAAGGCAGTCAACACATTTATTTAGATGACATTCCACTGCCTGTGCTCAAGATCCTGAATCCTTGACATCAGCTGAAAGCCAAGTGCCCATATTTCAAGACACTGAGGACATGGGCGATGACAGTCATAGTCTGCCTCCTCCACCGAATCTAGCAATGCCAACGACACCTGCTGCATCACATGAACCAATGCCATTGACATCTCGTGTCAAGGAAACAGAAATTGAAGAAAAGATTAAACTTTCTGTCCAAATCCAGGGCTGCTTTTACAATGAAGATCAATGAACTTAGGGCACGGTTGAAAACTCCCAAACGTGTAGTTAATCAAGCCTTAAAGAGAAAGCAAAACCAAATAGATTTAAAGGACAGGAAGATTCAGGAACTCAAAACCAAATTTCGTGGGAATACTTTTGCACAAGAGATTGCTGTGAAACCAAGGCAGAGCTTCTCAGACTTAAAAAAGCACACAGACAATTGCTGATGTTTCGTGGCAGTAAGAAAAAGAGGAAAACTGTTTCAAATCACCAGTACAGAAAAGTTCATGAACATTTCAAGGACGGAAGAGGATGTGAGACGCCTCGAATTTGACAATCTTGTCCTCAAAAAAAAACAATCAAAACTCTGCAGGCTGCCAGAATTGTCAAGTCAAAGGTGGACCATAAAACCTACTCCTCAACAACAAGGATGCATGTGTTTGACTGTATCGTAAACAAAACTCCCACAGCAAACATTCCAATCCTGATAAGCCAGTTCTACAAGCGGAGTGGACTTCATCTGGATCATGCTCCTCAATGCAGTGCAGTTGAAGTTATGGCCCGAGAATTGGGAGCTATTGCTGAGTTGCAGACAGCAGAGATGATCCTAGCAACAAAGTGTTTGACTGGGTTTTGATGCAACCTCCCAGGTATTGTACATTAACAGTGTACAATGTACTTCACCACCACAGACTAATGTCTCTCTGCAGCAGTCGATGAATTGGCTGGTGGGACTGCTGAGGACTATGCACTACATATTTGCAAAACAGTTGAGAATTTGTGTAAAGAAAGAAAGAGTGGAACAGAGAAAGAGAAGTAAAGAGAGAGAAAGAAAGAAGGAAGAAAGAAAGATAGATAGAGAAAGGAAAAGAAAGAAAGAAATAGAAAGAGAAGAGCGAGATAAAAGAGAGGGGGTGTGAGGGAAAAGGTGAGAAAAGGAGGGAGAGAGAAAAAGAAAGAGAAGTAAAAGAGAAGAGGAAAGATTTACAGAGAAAGAAAGAAAAAAGAAGGCTTTTTATGAGGGATAAAGTGATTAAACCCCACTATTGTAAGGATTCAGGATAGAATTCTAACTTGTAAAGAGGATTCTAACCGATAGAGGCCAGGGAGAGGATTCTGACACAGCTGTGGATGAAGTTACCAGAACTGTCCTTGAGTAAGGATTAGTAGACCTGGTCATTTACAACTGAGCATGCTTAATGAAATAAATGAATATTACTAACATGCCCCTGGTTGAGAAACTGCTCATTACCATGCACATGTATGATAGGGAAGGTACAGGGGGGACGTACCTATAGACTGTGCACCTCAGTGCTCTGAATGGGGAGAGCCAGAAGGGGAGGTTAAATGTCGAATTGTGTGTATAAAGGGGCTTTACATTCCTGACTTTGGTGTCTCTCAACTTGGAGAGGCACCCTATTCTGCAGACTCGCAAATAAAGCATTTCTTGTTTCCATGATTTAGTCTCTGAGTAGTGATTGTGAGCACAACCTATATCTCACAAAGTGGGGGCTGGTCCGGGATCGAAACTCCGGCTGCTCGGCAAAGGCACGGAAGGAAGGGAAGGTGCACCCTGCTGATTTCAGCAGTCTCTGATCTCCTTGCTTGCCATCAGCGGTTTGAGCGAGTGATATCCGGACAAGAGACTCAAGAAACAAGAGGGAGTGTCGGAAAAATAAACAAGGGGCGGTCGAGCGATTCTTGTGCACAAGACCCAGATAAGAAAACTGACTATTAAGTATTGCCCGGGCGACCGAGGGTCTGTCGGACGGGAATAGTACGATACGACAATGGGTAACCGGAACGGGAAAAGCGAGGGTCCGGGGAAACAGGACAAGGCTCACACTGGTAAAGAGCCGCACATTCTGCCCGATAGTCCGTTGGGGCGAATGTTGCACAGGTGGGGTGAAAGGGGGACTCGGGGTAAGAGTAAGGAAATAATGATAAAGTTTTGTTATTTTGAATGGCCAAAGGAGCCTATCCGAGGGAGTGCGATGTGGTGGCAAAGTCTGGGCTCAAATGAAGACTTGGTGAGATAAGCTTTGAATGTTTTTGTGAATGAAAAAGAACCGCCAAATCAAATAGAAAAGAACTATGCCCAGTGTTGGAAACCCTATAATGGGAAGTTTATTTACTTCAGAAGAAAGACAGATGGTCAGACAGGGAGGAATAAAGATCTGGGAGAAGGGGTTACAGGCTCCAGGGGCAGCAGCAGACGCGTGAGCAGTAGACGTGGGAGCAGCGAAATATCCCATTGTCGCGCAAGATTGGAGTAACCAAACAGCAGCAGGGAGGAAAAGCATGAGAGATCTCAGGGAGATAATAATCAAAGGGATCAGAGAAGATGTCCCCAAGGGACAGAATTTCGAACGAGCTTTTGAAAACCAGAAAAACAAAGACGAACCTCCGACAGTGTTATTACAGAGGCTGAGGAGGAACATCCAGCAGTATTCGGGAATAAACCCTGATTCAGACACAGGTCAGCAGTTGCTAAAGGTTAATCTCGTAACCAAATCATGGCCAGATATTAGAAAGAAACTGGAAAAATTGGAGGATTGGAATGACAAACCATTAAATCAATATTTAACAGAGGCTCAGAAAGTATATGTACGATGGGATGAGGAAAAACAGAAGGGAAAGGCAAAAATGATGTTGCAGGCAGTACAGCAAGGGGTAAAGAAGAAAGGAGACGAAGGTGATAGAAGGTTGGGCGCTCATGGAAACCGGAATAGGCTAAGAGGCAGAGGTCGAGGACGAGGACGAGGTGAATGGAGTGAACAAAGTTGGGGCCCCCGGGTAAACAGGGAACAACGATCAGGAGGGTGGCCATCCCGGTGTTACCATTGTAACGAAGGTCATTTCAAGAGGGAATGTCCCAGGCTACGACGGGAGGTGCAGTCGTACGCACTCATGGAGGAAGAATAGGGAAGTCGGGGGTCCTGCTCCCTGGGGTGTATGGGATACACACGGGAACCTTTGGTAAACTTGAAATTAGAACCCCAGGGAGAGGATATGGTATTTATGGTAGATTCGGGAGCGGAGAGATCAAGTGTAACTAAGGTACTGGTAGGAATGAGATTGGGTGAAAAACAAGTCAGAATCTCGGGGGTAGGAGGGAAAGTGATGACTGCCCCTGAGGTAGAAGGGGTGGTGGTAAAATATGAGAATCGAAAGGCCATGGAGGACTTAATCTTGGTACCCCAGGCAGGGATAAATCTGATGGGGAGGGATTTGCAAATTCAATTAGGAATGGGAACAGCCCCCGTAGGGGGACAGATAATAGTCCAACTGTATAAACTGACCACAGAAGACGAGGACAGAATAGTCTCACAGGTGTGGGCCAAGGAAGGAAACCGGGGAGGGCTACAGATTCCACCATTGAGAATAGCTCTGAAAGATGAAAGTGAGGTAGTACAGGTAAGACAATATCCAATTTCTATGGAAGGAAGGAAAGGACTTCAGCCAATTATAGAGAACTTACTAAAGGACGGTATATTAGAGAATTGTATGTCTCCATACAACACACCAATACTCCCCGTAAGGAAGACCGACGGGACGTTCCGACTGGTCCAGGACCTTAGGGAATTGAATGGTAGTTAGAGCTTGACACCCGGTAGTCCTGCACCCTTATACCATAATGGGACGGATACCCCTAACCACAGGTGGTTCAGTGTGGTAGATCTGAAAGACGCTTTTAGGAGCTGCCCCCTGGCTGAAGAGAGCAGGGACCTTTTTGCGTTTGAATGGGAAAACCCAGAGACACGAAGGAAACAGCAGTATCGGTGGACTGTGCTCCCTCAGGGATTTACAGAATCCCCAAACCTGTTCGTACAGATATTAGAACAAGTATTAGAGGACGTCCCGAGGACTGACGAGACACAGCTGTTGCAGTATGTGGACGACCTGTTACTATCAGGGGAAGAAGAGGAGCCAGTTAGCGACGCGACCATAACCCTCCTAAACTTTCTGGGGGAAAGGGGTTGAGAGTGTCTTAAAGTAAGTTACAGTTTGTAGAACAGGAAGTTAGATATCTAGGATACCTGATTAGCGATGGGAAAAGGAGAATAAACCCAGAAAGAATAGCGGGAATTACCAGACTCCCGATACTGGAAAACAAGAAGGAGATCAGGAAGTTTCTTGACTGATTGGATATTGTAGATTATGGATAGACGATTATACCCGACAAGTTAGGTTTCTATATGATAAGTTAGGTGAGGATAATAACAAAGTAAAGTGGGAATCCAAGGACGAACACCAGTTTAGGAAACTAAAGTACAGTTTGATCACCGCACTTGTACTGGCCCTCCCGTCTATTGACCAACCATTCTATCTCTTTGTGAACGTATAAAATGGAATTGCGCTGGGAGTACTGACCCAAGAGAAAGGAGGGAAGCGGCAGCCCGTTGCGTTCCTCTCCAAACTCTTGGATCCAGTGTCGCGGGGATGGCCAGTATGTATTCAAGCGATTGCGGCAACAGCAGTATTAGTGGAAGAAAGTAGGAAACTCACATTTGGAGGAACCCTGGTGATGTCCACTCCCCATATGGTCCGAACCATACTAACTCAGAAGTCCAGTCGGTGGCTGACGGATTCTAGAATCTTGAAGTATGAGCTTATACTTATGGAAAAGGATGATTTGACTATTGTAACGGACACAAACATGAACCCCTCCAAGTTTTTGGAGTCGGCGGGTGCTGAGCAGGAAGGGTAGTTACCAGAACATGACTGTAGTGAGAGAATAGAACTTCAGACAAAGAGTAGGGAAGATTTAGAGGAACGACCGCTTGAAGAAGGGGAAATATGGTTTATTGGCGGTTCTTCCCGCTGTATGGATGGAAAGAGATATAGTGGGTATACTATAACAACAGGAGAAGGGTGTGGAGGAGACAGGTAGGTTGCCAGGAGATAGGTCAGCACAGTCATGCGAACTGTATGCATTAATAAGGGCATTGGAACTATTGAAAGGAAAAGAGAGAACTGTGTATACAGGCTTTGTGCGACACAATACTACGGACCTACGCTTGCCGAGGCATTTATACTTTAGCCAAGCAGGTGGTGTCTGGTTGTGTCGTATGCCAAAGCGTGAATAAGAAGGTAATGAGAGCTGTCCCTTGGGAGGACAACAATTGGCCATTAGATCCTTCCAGAGAATACAGGTGGACTTCGCAGAACTACCAAGAGTACAGAAGTGGAAGTATCTTTTAGTTGTAGTGGATCATTTCACCAGGTGGGTAGAGGCATTTCCTACGATAAATGCTACTGCCCAGGCGATATCTAGGATACTGCTGGAACAAATCATCCCACGGTACGGAGTCATTGAATCCATAGATTCTGATCGAGGAATCCATTTTGCTTCCAAGGTGCACCTGTTAATCTGTAGCACGTTGGGAATAAACTGGAAGCTACATACTCCGTGGCACCCCCAGAGTTCTGGGAGAGTGGAACGGATGAATGCCACCCTCAAAATTCAAATAACTAAACTAATGGAGGAGACAGGGCTACCCTGGACTAAATGTTTACCAATTGCTTTGTTACGAATACAAACGGTGTCTCCTTATGAAATGTTGTTTGGAATGCCTTATCTTGGAAAGGTGGAAGGCACACCAACTTTTGAAGGAAGTGATGTGTTCCTGAGGAACTATTTACTGGCAGTGTCTCGTTCCCTCACAGAATTGAAAGCTAAAGGACTATTGGCTCAAAGTCCACCACTCGACTTCCCGATACATGCTGTAAAGGCTGGCGACTGGGTACTAGTCAATAATTGGAAGGAGGAGAAACTCCAGCCCAGGTGGACCGGCCCATACCTAGTATTACTGACAACCGAGACAGCAGTACGAAAAAAAGAAAAAGGGTGGACCCACGCAATCCGGGTAAAAGGACCCGTTGACCCACCCGCTCCTGATAAAGAGGAACAGTGGATGGTGAAGCCAGGGAATAAGTCCCTAATATTAACTGTTAGAAAAAAAAAATGTATAATTAGCAGTATGAAAGGAGCAGTCGTCGTATTGCTTGCTCTGCATGTAATCAGGGTAAAAAGTATTAATAACTGTGATAAATGTTATCATCCTAACAGATACAGAGGGCGGACAACCAGATCATTAACCTATCATTCCCATGTGAACAATGCTTTACTATAACCTGAGGACTAGAACTATTTGTGAGAACGGGGCAAATAAGTATTATATGGTAGATAATAGGGGATATGTGGGGAGGTTTGGGTACGATACCTGCCCAAAGGGGGAGAGATGGGTTTGTATGACTAGGACAGGACAGTTAGGTCTCCCTTTCCATGCCTTAAGATGGATATTAGACAAAATGAAGGAGGAAGTAATAACAAGGTTAACAAAAGTAGTAGTCACCAGGCCTCCCCCACCTGCTCAGCCTCAATTGCACCAGACAATGTATGAAGAAATAAAGAAGCAGATTGAGATCCCTGAAGCAGGGAAAAACCTGTTTGTGGACTTGGCCCTCCGAATAGCTGGAATCCTGAATGTGACTAACTGTTGGGTCTGTGGTAGACCACTGATGAGCTCACGTTGGCCTTGGAGAGGTTCCATTGTTGAAATATGGGACCTGATGGATTGGAATCTGACAGTTGGACAAGACCGAGATCCCCAGGCATGGGTCCTGACAGACGCTCCGGTTGGGACTGAGTGTATCGCTAGGCTCTGGGCAAAGGATGCTGTCCTAGTAGGCAGCAGCCCCTGCCAGCGCATCATCACCCAGTGGCCAAATCAGTCCCGAGTGTGGTGGCCAGAGGAGCCTAAATGGTATCCAACTAAGAAAGATGGGAGAAACTGCACTATCTGGATGAACACCGATGGAATGGAATCGACTGGACTATGGAACTGCACCGGGAACAACCCTTATCAAGGAACCCCGGTGTTGCGAGATAAATGGGACAAGGTTACCTCTACTGGACCAGCCCCTGAAGGACTGTTATGGATATGAGGACACAAGGCATACTCAGTGTTGCCAACAAATTGTAGCGGGACTTGCTTTATTGGACTGGTACAACCAGGATTTTTCCTGTTAAACACCGAAGAAGGGCGGTCACTAGGAACACCTGTATTTGACGACCTATATTGGGAGAAGAGGAAAATAGACATTGGAGAATGGGAAGATGATGAATGGCCACCCACAAGAATCATCTCATACTATGGACCAGCCACTTGGGCACAGGATGGATCCTGGGGCCACCGAACCCCAGTATACATGTTAAACCGGATCATAAGACTTCAGGCAGTACTGGAAGTAATTACCAACCAAACTGAGGTGGCATTGGAGATGCTGGCAAAGCAGCAGACACAGATGAGAGCAGCAATATACCAGAACCGGTTGGCCCTAGATTACCTCCTGGCAGAAGAAGGAGGGGTATGCGGGAAATTCAACCTGTCTAATTGCTGTCTAAACATCGATGACAATGGACAGGCAGTGATGGACATATCAGAAGGAATCCATAAGTTGGCACATGTTCCAATACAAAAGTGGAATTCGATTATGGGAACCCGATGGTGGGATTCCATCTTCGGAGGAACATGTTGGAAAACAGCGGGACTCGTGTTTCTATGTGCATTGGCTCGGCTGATCTTTATCCCCTGTTGTATCCCTTGTTTTAGGGAACTTATTGCAAGGAGTATAAGTCAGATGCAGGCTGTAGTTGTCCCAATGGAAGAGAAAGGGGTAATACAGAAAAAAATGATAATGCGACCAGGGAAGGTCCAGGATCCACAGGAAGAGGAGATTAGGACAATGTTACTTCAATTCGAACTGAAGGAGCTTGAAATTGAGGTTTCACCAATAGATGTGAGAGAGAGAGAGAGAGAGAGAGAGAGAGAGAGAGAGAGAGAGAGAGAGAGAGAGAGAGAGAGAGAGAGAGAGAGAGAGAGAGAGAGAGAGAGAGAGAGAGAGAGAGCCAAAAGAGATGGGGGAGATATTCAACAATTTCTTTTCTTCGGTATTCACCAAGGAGAAGGATATTGGATATTGAACTCGGTGAGTTAAGGGGAAAGAGTAGAGTAGCGATGGAAAATATGAGATTCAAAGAGGAGGAAGTACTGACACTTTTGAAAAATATAAAAGTGGATAAGTCTCCAGGTCCGGACAGGATATTCCCTAGGACATTGAGGGAAGTTAGTGTAGAAATAGCAGGAGCTATGACAGAAATATTTCAAATGTCATTAGAAACGGGAATAGTGCCGGAGGATTGGTGTACTGCGCATGATGTTCCATTGTTTAAAAAGGGTTCACAGAATAAACCTAGCAATTATAGACCTATTAGTTTGATGTCAGCGGTGGGCAAATTAATGGAAAGGATACTTAGAGATAATATATATAAGCATCTGGATAAACAGGGTCTGATCAGGAACAGTCAACATGGATTTGTGCCTGGAAGGTCATGTTTGACAAACCTTCTTGAATTTTTTGAAGCGGTAACTAGGGAAAATGATGAGGGTAAAGCAGTGGATGGTGTCTATATGGATTTCAGTAAGGCCTTTGACAAGGTTCCCCATGGAGGGTTGGTTAAGAAGGTTCAATCTTTGGGTGTTAATTGCGGAGTAGCAAGATGGATGGGAGATGTCAGAGAGTAATGGTGGATGGCTGTTTGTCAGGTTGGAAGCCGGTGACCAGTGGGGTGCCTCAGGGATCTGTGTTGGTTCCACTGTTGTTTGTCATGTACATCAATGATCTGGATGATGGGGTGGAAAATTGGATAAGTAAGTATGCAGATGATACTAAGATAGGTGGTGTTGTGGATAATGATGTAGATTTTCAAAGTCTACAGAGAGATTTGGGACATTTGGAAAAGTGGGCTGAAAGATGGCAGATGGAGTTTAATGCTGATAAGTGTGAAGTGCTACATCTTGGCAGGACAAATCAAAATAGGACGTACATGGTAAATGGTAGGGAATTGAGGAATGCTGTGGAACAGAGGGATCTAGGAATAACTATGCATAGTTCCCTGAAGGTGGAATCGCATGTAGATAGGGAAGTAATGTTAAAATTGTACAAGGCATTGGTAAGACCAATTCTGGAGTATGGTGTACAATTTTGGTCGCCTAGTTTTAGGAAGGATGTCAACAAAATAGAGAGAGTACAGAGGAGATTTACTAGAATGTTGCCAGGGTTCCAGCAACTATGTTACAGAGAAAGGTTGAACAAGTTAGGTCTTTATTCTTTGGAGCGCAGAAGGTTAAGGGGGGACTTGATTGAGGACTTTAAAATGATGAAAGGGATAGACAGAGTTGACGTGGATACGTTTTTCCCATTGAGGGTAGGGAAGATTCAAACAAGAGGGCATGACATGAGAATTAAGGGACAGAGGTTTCGGGGTAACGTGAGGGGGAACTTCTTTACTCAGAGGGTGGTGGCTGTGTGGAATCAGCTTCCAGCAGAAGTGGTGGAGGCAGGATCGATTTTAACATTTAAGAGTAAAGTGGATAGGTATATGGACGTGAAGGGAATGGAGGGGTATGGTCTGAGTGCAGGTAGATGGGACTAGGGGAAAACAAATGGTCGGCACGCACTGGAAGGGCCGAGAGGGCCTGTTTCCGTGCTGTAATTGTTATATGGTTTATATGGTTATAAATTCGCCCAGGTGACCGGCATGGATCAGGCTGCGGCTCGGTGCATCCTGGAGGACAACCAGTGGCTGCTGGAAGTAAGTACCAGGCACTGGGTAGAAACGGTGGAAGATAGTGGACTTCAAATGGGGGCAGTTGGAGAAAGGATCCTGCTTGCCTGCTAGATTTTCACTTACTGTAACTGCAGGAAAAATGTTCCCGATGTATGTTGGGGGAGTTCAGAACCAGGGGTCACAGTTTAAGAATAAAGGTGGGGAGGCAGTTAGGACTGAGTTGAGGACAAACTTTCTTCACACAGAGAGTTGTGAATCTGTGGAATTCTCTGCCACAGAAGGCCAATTCACTGGATGTTTTAAAGCGAGAGTTACATTTACCTCACAAAATCAAGGGATATGGAGAAAAAACAGGAAAGAGGTACTGATTCTAGATGAATAGCCGTGATCATATTGAATGATCATGGCATGTGAGGTTATCCATTTTGGTGGCAAAAACAGGAAAGTAGGCTATTATCTGAATGGTGGCAGATTGGAAAAGGGGAGATTCAACGAGACCTGGGTGTCATGGTACACCAGCCATTGAAAGTAGGCATGCAGGTGCAGCAGGCAGTGAAGAAAGCAAATGGTAGTTTTCATTCATAGTGAAAGGATTTGAGTATAGGAGCAGTTGTACAGGGTTTTGGTGAGACCACACCTGGAGTATTGCGTACAGTTTAGGTCTCCAAATCTGAGGAAAGACATTCTTGCCATAGATGAGGAACAGAGAAGTTGATCAGACTGATTCCTGGGATGTCAGGACTTTCATATGAGGAAAGGCTGGATAGACTCGGCTTGTACTCACAAGAATTTAGAAGATTGAGGGGGGATCTTATAGAAACTTACAAAATTCTTAAGGGGTTGGATAGGCTAGATGCAGGAAGATTGTTCCCGATGTTGGGGAGGTCCAGAACAAGGGGTCACGGTCTAAGGATAAGGGGGACTGAGATGAGGAAAACATTTTTCACAGAGAGTGGTGAGTCTCTGGAATTCTCTGCCACAGAAGTTAGTTGAGGCCAGTTCATTGGCTATATTTAAGAAGGAGTTAGATGCGGCTCTTGTGGCTAAAGGGATCAGGGGGTATGGAGAGAAGGCAGGTAAAGGATACTGAGTTGGATGATCAACCATGATCATATTGAATGGCGGTGCAGGCTCGAAAGGCCGAATGGCCTGCTCCTGCACCTATTGTCTATGTTTCTATGAATAGTAGTGCTGGCTCAAAGGGCCGATGGCCTATTCCTGCACCTATTTTCTACGTTTCTATGCTTGAGTACATGGCAATAAAACTCGATCACTTGATTTTGAAGCATTCATGCATGGGGGTATAATGTGGTCGTAGAGTGATACAGTGTGAAAACAGGCCCTTCAGCGCAACTTGCCCACACCCGCCTACATGTCCCAGCTACGCTACCTGCTTTTGGTCCATAACTCCAAACCTGTCCTATCCATGTATCAGTCTAACTGTTTCTTAAATGTTGGGATGCTCCCTGCCTCAACTACTTCCTAAGGCAGCTTGTTCCAAACACCGACTACCCTTTGTGTGGATAAAGTTACCCCTTAAAAAGTTACCTCTTAAAAATAGTTCATACAAAAAACATTGAAACCATACTTCTACAATGCACTAAAACATGATTTTAATACATCAAATTTCAAAAAGTTCCTACCCTGGGAGGTGGATCACCCTTCTTCCACACCCTCTCCCCACGGTTGCTCCACTCCCTCACTGGGTACCCCCAAGGCCAGTGATCAGTGATCGCTCAGCCTCCCCACTTTCAAAAACGCTCCGCGGTCCCTGGTTCAGATGGAGAACATTGCCAGATGTGAGCAGGGAACTGAGGCCAGTTGTCCATGATGTTTGGATCCCAATGCTCAGCGCTTCATGTTTCGGATTGGCTAATGTTATTGATTTGTAATTAGCCTGATGACTTCAGGACAGTTTGTTACGAAAATGAAAGAAATGGTATCAGAATATTTATACAGCTGAGTGAGTATAATTTTTGGATGGGAATTGTGTTCAACCAATTGATGACTTCTTTGACAAAGTGACTAGCATGTTAGATAACAAGGAAGCCAATTTTACTTTGGAGTCACGTGAAGAAGCCCCGCCTGGCGCATGATTGGCATTACGTCGACGCTGTCGGTAGGCAAAGAGCTGCAGAATGCAGCTCCACCAGCGGTAAGGAACAGGCCCGCAGGTAGGTGGATTGAATTACTTACAGGGCATGTTTCAAACTCCGTGGTGCTGGGGTGCAGAGCCAGCAGGAGTTGAAAGTTAAATGCGGAAAAAGCTCCGGAGGAAAAACAGACGGGTTAAAATGCGTCCCGGGTAGAAGCTCAGCGATCGGGACGGCAGATTAGTGTGGAGCCGGTTCCGATACCGGCGGCCATTGAAATTAACCGTAGGGAGCCTTTAGCCGCTCCACAAACAAAAAGCCATGGGAAGAATCTCCATTGGGGAGGAAAATAAAGAAAGTCTGAGAGGCCGTGGTTTTAGATAATTCTAATAACGAAAGGCCTCCAGACAAGAAGGCCTTATGGCTCAGAATGAATTAAATGGAGACATACTACAGATTATTTTTCAACCAAGGGTCTAAAAAACCCAGAATATTCCCAGGCAAGCTCCGAGGGGTTTCCATATCAAGTATATGGTGCTTTACCACTGTGGGAATATGAACCTCGGATTGGGCTGGAGGTAGTCTCCTTGAACTAGTCTCAGGAGTACCAGGGCAGTACAAAACTGACCCTGAAAGTGGTGTTTTTGGTCATAAGTACCCTCCACAGCACAAATATAGATCCAGGTGTACTTAATGGGTACAAAGTACCATACCTGCAGGATGCGGTGAGGCCATGGAAGGTAACCATGGTGGCCAACATAAATTGGTTTCTCACCAGCGTCTGGAGGCTGTTATGGTTGAAACAGCAGATTTATATGGAAACTCTTGTGCTTTACTAGGGTGCCAACGGTGAATCCGATTAAGGCACCCATGTCTTCAATAGTGCGGAGGCACAGGGAATACGATTCCAAAGAATTTCAAGTTTGCAGGTGGCAACACTGCTTGTGGGAAGCAAGTGAAAGATTGTGCAATGACCAACATTTAAAAAGGCAAGTTGGCATTGTTTTATAGCTCATATGTTGAGCTCAATGGTATTAGAGAAAATTGCCATTCGGACCATTTTGCACTTTAGATTTGCAGGTCAATACAGATCAAGCTATGTCAAACTCTTGGTTATTTACGGAGTAAACCTGCCTAAAACAAATCAAAGACGTTGATAAAGAGGCAGACTATCAGCCTCATAAAACCTTTGCAAAATTGGTTGGTCCAATGTGAAGGGGATTTGATATTGGATCAAACAGAGGCAGGAGTATGGTGAGGAAGTATTTTCATCCAGCACAGCCTTATGTAAACCCATATTGTTCGGAAAGAAGGCCATCACGTGCATTTTGAGAGGTACAAAAACGTTATTCTATCACAGGGGAAGCTTTTGATGAACCTCCGATTGGTGGTAGATTACAGGTGTGTTGTGATAAATGATATTGCATAACAGCTTATTGGTTTATATTAGATACTGTGTCAGGATCTACAATAAAATTTGTGGAAGGAGTTGATCCACCTGTACAGAATAAACCTAATCCTATTTTATGGAAAGTGTATGGGAAAAAAACGGAGTAAGCATCCACAACAATTTGTATCAAATAATTTCCACAGGCATAAGAAAGATGGTGGTTGTAGAGTCATTCTAGACATCACACACTTTAATACATTTGTCCAGTATAAAACATTTCAAAATGGACAGCTTCAACACTGCAAGGCAGTTGTTATCAACAAGTTGTTAATTGGTTACGAAAGATTTGAAGGATGCGTATGATTCAGTATCAATTTATCATCATGTTCACAGGTGCTTGAAAATTAATTGGATGGGCAATTGCTGTGGCAATTTAAGACATTATCTAATGGATTAAGCTCAGCTTCTAGGCTGTTCACACGTTTGTTGAAACCATCACTTGCACTAATAAGGACACATGGTCATGGTTTATCTTGATGACATTTTTAATTGGCAATGCTGATCAGGAGTCAGCTGAAAAATTAATGCAGCAACTACAAGTCTGTTGAAAGGCTAGGGTCCTGACCCATCTAACAAAATCTAAGCTTCAGCCATCCGTAACAATTTATTATTTGGGGTTTGTGAGTGATTCAGTACCATGTTAGGTAACTTTACCAAGAGACAAAGTGTCAATGTTACAAATGTGTGTCGTTACCTTGTTGACAAGCCTTATCCATCCATCTGAGAAGGAGCTTAGGTAAATTAGTAACACTATTTCTGCAGTAGAGTTGATCCACTGCATTACCAAAAGCTCCAAAAGGGCAAAAACACAAGCATTAGAAGAGTGTGCAGGCCATTTTGATAGACCTATCTAATTGCCAAAGGAAGCTTTATCAGAATTACAATGGTGGATTAAGAATGTTCCACAAGCTGCTTAAAACATATTAGCTCAGCAGCCAGCAGTCATTGCAAACTGAAGCAAGTATTCTCGGATGGTGGATAACTTCTCGGTTTTTTGGGCTAAGATAAGTGTAGTATCTGTTCTTATCAGGTTAATATCTGATACGTCCCTTATCTAGGGGGCTACGGACAATAATACCAGGACGTGGCAGATGGATTGTCCAAGAAAACTTATTTCGCCAAACATTACCTGACATTGATCTGTTTGTGTCTAGATTAAATCACTAATTGTCCAAATACGTCTCATGGGAACCCAACCCAGGAGCAGTAGCGGTGGATGCATTCTCGCTACATTGGGGGTGGAGGGGGGGGGGGGGGGGGGGAATATGTTCTTTTATGTTCTCCATTCTGTCTGATTAGGCAATGTCTGATGAAAATATAGCAAGACTCTGCCATGGGAAGTTTGGTGGCTCAAACTGGACACAGTCATGGTTCTCATTGATGCTTAGAATGATAATTGAACCATTTATGATGATTCCTAGCTGCAGTAATTTGTTGCAGAAATCCATCCATGGCATGATCATATGAATTTGTTAATCTGCAGGTTCTGACCAGACCATTACAAGAGCTTGGACTGTCAGATAGGACCATGAATGTTATAACTGCAGCTTGGAGAAATAGCATTAAAAACAATATTTTGTTTATATAAAGAAATTGGAAGTCTTTGGTAGACAATCAAAGATATTTTATCATACTGCTAACATATCAGATATATTGGAGTTCCTTTCTGGATTGCATTTTGATCAGCACCTAAGTGATAGGGCCATTAATAGGGCTCATAGTGCTTTATCGTCCTATTTAGGATAAATTGCTGACCATGAATCGATCGGGTCTCATCCGTTAATATCCCGATATGTGAAAGGAATATATATATAAAAATCTGTAGAAATACAGAAGTTTGTGAGGTCAGCATAGTTCTTACTTTGCTTAGGCAATGGGCTCCAATTCTATCACTGTTTCAGAAGTTAACATTTGAAGTAATAATGTTCATGGCATTAGGATCAGCCAAGAGAGCCAAGAGAGCAAACGTTGCAAATGTTTCGTTAGACTGTATGCATGTGGCTACAGATAACATTGTCTTTTATGTTTATGACTTAACCAAACAAAGCAGAACAGGAGGAGCTGGAACCAAGGTAAATTTTAAAGCATATCCTGTTGACCAAAAATTGTGTGTGGTTAAGCATTGACTCAATATGTTGAAGTAGCCGAGAGGCTCCGTGGTGGTGAGACAGCGCTACATATTACATACAAAAAACACATAAAAGTATCAGTACAAACTGATGGTTCTAGATAGTTACATTCTAGATGGTTAAAACAGGTTTTGGGACTCAGCAGGAGTAGACATTGAGATGTTAAAAATCACTCCACCAGGAAGGTAGGTACATCCACGGCAAAGAAACAGGATGTGCCACTCGATCAAAAATTAGAGGCTGTAGGATGATGTAAAAGAAACTTTTCAAAGTTACGAGAAACTGGTTCTCACGGTGTCAGGGTTGGACATGCAGTGTTGGGTTCTCCTTGATTGTTGCTTTGTTTTATATAATCGATTTATATCTTTGGTTATAAATCTTCCCCTACGATAGAAGGGTTATTACTTTTGTTCTTTTATAATGAAAAGATTGATTACATAAACTGAAGCAATGTTTTAAAAGATGTACTATTTACTCACTACTGTGTTGAAACATAGAAACATAGAAACATAGAAATTAGGTGCAGGAGTAGGCCATTCAGCCCTTCGAGCCTGCACCGCCATTCAATATGATCATGGCTGATCATCCAACTCAGTATCCCGTACCTGCCTTCTCTCCATACCCTCTGATCCCCTTAGCCACAAGGGCCACATCCAACTCACTCTTAAATATAGCCAATGAACTGGCCTCAACTACCCTCTGTGGCAGAGAGTTCCAGAGACTCACCACTCTCTGTGTGAAGAAAGTCTTTCTCATCTCGGTCTTAAAGGATTTCCCCCTTATCCTTAAGCTGTGACCCCTTGTCCTGGACTTCCCCAACATCGGGAACAATCTTCCTGCATCTAGCCTGTCCAACCCCTTAAGAATTTTGTAAGTTTCTATAAGATCCCCTCTTAATCTCCTAAATTCCAGAGAGTATAAACCAAGTCTATCCAGTCTTTCTTCATAAGACAGTCCTGACATCCCAGGAATCAGTCTGGGATCAGTCTGACTGAGCCAGGGTGTTGTATGGAATGAATCTATGACATAAAAACACAGAGCTACTTTCTTTCTCTATCTTTCTATCTTTAACTAGGAAAAAAAGTATAGAAACATATTATATATATTCTTAATATTAGTATGAATACACCTATTATTAGTTGTATGAAAATATTATAGATGTCTTAAATTTGTAATTATATAAAATTGTGCATTTTCAACTATATAATAATTTTGAAATATAAAGTTAATAATAATACAAACACTCTTAATATTATGAAAATATCATGAATATCATAGAAGTTTGGTTAAGATTGGGTATTATGTAGTTATATTACGGGGGATTTGTATTTGGTAATTAGACGAAATATGTGTGGTATGAGAAGTGTGAGTATATTGCTTATTTTAGGAATATACTACATACACTCCCAATTATACAAAATAAATAACCAGGAAATGTATAATGGATAACATTACAATTAACACAAACAGTATCAATTGATAATCAATATTATATAATTTTGTATATTATATAATTTTCACTGCCGTATAAGAGTGTACTCGGTATATATTGTTTCAACAATAAAAAAATAAAAAAAAATAAAAAATAAAAAAATAAAAACACAGAGCTACAAAATCTTCACGTAGGCACTCACGTGACTTCGAAGTAAGATAGTAAGATTAAACGAGAACTTACCAAGTTTGAAGTTTGATCATTATTTTATGATGAGTTACGATGAGGGATTACGTGCCCTCCAACCATCATAAAATAAATTATCATCTGGTAGTTCTAGTCTATATTGAGCCTTACTATCTTACTCTGGCTATTGGTTCTGTGTTTTTCATGCCGCTGCTTTGAAGTATGCCGATCATGCACCAGGCGGGACTTCTTCACGTAATCTCTCATCGTAACACCTCATAAAATAACAATCGAACTTCAAACTTGGTAAGTTCTCGTTTAATCTTATTATTAATGCAGCAAATGTTGTTATCCATCATTTGGTCTGTGAAGTGCCCCATAAAGGATTACTGCATTAGCTAAGCACCTGTGGACTTGAACGTAATAGGTGAAGTCCAGGGGTTCAGATATGGGGCTTCATGTGTGGGCCAGGTATTTGTCAGTGCAAAGGGGCTAGGAGCAAGGCAAGTGTGCATCCAGAGTCAGGGTCTGGAATAGTACTAGGTGTGCAGTCAAAGCTAGGAATGTAATTTACTCTAACCTTATGCATAACTAATCCAATTTAAAGCATATATACTGCATTCATGTGTAAGTTAAAAGACACGTTACATTATGCACCATATTACTCAATTTCAAGTTGAAAAATTCAAAGGTTCCATACTAATGGGAGGGGGGACGCCCACCTCCCACAACCCCCCACACCCCCCCCCCCCCCACCCGGTTGCTACTCTCCATCGGGCTTGGTCTCGCAATTTCTCACTCCCAACTCTCACCCAATGTTGGCAACCCTGAGATATACCTGCTCCTCGTCCGCCTCCCCACCCCACTCCCCCCACCCCGACCTCACCCAACCCAGCATCTGATTTACATTTAAATTTGTGTTTCACCATGCTATTGTTGTTCGAATTTGGTAAAGGGTATCCTCTTGGAGTATTTTGTGCAGTTTTGGTCCCTTAATTTGATGAAGGACATTCTTGCTATTAAGGGAATGCAGCATAGGTTTACAAGATTAATTCCCGAGATGGCGGGACTGTCATATGCTGAGAGAATGGAGCGACTGGGCTTGTACACTCTGGAGCTTAGAAGGATGAGAGGATATCTTCTTGAAACATATAAGATTATGAAGGGCTAGACAGGCTAGAGGCAGGAAACATGTTCCCGATGTTGGGGGACTCCAGAACCAGGGGCCACAGTTTAAGAAGAAGGGGTAAGCCATTTAAAACGGGGATGAGGACACACATTTTCACACAGAGAGTTGTGAGTCTGTGGAATTCTCTGCTTCAGAGGGCGGTGGAGGCCAGTTCTCTGGAGTCTTTCAAGAGAAAACTAGATAGGGCTCTTAAAGATTGCGGAGTCAGGGGAAATGGGGAGAAGGCAGGAACGAGGTACTGATTGGGGATGATCAGCCATGATCACATTGAATGGTGGTGCTGGCTCGAGGGGCCGAATGGCCTCCACCTGCACTTATTGTCTATTGTCTATTGTGCTGAGAAATTGATCTGTTTTTTCCGCCAAAACGAGCCTAATGTTTTCCAAACGTAGTGTCTCGGACATGTTTGTGAGTTTAGAAAGTTACAGGAATTTTAGTACTTTTGACAGAGAGGAGAGGGAGAGAGAGATTTTAAACCCTTCACCTGTGACCCCAGATCTCTGGTCTACGTCACCCTATCTTGTACGATCTTGCAAAGAAGCGTCGGGTGCAAAAAAGTCAGTGTAAAACATCTCTTTCACTTTCTTTCTCCCTCTCTCCCTCCCTCTCTCTCCCCTCCCTCAGGTTTTTGAGGCAGAACAGTATGGCTTCCTTCAGCGTTCCCAAAGGATTAACGGGGACTTCACGCCCAGGTCACTCCTACACCAGAGACACGGAAATGCTGCACGTTCGTTGCCGTCATTGACCGACGACACCCATCTGTGCCCTTCCCTACACACCAGCTTCTCCTGGTACATTCTAGCAGCAGAATAAGGCCATTTGGCCCATCGAGTCCACTCTGCCATTCAATCGTGGCTGATCTTTCTCTCCCTCCTAACTCCATTCTCCTGCCTTCCCCACATAACCCCTGACACCTGCACTAATCAACAATCTATCTATCTCTGCCTTAAATATATCCACTGACTTGTGGCCTCCACCGCCATGTGTGGCAATGAATCCCACAGATTCACCACCGCCAACAGAAATTCCTCCTCATCTCCTTCCTAAAGGAACGTATTTTAATTCTGAAGCTGTGCCCTCTGGTCCTAAATTCTCCCACTAGTGGGAACATCCTCTTTGCAACCAATCTATCCAGACCTTTCACTGTTCGCTCTCTCTCTCTCCCCTCCCTCTCTCTCCCCCTGCATGGAAACAGGCCCTTCAGCCCAACTTGCCGAAACCAACCAACATGCCCCATCTACACTAGTCCCACCCCAACTAACATGCCCCATCTACACGTCCTACCCCGACCAACATGCCCCATCTACACTAGTCCCACCCTGAGCAACATGCCCCATCTATACTAGTCCCACCCCGACCAACATGCCCCATCTGCACTAGTCCCAGCCCGACCAACATGCCCCATCTACACTAGTCCCACCCCGACCAACATTCCCCATCTATACTAGTCCCACCACGACCAACATGCCCCATCTACACTAGTCCCACCCCGACCAACATGCCCCATCTACACTAGTCCCACCCTGACCAACATATTCCGTCTACACTAGTCCCACCCCGACCAACATGCCCCAACTACACTAGTCCCACCCCGACCAATATGCCGCACCTACACTAGTCCCACCCCGACCAACATGTCCCATCTATACTAGTCCCACCTTCTGCCTGCATTTGGCCCATATCCCTCCAAACCTGTCCTATCCATATACCTGTAGGTTCCTATTCAATTTTTCCCATCCCCGCGTATCTCACCTTATACCCATGTCCTCTGGTCCTCGATTCCCCCACTCTGGGCAAGAGACTCTGTGTGTCTACACAATCTGTTCCACAGGTGATTTTGTATACCTCTATAAGATCGCCCCTCATCCTCTTGCGCTCCGAGGAATAGAGTCCCAACTTGTCCCAACCTCTCCCTATAGCTCAGGCTCCTCGAGTCCCGGAAACATCCTCGTAAATCTTCTCCACGCCCTTTCCAAGCTCGACGACATCTTTCCTGTAACACGGTGCCCAGAACTGAACACAATACACTAAATGCAGCCTCACCAATATCTTGTACAGCTGCAACGTGACCTCCCGACTTCTAGAATCAATATTCTGACTGATGAAGGCCAAAGTGCCAAAGCCTTGTTGACCACCTTATCTACCTGTGACTCGACGTTCAAGGAACCATGTAAAGGGGAGGACTGATCATATAGAGGTGCACACAATCACCAGAGGAATAGATAGAGTCTCTTGCCCAGAGTAGTGGAATCGAAACCGGAGGGAGGGGAGATTTAATAGGAATCTGAGGGGCAACTTTTCCACACAGAGGGTGGTGGGTGTATGGTACGAGCTGCCGGAGGAGGTAGTTGAGACTGGGACTATCACAACACTTAGACAGGTACATGGATAGGACAGGTTTGGCGGGATATGGGCCAAACACATGGGCTGCAGGTGGGACTAGTGTAGATGGGGCATTTGGTTGGAGTGGGCAAGTCGGAATGAAGGGCCTGTTTCTGCATTGTAGAGGGTAAAGGAAATGCATTTATTAGATTCCTAACTCATTCTCCCTCTCGCGCTCTCTCTTTCTCTCTCTCTTCACAGCCTGCTGCACCTGCATGCCTACTTTCAATGACTGGTGTACAATGACACCCAGGTCTCGTTGCATCTCCCCTTTTCCTAATCGGCCACCATTCAGATAGTCTACCCTCGTGTTTTTGCCGCCAGAGTGGATAAACTCACATTTATCTACATTTCACTGCATCTGCCATGCATTTGCCCACTCACCCAGCCTATCCAAGTCATCTTGCAGCCTCCAAGCATCCTCCTCACAGCTAACACTGCCCCCCAGCTTCGTGTCATCCGCATACCTGGAGATGTTGCATTCAATTCCCTCATCCAGATCATTAATTTATATGGTAAATAGCTTGGATCCCAGCACTGAGCCTTGCGGTACCCCACTTGTCACTGCCTGCCATTCTGAAAATGACCCGTTTACTCCTACTCTTTGCTTCCTGTCTGCCAGCCAGTTCTCTATCCACATCAATACTGAACCCCCAATACCGTGTGCTTTAAGTTTGTATGCTAATCTCTTATGTGGGACCTTGTCGAAAGCCTTCTGAAAGGCCAGATATAACACATGCACAGGTTCTCCCTTATCCACTCTACTAGTTACATCCTCGACAAATGCTATAAGATTCGTCAGACATGATTTACCTTTCATAAATCCATGCTGACTTTGTCCAATGATTTCACCACTTTCCAAATGTGCTGCTATCCCATCTTTAATAACTGGATCTAGCAGTTTCCCCACTACCGATGTTTGACCAACATAAAAACACAGAAAAGAGGAGCAGGAGGAGGCCATTCAGCCCTTCGAGCCTGCACCACTATTCAATATGATCATGGCTGATCATCTAACTCAGTATCCCGTACCTGCCTTCTCTCTATATCCCCTGATCCCTTTAGCCACAAGGGCCACATCTAACTCCCTCTTAAATATAGCCAATTAACTGGCCTCAACTACCTTCTGTGGCAGATAATTCCAGAGACTCACCACTCTGTGTGAAAAATGTTTTCCTCACCTCGGTCCTAAAGGAATTCCCCCTTATCCTTGGACTGTGACCCCTTGCTCTGGACCTCCCCAACATCAGGAACAATCTTCCTGCATCTAGCCTATCCAACCCTTTAAGAATTTTGTAAGTGTCTATAAGATCCCCCCTCAGTCTTCCAAATTCTAGCGAGTACAAGCCAAGTCTATACAGTCTTTCCTCATATGAAAATCCTGACATCCCAGGAATCAATCTAGTGAACCTTCTCTGTACCCCCTCTATGGCAAGAATGTATTTTCTCAGATTTGGAGACCAAAACTGTACGCAATATTCCAGGTGTGATCTCACCAAAACCCTGTACAACTGCAGTAGAACCTCCCTGCTCCTATACTCAAATCCTTTGGCTATGAATGCCAACATACCATTTGCTTTCTTCACTGCCTGCTGCACCTGCATGCCTACTTTCAATGATTGGTGTACCATGGCACCCAGGTCGCGTTGCATCTCCCATTTTCCTAATTTGCCACCATTAAGATAATAGTTTACCCTCCTGTTTTTGCCACCAAAGTGGTCAACCTCACATTTATCCACATTATACTGCATCTGCCATGCATTTGCCCACTCACCCTGCCTATTAAAGTCACCTTGCAGCCTCCTAGCATCCTCCTCACACCTAACACTACCCCCCAGCTTAGTGTCATCCCCAAACTTGGGGATGTTGCATTCAATTCCCTCGCCCAAATCATTAATATATATTGTAAATAGCTGGGGTCCCAGCACTGAGCCTTGCGGTACTCCTCTAGTCACTGCCTGCCATTCTGAAAAGGACCCGTTTACTCCTACTCTTTGCTTCCTGTCTGCCAGCCAGGTCTCTATCCACATCAATACTGAACCCCCAATACCGTGTGCTTCAAGTTTGTATACTAATCTCTTATGTGGGACCTTGTCAAATGCCTTCTGAAAGTCTAGATGTAACAAATCCACTGGTTCTCTCTTATCCACTCTACATCCTCGAAAGATTCTATAAGATTTGTCAGACATGATTTACCTTCGTAAATCCATGCTGACTTTGTCTAATGATTTCACCACTTTCCAAATGGTCTGTCACTTTCTAACTGGTCTGTAATTCCCTGTTCTCTCTCTCTCTCCCTTTTTAAAAAGTGTGGTTACATTAGCTACCATCCAATCCTCAGGAACTACTCCAGAATCTAAAGAGTTTTGAAAAAGTATCTCTAATGCATCCACTAATTCTGGGGCTACTTCCTTAAGTACTCTGGGGTGCAGTCTATCTGGCCCTGGGGATTTATTGACCTTTATTCCATTCAATTTACCTAACACCACTTCCTGGCGAACCTGGATTTCACTCAGTTCCTCCATCTCCTCAGGTCCCCTGCTATTTCCAGCAGATTACTTATGTCTTCCTTATTGAAGACAGAACCAAAGTAGTTATTCAATTGGTCTGCCATGTCCTTGTTCCCCATGATCAATTCATCAGTTTCTGACTGCAAGGGACCTACATTTGTTTTAACTAACCTTTTCAAACTGCCATAATTGCTTAATCCAGCTAAATTCCAAATATCACTGGTGATTGTAATGAATGGCTACTGAACATTATGCATCTTTGAGGTCTGTGCATGCCATCTAGCATCCTTTGTAAACCGGTTGTTTGGCAGTAACAAAAGTTTCCATTTTATAATGTTTATACTGCACATAGGAGTTGAGTCAAGTTAGATCAAGAATGATGCGACACCCACCATCCTTCTTCTGTTTATGGAAGATATTAGACACAGATTGGTGAGATTGATGAAAAGATTTCTCAATTACCCCTATTGCAGCTACCGTTTCAATTTCAGCTTGTACATCTAAAGACTCTTGTTGTGAAAAACACAATGTCCGGCTAGGTGTATGCTGCGTACGTGGACACAATTTGAAAATGAATTCAATTCGGAACCCTAGTACACTGTGCAGTGTAAACGAATCTGAGGTTATACAACACCACTCATTGAAAAACAAATGTAACCTCCCATCAACTTGTGACTGGCCCATACATTTCTATAAAGAACCAGATCCACCTACCTCCATGGTTGGTGGTACAAACTTCTGCCCCGTGTCCTGGAGGGGAAGAATGTTGGCGTACACCGATTGCGTATAGTTGGCAAGGGCCAGCTTGGTCCTTGGCCTGAAGCCAATGCAGCGAACCGTTGGTAGGGGTGCTGCTGCAAGAGGGGATTTTTGCTGGTCGGTTGCGGCTTTTACAAGGCCAACCTTTTTCGTGTCATTGTCCAATTCTCGGACCTGTTTCAATAGGTCGTCACCAAACAGTAAATTTGGCGGCTACACGTTCCTTGCCTTGCATAGTGCCGCAAACTTTGGATTCAGCATAGGGCAGATTGCACTCTTCCTCAGACAGTTCATTTCAAAATGTGCATTGCACATTAGGGCAAGTGCATCCTGCTGCACCTCAGACAGAGCCCCACTATCAACCGACCTAGAAAAAGCTGTAATGCCTGAAGCAAGCAGCTTTAGAATCTTTTGGAGCCACAGTTCTTGGGCTCTGATACACGCACCCATGTGACCCCAGATTGGGTGGGTCACAGTTGCGACTCTCAGTGAGGCACAATTGGCAGGTGTCTGGTATTTTTTGGAGACCTCTATCGTGAGGTCTTGTAGCTGGTGTGAGACCATGTAGTTTATGGTCATGGCCAGATCCTCATTCAGTTGTCGCACAGTTCCGGCCGAGATAGCAAATTTAGATGCCATGCTTGGCACCCCAGATTCCTGGCCTTCTTGCGTGGAGGTATCCTCACTAGCCATACCCCCGACCTCGGAGTCAGAACAAAACTGACTCCGTGTACTCTCCTCCTCCAAGAGGGAGACATTATGCAGCCCTTCTACAGGTGCCGCTGCGACGGGCTCCCGAGGAAACCCACAGATATAAAGCTCAAGCACATCGGGATGGAGTAGTCTCTCCATCAGGAGCTCCATCCTGGACAGCCGCACAAAAACGGCATCCATCGTGGGAGGACTCTCCTCCTGACCCGACTCATCGGGCCATACCGACTTTTTGGTGGTTTTCCAGCCCGCCGGAGTAGCCATGGTGCCTTCCACCGGCACCAAGTCGGAAGCCTCCGGCCATGCCGCCAGCGACTCTGAAAGCGAGATGGACGGCCGCCCGCTACCCGCACTCCCACGGTCTTCTGTAGCTGCATTCCCAGCGGACCGCCTCGACCTTCCCTTAACCATTTTCTCCATAGCCGACTTGTTCCTGCGAACAAGATTTACCGACCACAGAAAACGACCTCAGCTAAGTTTAAAACTTACCTCAGGGTTTTTAACTTACCGCTGGTGGAGCTACGCGCCTGCCAGCCCGTTGGTGTGCCATGCATCAGACGTAAGGACGCGCATGTGGACTGGTGGGACTTCTTCACGGAATCACTCACGTGACTCCGAAGTAAAATAGTAAGATTAAATGATAACTTACCAGTTTGAAGTTTGATCTTTATTTTATGAGGAGTTACGATGAGGGATTACGTGAAGACCCCGCCAGCACGCATGCGCGCCATTCTTCAAAGCAGTGTTGTGAAATCACAGATACCAGAGTAGACTAATATAGCAAGATAAGAGAGAACTTCCATACCAGTTGAACTTTATAATAGAGGGTTTTGGGAGCGGAAGGCACGTAATCCCTCATCGTAACTCCTCATAAAATAAAGATCAAACTTCAAACTGGTAAGTTCTCATTTAATCTTACTATTTTACTTCGGAGTCACGTGAGTGACTACGTGAAGATTTCAAAGCTCTGTGATTTCATGCCCTGGAACGAGACCATGCTCACACACTGCCATTCTGGGAAGGAGGATGAACGTATTTCACACACGACACTGTGCTGAAAAACAATAAAGGTATTATTCATACCTAAACTAATATGCCCCACATTGGGTAATTTATTTTACAGAACTTAATTTTTCCCTGCAAACGTCTCAGGATCGGCCACGGGTTTATTATAAAGCATTGAATGCGTTCATTGCTCCACCCCGCTGTGGCAAGGATGTGGTCCATAGGAACTCCCATCATCCTAGCGTCCGATGTAGATGCAGCCCTGGTGGAGTGAGATTTGAAACATTAGTATCCACCACTGCACGTAATACCACCCTAACCATCTGGATATGGTTTGCACTGTGACCTTAGGTGAGGGCATTTATGGCTAATGAGAAAGCTCTCTCCGTGCCCATAAGTGTCTTGGTGACTATATATTGGAAAATATGTGTCACTATGCAGGGCCGACTATCTGCAGGATAGGCCATAACTCTAATATTGGCCAGAGGAACCGGGTCAGTCTTGTTTAAGTACCCCTGTATGTGGCAGGTTATCTACCATTTGTGACAGACATGACGTCCTATACTAGCTTGTGTAAGGACTGGACCCGTTGTGCTGATCCAAGTGCCATAATCATTCCCATCTACGATATTAGTTTGTCCAGAGTGGGCCCCGATATTGGTGTCCATCCTCGTAACATGGTGTACTACCTATGTCCCATATATGGGTGTATCTGGGCCTGGGGGGGATAGAGTACAAATACCCCTCATTCGTTTAGGTACTAGCGGGTGTGATCCTATAGCCAGGTGATCACTCCCTCTGCCCAGATATTAGATAGGGCACTCCTTGCACAATAATGGCACTGTAACTCAATCCTTCATCGAAATGAAGGGTGGCCAGAACTCCAGCACTTCAGTGTTGGTGGCTGAGTCATATGTAGTGTTCGTCCTGGTGCAGAACACTTCCCATTTCCTGACATATGTCAGGTACTATCTTCTCGTGGACTCCCTGCATGACGCTGAGATGGCATTGATCGTCCTGTCGGAGAGTCCGTATCCCAGAAAAGGCCTGTTCAGAAACTGCAAATCAACAAGTTCATACAGTCATGGCACGGATACTTTCCCGCACGGGGTGTGCCAACCTCCTTGGCCGTTGTTGATCCAGATGCAGGGTTCTGAGGCTATCTTTGTACTGTTGGGAACCATGGTACCCGTTGCGGCGTCTTGTTTAATTATTTTAAGACTCGCCTGATGAGGCAGAAGGGGAAAATGCATAGCAAAACAAATCCCCCCCCACAATGCAGCGAGAAATCGTCCATCGCTGCTGCCCCTGGGTCTGGTTCCCAAGCAACATATGTTGGTAGTTGGTGAATTAGTCTGGATGGAAAAAAGGTCGATATCTGGTGTCCCATACCGGTCTATAATATCTGTAAACACTTTCCGATCCAACATCCATTTAATGTTGTCGTTGAATTTACGTGACCTGGTGTCTGCCACTGTATTTAGCTTACCTGGAAGGTAAGTGGTTGAGATCCAAATCTCTCTCCCAGACACCAGTGCCAGATATTATTACCCAATTCATCTCATGATATCGAATTTATTTCACCCATATGATTATATTTAGGCCCCTACTGTGGTATCAATTTGTACCGTACATGCAACTGGTGCTCATCTGATCAGTAGGCCCTGAGTCCATGAAACGCTACCAGCATTTCTAGATAATTAATTCCTAGTGCTTTAAACAGAATAATGTTTGTGCACTCATCTGCCACCACAACTGGCGGTGGTATTAGTTGCTCCCCAACCTTTAGCACTGGCATCAGTCTGTAATGTACCCTAGGGATATAGAATGGGGTGATGGGGTTAGAATAATGCTGAGCATTTCTATCCACCAGTTTAATAGTAAGATTAAATGAGAACTTACCAGTTCGAAGTTTGATCTGTATTTTATGAGGAGTTACGATGAGGGATTACGTGAAGACCCCGTCCAGCACGCATGCGCGACATTTCTTCAAAGCAGCGGTGTGGATTCACAGAAAAACACAACAATTGAAATAAATATAGTAAAGAAAAAATAAGAACTTAATTACCAGTTGATCTGTATAATAGAGGGTGGGAGCGGAGGGCACGTAATCCCTCATCGTAACTCCTCATAAAATACAGATCAAACTTCGAATTGGTAAGTTTCTCATTTAATCTTACTATTTTACTTCGGAGTCACGTGAGTGACTACGTGAAGACTTCAAAGCTCTGTGAATCCGAACCGTGTACCAGCTCATGCTTCACTCACTGCCTGAAGACCTTAGAGGGAGGAAGCATGTTATACAATCAACAATAACCTGTTTGTGAACAAAAAAGGTTTATTAATAACAACAAAAAACAGAGAGCTCCCCCGGGCTTAAATTAAATATTATCTGCAGACTCTAAAATTCTGTCTGCAAATGTAGCAGGCTCCGCCAGCGGCTTATTATAAAACCTTTGGAAAGTTCTTTCCGAGGACCATCCTGCTCTGGCCAGAATATGGTCCATAGGCACATCCATTTGCCTAGCCGCCGACGTAGATGCAGCCCTGGTGGAATGAGATTTGTACACATTAGTATCGATTCCCGCGGACTTAAGCACCTGCTTGAGCCACCTTGAAATGGTTTGGCTCGTCACCTGACCATGAGGCTTCTTGTGGCTTATCCATAAGGCTTTTTCTCTCCCTCTTAAGTTATATGTTGTGTCTATGTAGTTGGCGAAATGGGTCTTGGCACACAACCGTGGGTCAGGTGAATATGCCCGGAACTCCATAACTGGAGGCGTGGTACCTGGTCTAGATTGTTTGACCAGCCCCTGAATGTGAAATGTGATACAGTCCAATGACTCTGTCATGCTGTCCAGCCTCAGAAGGTGGAGGGACTGTACCCTTTGAGCTGACACTAGAGCCATGAGCATGACTGATTTCAGTGTAAGTTGTTCCAGAGTAAGTGACCTGGGTGGTGGCCATCCCCTAAGGTACGTCAGTACTATGCTGACATCCCAGATCTGAGTGTACCTAGGCCTAGGGGGATTGGTGTTAAAAATGCCCCTCATGATTTTGACCACTAGTGGATGGGACCCCAAAGTCAGTTGTCCTGCTGCTGGAACCAAATAAGCTGACAACGCACTCCTGGCTGTATTAATGGCGCTGTAGCTGAGTCCTTCCCGATGTAATCCAAGCAGAAACTCCACAACACTGGTGGCTGTAGCTGTGGTGTAGGTAGTTCCTGTTTTGGAGCAATACCGTTCCCATTTTCTTATATTGGTCAGGTATTGTCTCCTGGTGGACTCCCGGTGAGATGCGGTCATCATGTTGATGGCGTCCTCAGACAGTCCCAGGCCCAGTAGAGGTCTTTTTAGAATCTGCAAGCCAGGAGATTGACTCTGTCATGGCACGGGTGACTAATGCCTGACACTGGGTGGATTAATAACTGTCGACTGCTGGGGAATTCCAAACGGTGTTTCAACAGCCATGTCGAAAGCCACTGGGAACCATGGCTGTGTAGGCCAGTCAGGTATTATCAAGATTCCTGAAGCGGAATCCAATTGAATCTTGCGTAATACCCGACTGATGAGGCAGAAGGGAGGAAAAGCATAAAAGAACATTTTCCCCCAATGCAGCGAGAATGCATCAACTGCTGCTGCCTCAGGGTCTGGTTCCCAAGCGACATACGTTGGTACCTGGTGATTCAGCCTGGATGCAAATAGATCGATATCTGGTGTGCCATATTGCTTTGTAATTTCAGCAAACACTTTGGGATTTAACATCCATTCGATGTTATCATTAAATCTACGTGACCTGGTGTCTGCCACTGTATTTTGCTTACCTGGAAGGTAAGTTGCTGATAACCAAATATGCCTTTCAACACACCATTGCCAGATTAGGTTGGCCAAATTGTCACACGATATCGACTTTACACCACCATGTGATTGATATAAGCCACCACCGTGGTATTATCTAGTTGCAACCGGACATGTGCATGATGCGTATTACATGAATATGCTTTTAACCATAAAACGCACCCAACATTTCTAAATAGTTGATACCCCGTGTCTGTAGGCAAGATGATTCAAATTTACTCCATCTGCCCCCCTGTGCTGGATTGCATGTTAGTTGCTCCCCAGCCCAAAGCACTGGCATCCGTTTGAATGGTTAATACTGGGTTGGTGATCATAATGGGACTGGAGCTGAGTCTTACATTCCTCGCCCACCATTGTAACTCTGGAATGGATTCAGCAGTTAAACTCATAGCTCGGTCAAAGTGACCTGAGTTTTGCTTTAGTGCATGCACTTTAGCTCTTTGCAAATTTTGATAGTGCAAAGGCCCAAATTGTACAGCTGGGAAAGCTGCTACCATTTTGCCAATAACTCTAGCTACTTCCCGTATGGTTGGCTGATGTTTATTCATGAGTTTGTTGCATGATAGCGCCAATTCTGATGCTTTCCCCTTCGGCAGAGTTACAATCATGCGAACAGTATCTATCGTAAAATCCAAGATAGTCCATGGCAGTGGACGGTGTAAGATTGGATTTTTCTGGATGTATGACAAACCCCAAAGTTTCAAACAAACGTTTGGTGGCTGCGACTGCCAAAATAGCTGTCTCCAAGGTTTTCCCTACTATTAAAATGTGGTCTAAATACGCCATGACTATATGCTTTTGTTTCCTCAATAATGCCAAGGCAGGTTTTAAGATTTTAGTGAACAACCTTGGAGCAGAGGTTAGCCCATTTGGTAAGGCTTTATATTGCCATAGCTGTTTCATCCAGATACATTTTAAATATTTTCGATGGTCCTTGTGTATGGGTACTGAGTAGTAGGCATCTTTTAAATCAATGCTTGCTAGAAAGTACCCCCTAGAAACCAATAGTCTGGCTGTTTCAAAAGTATCCATCTTGAAATGTATATACCTGACAGACTTGTTCAAAGTAGTTAAGTCAATGATGATGCGTCGTCCACCATCTTTTTTGATTTTAGTGAAAATATTAGACACAAATTCCAAAGGTTCATGTTTTGTTCTTTCAATGACACCTTTAGCTTGTAATCTCATCAGTTCAGCTTGACCCTCTTGTTTTTCCTTGACTGAGAGGGTGAATACCCTTTTGGGTATATGCTGAACTGGTGGAAAATCTTTATGAACAAAGTCAATTTTGTAGCCATGAACGCTGCTGAGTATATACTTGTCATTAGTGATGGATTCCCATGCATCCAAAAACAAGTGCAATCTCCCCCCTGTTAGCACAGAGCCCCTACTGCACATATGCTGAGAGGAACCAGACCCACCTACCTCCATGGTTATTGGTGCTTCTTCTGCCTCTTCGCTGGGTGATGAGGCGTCTGCTGGGCTGTAGAGGGTTGATGTTGATCTCGATGTTGTTGGGGGTGGCGCATTTTCCATGGGGTCCGCTCTGGGCCCTGGCCTAAAAAAGGCTTACGGGGAATGGTTGCGGACCCCGAGCTTTCACCAGTCCCATAGTGTGGTCGACGACTGGTGGACGCCATGGGGTACCGCCGCCTGGGTTTGTTGGGTCTGCTCGGTCCCAAACCTGCCCTCACGAGACCAAAGGTCTTGGATTCTTCTTCCAGGTCTTTCACCTTTTTTGGAAGGTCTTTCCCAAAGAGCAGAATAGGAGGTTCTGACCCCGGTGTTTTGCAGAGTCCGCAAATTTAGGGTTGAGGGCAGGCTTGATAATCTCCTTTCGCAAATTATTTATCTCATATTGAGTGGTGCACAGCAGAGCTAATGTGTCTTGCTGATTTGTGGAGATGTCCGCACCATCAATGGACCGAGCATAAGATGTTATTCCTGCAGTCAGGAATTTAAGTATCTTCTGGAGCTTCAACTCCAGGTTTCTGATGTTCTGCCCCAAATGTCCCCAAATTTGGCTATTGACAGCAGGTACATTCAAAGATGTACAATTTCCTGGGGCTGTATATAGTTGAAGAGCCTCATTGACCACTTGTTCTTGTAGGGGTTTAGAGGACAGGTGGTTAATGCTGGCTGCAAGTTTCGGCTCTAATGGCCGACCCGCTTGTGGAATGGCCACGTAGCGGTTGACCACACCCAGCAGCTCTTCCTGTTCCTGTACACCCTGCGTACTCCCGAAATCTTCAGCCAGTGACCCCTCTTCTTGACCAGCCCAGACCTGGTCGCCAATGCTGCCTTCAAAAGAAGGTGAAGCAATGGCCAGTGCCGTAAAAAGGCACTGCGGGAGTGCCTGAACTCCCTTGGCGAGGCTGCTGCTGCTCTCTCAGCAGATCTCGCTGGAGCAATTGCTCCATAAGCCGTTCCATGCGGCTTAGGCGGCTGCCTGCTCTCGAGCGGTAAGGCATCTTCATCCGAAACGTCGGACACTACCGCCCGGTTCCGGCTGTAGGTACCTCCAGCCCGCTGCTCAGGCAGCACTAGCGGTGCTGGGCTCGGCTCGGTAGTTATAACCGCCGCCTCTTGCCCCCCCTCCAAAGAGCATTCCTCAACGGAGGACGAACGGGGGCGAGCTGCAGACTTCTTTCCTCGGGCCTTGCTCATTCTCCTGGAACACAAGACCACAGAGAGAAAGACACACGGCCACGGTAAACTTACCTGTCGGCCCGACTTTCAATTTGTAGCGGGAGCGCCTTGAACTCCCGTTCGTCGCGGTGCACTGCATGAACGCTAATGTCGCGCATGCGTGCTGGACGGGGTCTTCACGTAGTCACTCACGTGACTCCGAAGTAAAATTCTGATTTTGCTTTCCCTAGTAGTTGCATAGGCCTATTGAAATGGCCTGCATGATTTTTGAGAGCTAAATTTCCCTCTTCCAGGTTTTAATAATGGAGTAGTCCAATTGTGCTGCTGGGAACATAGAAACATAGAAACATAGAAATTAGGTGCAGGAGTAGGCCATTCAGCCCTTCGAGCCTGCACCGCCATTCAATATGATCATGGCTGATCATCCAACTCAGTATCCCGTACCTGCCTTCTCTCCATACCCTCTGATCCCCTTAGCCACAAGGGCCACATCCAACTCACTCTTAAATATAGCCAATGGACTGGCCTTAACTACCCTCTGTGGCAGAGAGTTCCAGAGACTCACCACTCTCTGTGTGAAAAAAGTCTTTCTCATCTCGGTCTTAAAGGATTTCCCCCTTATCCTTAAGCTGTGACCCCTTGTCCTGGACTTCCCCAACATCGGGAACAATCTTCCTGCATCTAGCCTGTCCAACCCCTTAAGAATTTTGTAAGTTTCTATAAGATCCCCTCTCAATCTCCTAAATTCCAGAGAGTATAAACCGTCTATCCAGTCTTTCTTCATAAGACAGTCCTGACATCCCAGGAATCAGTCTGGTGAACCTTCTCTGCACTCCCTCTATGGCAATAATGTCCTTCCTCAGATTTGGAGACCAAAACTGTACGCAATACTCCAGGTGTGGTCTCACCAAGACCCTGTACAACTGAAGTAGAACCTCCCTGCTCCTGTACTCAAATCCTTTCGCTATGAATGCTAACATACCATTTGCTTTATTCACTACCTGCTGCACCTACCTGCCTACTTTCAATGATTGGTGTACCATGACACCCAGGTCTCGTTGCATCTCCCCTTTTCCTAATTTGCCACCATTAAGAAAATAGTCTACCCTCCTGTTTTTTTTCCCACCAAAGTGGATAACCTCACATTTATCCACATTATACTGCATCTGCCAAACATTTGCCCACTCACCCAGCCTATCCAAGTCACCTTGCAGTCTCCTAGCATCCTCCTCACAGCAAACACTGCCCCCCAGCTTAGTGTCATCCGCAAACTTGGAGATATTGCCTTCAATTCCCTCATCCAGATCATTAATATATATTGTAAAAAGCTGGGGTCCCAGCACTGAGCCCTGCGGTACCCCACTAGTCACTGCCTGCCATTGTGAAAAGGACCCGTTTACTCCTACTCTTTGCTTCCTGTTTGCCAGCCAGTTCTCTATCCACATCAATACTGAACCCCTAATACCGTATGCTTTAAGTTTGTATACTATTCTCTTATGTGGGACCTTGTCGAAAGCCTTCTGGAAGTCCAGATATACCACATCCACTGGTTCTCCCTTATCCACGCTACTAGTTACATCCTCGAAAAATTCCACAAGATTCGTCAGACATGATTTACCTTTCATAAATCCATGCTGACTTTGTCCAATGATTTCACCACTTTCCAAATGTGCTGCTATCCCATCTTTAATAACTGACTCTAGCAGTTTCCCCACTACCGATGTTAGACTAACTGGTCTGTAATTCCCCGTTTTCTCTCTCCCTCCCTTCTTAAAAAGTGGGGTTACTTTTGCTACCTGCCAATCCTCAGGAACTACTCCAGAATCTAAAGAGTTTTGAAAGATTATCACTAATGCATCCACTATTTCCTGAGCTACTTCCTTAAGTACTCTGGGATGCAGCCTATCTGACCCTGGGGATTTATCGGCCTTTAATCTATTCAATTTATCCAACACCACTTCCCGACTGACCTGGATTTCACTCAATTCTTCCTTTGACCCACGGTCCCCTGCTATTTCCGGCAGATTATTTATGTCTTCCTTAGTGAAGACGGAACCAAAGTAGTTATTCAATTGGTCCGCCATATCCTTGTTCCCTATGATCAACTCACCTGTTTCTGACTGCAAGGGACCTACATTTGTTTTAACTAACCTCTTTCTCTTCACATATCTATAAAAACTTTTGCAGTCAGTTTTTATGTTCCCTGCCAGTTTTCTATCATAATCTATTTTTCCTTTCCTAATTAAGCCCTTTGTCCTCCTCTGCTGGTCTCTGAATTTCTCCCAGTCCTCTGGTATGCTGCTTTTTCTGACTACTTTGTACGCATCATCCTTTGCTTTGATACTATCCCTGATTTCCCTTGTTATCCACGGATGCACTACCTTCCCCGATTTATTCTTTTGCCAAACTGGGATGAACATTTTTTGTAGTTCATCCATGCAGTCTTTAAATGTCTTCCATTGTATATCCACCGTCAATCCTTTTAGAATTAATTACCAGTCAATCTTGGCCAATTCACGTCTCAAAGTTACCTTTCTTTAAGTTCAGAACCATTGTTTCTGAATTAACAATGTCACTCTCCATCCTAATGACGAACTCAACCATATTATGGTCACTCTTGCCCAAGGGGGCACGTACAACAAGACGGCTAACTACCCCTTCCTCATTACTCAAAACCCAGTCTAAAATAGCCTGCTCTCTCGTTGGTTCCTCTACATGTTGATTTAGATAACTATCCCTCATACATTCCAAAAAATCCTCTTCCTCAGCACCCCTGCCAATTTGATTCACCCAATCTATATGTAGATTGAATTCACCCATTATAACTGTTTTGCCTTTGTCGCACGCATTTCTAATGTCCTGTTTGATACCATCCCCAACTTCTCTGCTACTGTTAGGTGGCCTGTACACAACACCCACCAGCGTTTTCTGCCCCTTAGTGTTTTGTAGCTCTACCCATACCGATTCCACATCCTCCAAGCTAATGTCCTTCCTTTCCATTGCGTTAATCTCCTCTCTAACCAGCAACGCTACCCCACCTCCTTTTCCTTTCTCTCTATCCCTCCTGAATATTGAATATCCCTGGATGTTCAGCTCCCAGCCTACGTCACCCTGGAGCCATGTCACCGTGATCCCAACTATATCATAATCATTAATATCTATCTGCACGTTCAAGTCGTCCACCTTATTACGAATACTCCTTGCATTGAGACACAAAGCCTTCAGGCTTGTCTTTACAACGCACTTACCCCTTATACAATGTTGCTGAAAAGTGGCCCTTTTTGATTTTTGCCCTGGTTTTGTCTGCCTGCCACTTTTACTTTTCACCTTGCTACCTATTGCTTCTACCCTCATTTTACACCCACCTGCCTCTCTGCTCTTGTACCCATCCCCCTGCCACATTAGTTTAAATCCTCCCCGACAGCACTAGCAAACACTCCCCCAAGAACATTGGTTCCATTCCATTCCAGGTGCAAACCGTCCTGTTTGTACCGGTACCGGAACGCAGCCACCAATTTCCCAATCACTCTTGGTCCTTGCCGAATGGATGGTTCCCTGATGCCAGTGAGGCTTTTGCATACCCCCATCAAGTCTGTCACTTTGTTTGGTGGCAAGGTGATAGACATATGAACAGAGTCAATAGTGAACCCCAAATAATCCATGGTAGTGGAGGGTTCCAATTTTGATTTATCTGGTTGTACGTTAAATCTCTGTGTTGTGGCTGATACCACCAATGTAGCCAGCTCCAATTTTCACCTACAATGAGAATATCTTCCAAGTAAGCCATGACGATATGGTTATGTTTCTTTAAGTATGCTAAAGCTGGTTTTAATAAATTTGTAATAGCCTGGGTGCTGATGACAGCCCATTGGGTAAGGCCTTATACTGCCATAGCTGTCCCATCCAGATAAATTTCAGGTATTCACGATGATCCTGTGTGTGACAAACGTGTCTATTTTGAAATGGGCATACTGAACGGAAGTATTTAGTTCGGTCAAATCTGTAATGATACGGCAACCACCATCTTTTTAGTTTTTTATAAATATATTTGATACGAACTCTTGAAATTCTCTGATTGTTTTCTCAATTCCCTTTTGTGTTTAGTCTTAACAGTTCAGCATGGTCTGCTGTTCTCTCTTTTTGTGAAGTATGAACTTCCTGCTAGGCGTATGCTGAACTGGGACGGTAGTTCGTATACAAATTCAATTTTGTAATTCTGAATACTTCCGAGTATGTAAAAGTTCAGAGGTAAAAGTGCAGCACACATGATGAAACAAGTGCAACCGTCCCCCAACTTTTGATGAATCGGACATGCAATGTTTTAAGACAACCAGACCCACCTACCTCCATGGTTACCGGTGTTGTGTGGGTTGTCTCCGCACTTGTTTCTTCTGGTATTGTGTTGCTGCGTTGTGGGGTTGGCGCATTTTCCATGAAGGCTGGGCTGGGCCATGGTCTGAAAGACCGCTGTGCAGGTGGGCCGGCCTTCGAGCTTTCACCATCAGATGGTCTTCCATAGTACCGATGTCTGGTGGGTGTGTAGGGGTGCTGCCGCTGTTGATAGTGGGTTTTAGAGGTGCTTGGCACCTTGATCAGGCCTATAGCCTTGGCTTCCTCATGCAGGTCTTTCGGGAGGTCCCCCAACAGCAATTTTGGCGCCTGTGTGCTACTTGTCTTGCATAATTCCGCACTTCTTGATGATGCTCTTCCTGTAACTGTTAATCTCCACTGAGTATTACACAGTCTGCTAGAGCATCTAGTAACTCTTCAGGCAAATCAACCCCATCAGTTGTCCTGGTACTGCTGTGATTTTAGCAGCCAGCAGTTTCCTCTGGAGCTTCCCCTCCTGGCTCCTTATAGATGGGCTCCTGTTGCCCCAGATGGGGTCATAGACTGCTGCTACTTTAAGAGAATGGAGTTCTCTGGAGCAATGTACTTCCCAGCCATAAAGTCAATGGCTTGCTCCTGTAGCTGGTTTGTAGCCATGTATTTTGTACTGGCTTGCAGCTTTGTATAGGCAGTCCTTCCTGAGTTGGTACAGCATGTGTTCCCACAATTCTTCTGCTGCTCTCTCTTCTGGCACCCCTCACAGTTGACTGTTCAGCCATTGCCCCTTCTTCAGGGTCAGCCCACCTCTGACCCCTAATGCTCCCCTGCGAAGAGGGTGAGACATTTGGCAATCCTTGAAAGGATCCTGCTGTGGGTCTGCGAGGAGACCCACTGTGACTCTGCCCCTGCATAAGCAGGTCACGCTGGAGCACTGCTCCCCATCCGCTCCTGCGGGAAAGACGCCCGCCGTCCCTATTCGTGAACGGGGTGTCTTCAGGTCCGGACCCAGCCGAGTCAACGGACCTGTCCGACTTCCGGGTGGTTTTTCCGCCGCCCGCGGTGCACCTGCGGTCTGTAGCGGCGAGAAGCCGGGAGCTGCTGGCAGCACCTGCAGCTCTGGAGAGACGGCACGCTGCTGGCTGCTTCCACAGCAGCGGTATCAGCTGCTGCTCTCCCTTACGCGACTCCGTGGTGCTTCCTCCTGAAAAAGAAATCACACCGAGTCGCCACGCTCACCAGAAAAGGTAAGACTTACCTTCAGTAAGTTTTGAAAACTTGCGCTGGAGGAGCGGCGCTCCTCCCGACTGTCGCTTCCGCAATGCGTCAGACGTAATGACGCGCATGTGGACTGGCGGGGTCTTCACGTAGTCACTCACGTGAGTCCGAAGTAAAATCATATTTAATTTGTAATCTTTTTTTGAAAGATTAGATCATAAAGATTTCATTTTACAAGAACTGATGGAAACCAATGAGTGCACTTTTTATAAAAAAAGTACAATTGTGGCGCCATCTTGTGGTCAGGCCACTGGTTAATTGAACGCTCGTTCATGATGTGGTAAGAGGCACGTGACTGAGGGGCAGGGGTTGGAAAGGAAGTCGAAGGAGTGCCCTGCTGCAGCGACACGCGGTTACTCTGTGCTCAGTAACACTGCTATTGTTTTGGAATTATCTTTTGTGACCGCGACTTTTTCCAAACTGTGGTTTTGGCTCACACAATGGAAGCAGCTAACAGCCCGCCCGATGCAGTCGCCGGCCCTCCGGCTCAGCAGACGCCGTTGCGGTTAAATTGTCCGTGCTTGGGATCTCGCAGCCGCACATATGGTTGGAGCAGGCCGAGGCTCAATTTCATATTCGGCACATTACTGCTCACAGCACGAAATATTATTACTAAAGCCGGGGCCTTGGATCAGGACACGGCTGGTCATCTCGTTCATTTCCTTCACTGACCTGAAGGCGCTTCTATTGTGCATTTTCGGGCTGAGCAAGCGCGAGCGGGCTGCGAGGATTCTGAACATGGGTGGTCTCAGTAATTGCAAGCCATCGGATATGATGAGTGAAATGCTCACCTTGATGAATGGGCATCAGCCGTTTCCTTTTTGAGCACGTGTTTCTGGAGCAGATGCCCGAGGACATCCGCCTGCTCCTCGCGGGTGAGGATTTTGCTGACCCTCTGCGGCTGGCTGAACGTACCGACGAGCTGTGACATGCCAAACAGCAGGGTGCATTTTCTATCGGTCGGGTGTTGGCGAGGCTCGCGGCCATTCTGTGTGGGTTGAAGGTTCCACCGGAAGATCGGTTTCGAGAGACGTGGGTAAAGGTAGGCGGTGCTACTACTACCAACGCTGGGGTCCTGCAGCCAACCAATGCTGCCCTGCTTGAATCCGGGAAATAACCGGCTTCACGGCCTACAATACTAACTACTTTAGTGTAATCTGAAAACTTACTAATCAAGCCTTGTACATTCTCAACTATGTACAAAAGCATGATTACTAAATATGCAAATTACACATCTCCTGTGGTTGCAGAGGAAAATATCTGGGGGAGGGGATGGTTTGGGTGGGAAGAAAAGGGCGAACCCATACGTTGCAGAGGGAGTGGTCTCTGCAGGAAGGGGAAATGAATGGTGATGAGAAGATGTGACGTAGTGGGATGGCAGAGGTTTTGGAGAATGATGTGCTTGATATGAAAGGGCAATACGCAAGGAACATCTTTGCTCTATCTGGAGGGGAGGGGGAGGGGGGAGCAAGAGCTGAACTATCACGTGCAGTGAAGGTACCCAAGCAAAATAAAGGTGCAGAAAGAGTACGAGGTGGCCTCATTCTGGTAATGGAGGAGGCCCAGGATAGAAATGTCAGTATGGGAAGGGGAGATAAAATGGTTAAGGAACCTGGAGATCTAGCTGGCCTTGGCGGATCAAATGTACGTATTCGACAAAATGGTTGCCCAGTCTAAGTTTGGTCTTGCCGAAAAGGTTTGGTCTTGCCACATCAGGAACACAGAGTGCTGTAGAGGTTAGAGGAGGTGCATGTGACACTTCATCTCACCTGGAAGGACTTTGGGATTACTGGATGGATGTGAGGAAGTATAGGTATAAGTGTTACATTTCCTCTGGTTCCTGGAGAAAGTACCTGGTGCGGTGGTGGTTTGGGTGGGTCATCACCGCTGCTGATTTCCCATCCACAACTCCAATCTTATGGTCTCTGTCCAAAAATCCACAAATTAGACTGGCTTGGCTAACCCATTGTTTCTCACTGTTGCACTGAACTAATCTCCAAATACCTAGATTCCATCTCTCCCTAGACTCCCCTCGTCAAAATCAAGCCCTCGAGTCCTGGCAACAACCTCGTAAATCTTCACTGGACTCTTTCCAGCTTAATGACATCCCTGACCAAAACTGAACACAATGCTCTAAATGTAGGCACACTAATGTCTTGCACAATTGCATCAAAATGTCCAACGTCTGTACTCAACACCCTGACTGATAAAGACCAATGTAACAAAAGTTTTCTTTACCACCCGAGCTACCTGTGATGCCACTTTCATGGAACCGTTTAGCTGTACTAGAAGCCCTCTGGTCTACATTTCCCAGAGCCCCATCATTCATCCTGCCCTGGTTAAACTTCATAATGCAAACCTCACAATTACCTGCATTAAGCTCCATTAGCCATTCTTCAGCCCACAGCTGATCAAGATCCTGCTGTCATTTTTGATAACCATCTTCACTGCCTATAAAGCTGCTTACTTTATTATCATCTGTAAACTTACTAATCATGCCTTGTACATTACTGTCTAATATACAGAAGCATGATTAGTAAGTTTGCAGAGGATGCATCTCCTGTGGCTACAGGGAAAAGTACTGGGAAAGGTGGTCATTTGGACGGGAAAGGATGAGCGAAACAAAGATTTGCGAAGGGAGCAGTCTGTGCAGAAAGGTGTGGGGATGGGAAGTTGCAAAAGCTGGTGGAATGAAAAACAAAGGACCAGGACAAGGGGAGCTTTATGCTTATTCTGTCTGTGGCCGGGGGGTTAGAGGGAGTGAGAACTGAATTGCAGAATATATATGGAGGAAGTATAGGAACAGGTATTACATCTCTTATGGTTGCAGTGGAAAGTACCTGAGAGGGAATGGTTTGGATGGGAAGGGATGAGGAGACCAAGGAGTGTGGAGGGAGCAGTCTCTGTGGATGAAGATGGGAAGAGGTGACTGGTAGCTGTGATGTAGGTGGCTGAAATGACAGATGTGGAGGCAGGTGGTATGAAAGGTAAGGAGCAGGATAAATCTTTCCTTGTTCATTTGGGGAGAGGAGGAGTGAGACAAGAACTACAGGATGCGGGAGACAGGTAAAGGATCAATATATACATACGAGAGCAGGGGAAAACCATGTTTGCTAAAGAAGGAGGATGTCCTCGAGTGGAAAGCCTCATCTTGAGAGCAGATGTAACAGAATCCACAAGATGGTGAAATCGAGCATAGGGGATGGCATCGTTGCTAGAGGCAGGGTGGGATGATGTATATAGTCAATGGGAATCATTGTTTGTGTACAGTAGTTGATGTCTGTCAATAATCTGACACCTGTAATGGAGGCAGTGAGATCAAGAAAGAGGAGAGTGATGTCAGAGCTATTCCAAGTGAATATGAGGACAGGGTGGAAGTTACTGGTAAAGTTAATGAAATCAGCAAGTTGTGTATGGATGCAGGAGGCAGCCCTGGTGCAGTGGACAAAGAGTATGTTTGGAATAAGGACTGTTTGATTATAACCAATGAAAATAAATGCATTGCTGGGGCTAAGGTGCTGTCCATGGTTACACCTTTAACTTGAAGAAAGTGAAAGGAGTACAAAGTATAGATGATGAGGACAAGTTCTACCAGGTGGAGGAGAGTGTTAACCGGGACAAATTGAATGGGTCTCTGGAGGAGGAAGCCGAGGGCTCCAAGACCTTTCTAGTGGGGAATAGAATTATAAAGGGACTGAAGGTCTATGGTGAAGATGAGGGAATGGGGGCCTAGGAAGTAAATGTTATTGATGTGTGGAAGTGTGCAAGAGGTATCTCAGATGTAGGCCAGAAGGGAGGGGCAGGGGAGAGGGGGGATTTTGGGAAGGAGATAGAATTATACAAGGAACTACAAGGTTGGAGATTGCCCGATACGGCTCTTAAAGATAGCGGAGTCAGGGGATGTGGGTAGAAGGCAGGAACGGGGTACTGATTGGGGATGATCAGCCATGATCACATTGAATGGCGGTGCTGGGTCATAGACATAGACATAGACATAGCAAATAGGTGCAGGAGGAGGCCATCCGGCCCTTTGAGCCAGCACCGCCATTCATTCTGATCAAGGCTGATCGTCCCCAATCAATAATCCGTACCTGCTTTCTCCCCATATTAGCAATGTTACAAAATTTTGAGATTTAAAAAATCAAGTCTGCAATTTATCCCATCAGATAAAGCATAAAAAGAAGTTTAATTTGACACCTATTTCACTTTCATATCTTCAGTATTAAAAAGGGTAAAGCCATTTTCACTCGGAAATTAGCACCTTGTTCCCCATTGCTTTTCCATTGACTTAACTCAAAAGCGAGCACCGTCAAAAGCCCATAAGTGACTTAAAAAATTCAGAGAGTTGAATGAAAGTTTGTTATTATAGATTGAAGCATTCTGAAACAAATATGAACCAATCTTACTTGGATGACCTGAAATTAAAGCATATAATTAGTTACTTAATTGTAGCTAATTACAAAATTAGAGAATACAGAACTAGAGAGCCAGAGATGTTAGATGAATGTTTGAATAAACACCCCAACACAGTCAAGTTAATATCTTACATTTATAATAGTCTTTTAGATAGTGAGATTCCGTCGAAGGAATTATATAGACAAGCATGTGAAAATATATTAGTTCAACCCATAACAAAAGATATTTGGGATGAAAGTCTACAACACATACATCAATGTTCGTTAAACGCCAGACATTCTTTAATACCATTTAAAGTACTACATAGATTGCATTATTCTAAAACAAAATTAAATAGAATTTGTCCTAATATCTCTCCTATCGATGATAAATGTCAATACTCTGAGGCTAATTTAACCCATACCTTTGTATGTTGCATAAAAATTAAACATTTCTGAATGGATATTTTTAAAATTATTTCCGTAGTGGTTAATACTCAACTGGAGCCCGATCCTAAATAAATAATATTGGGCATATCAGAACAATACCTAAAACTTACAAAAAACCAAATACATTTCCTTGATTACAGTATAATAACTGGGAAAAAATTCATATTAAAATTTTGGAAAAACCCAGCAACCCCCACAATCAAAATGTGGATTATGGAGATGTTGGAGACCTTATGTCTGGAAAAAATTAGATTTGTCTTAATTGACAAACCAGAATTATTCACAAGAATATTGCCTACGTTCATAGATTATTTGAAGGGGTAGAATGGGCCGGCTCGGAAGCCTGACTGAAACTCGGACCCAGGACTAGATGAATAGTTATGTTCTCTGACCTACGGACCTATCTCCTAAATTGTATTATGGATAGTTTATTCTATGTTTCTAATTTTCATTTTTATCTCTCTTTATGTTTTCTATCTATTATTAAAAAGAATAATAATTAGAGTCAATGTTAATATGTAACCGATAAATGAGGACCCCAGCTACAATGGTAGCGGGGTCCCTGGAAACCTGGATATGTAATATGTAACCGTTTAACAAAGTTCGTAGTGGTTTGGACTATGATATGTACATGCCTCTAATAAAAATTTAACTATAAAACAAAATTGACTGTTGTGACGGAAATAGTAATAAACACCCAGACTTCTAGCGAAAGACCAAGTCTTTATAGTCTGCTAGCTGGTACATTGGTATATCAAAATCTGTAGCATCATCATACTCCTTTGTTGCATCCAATAAGCAACTCCGTACACCTGGTTTTTATTCTTCAAACCACACAAGACATGTATTTTTGCCCACTACTTTCCATTAATGTCCTGTAGATCATCACATTTGGAGTAGTCCAAATTCGGATAATATTGCGAATGATGTTTAAATCAGTCTCTCTCAGTTTTTTTCCTAGTTTTTTCCTCTCTTTTGTTTCCCGAGCATGCTCCTTGCCTTTCTGTCGCTTGATGATTTCTGCTCTCATTTCCTTCTGTTTTTTTTCTTCCGTCTGTTCCTCCGCACTCTCTCCCATGACAGTGCCTTACAGAGCACATCCTCCCTACCATGCTCCTGAGGTTATTAAGGTAATTCTTGCCAAGCCCGCATCCTACATGACAAATTAACCCATGGTGGCATTGGGAGATTACTGTTTCGATGAACTAAACATCCCCATTATCTCCTCCGCATCAATGTTGTGTGATCTTGCTGATGCAATCTCCTCCTTCAGTTCTCAGTTACATCAAGCTCAAAAAGTATTTACTATACTGCCTCTCCAACACAGTGATGACAGCTCCTCATCTTTGAACTGAAACAGTGGACGTACTGGTAGCTCCCGGAGTTTTGTCAATGTGGCGTCAAGATGTACCTCCTCACCGAAGAAATCTTCCCTTGCCAATATCAAGTTCTCTGGATTTCTCTGTGGCTTCCTTTAAGAGCAGCAATCACCCCCCTTTAACCACTTTGATTGCCATCAACATGGTTGATCTGATTCTGACTTGAAGTGTAGAAGCGCTTCATCCAAGGCCCAGTCCAGATATTTGCCAAGTAAGCCTAATATCTGAAGTTCCACTTTTGCTTTCAGGCTGGGTGAAGTCATGGAGGAGGCGCTTTTCATCCCCCCACAGGATGTTCCGCTAATTCAGCAGTGCAACAAAGTCATCATAATGTTCTATGAGCTTGCCACGAATATGAAACAGTATGTGCAATCTGTTGCCCACGGTACCGTGGGAGGCCACCTCGGGGGATGTTCCTTGTCATCTAAAAATACGACAAATCCTTTTGGGATCCCCTTTTCCGTTTTTGTACCGAAGTTTGCTCATCTGCAGTATGGCATTTACTGCTAACAGTCTTTCCCAAACAAGAATTGTCCCTCCGGATTGTTTCTGCATTTTGAGGGGCTGAGCGAACTGATGTAGCAATGGAGTCAAGCGGATGCAAGTGGCAGTAGAGCTCGTTCAAAGATTTACCCCACTCACTACTCACAATCCTAATAGCAGCATGATTAGCTGCACACCTGTCACTCATTGTGTTTGAAATGTTGTCGATTATCTTTGTCTGGTATCTTGAAAATGTGCTTGCCCATTGAAATAAGTCTAAGTTTTACACAAATTGTCAACTGTTTTGCAAATATGTTGTGCATAGTCCTCAGCAGTCCCACCAGCCATTCATCGACTGCTGCAGAGAGACATTAGTCTGTGGTGGTGAAGTACATTGTACACTGTTAATGTGGGTCTCTTCCTGGGTGGTTGCATCAAAACCCACAGTCAAACACTTTGTTGATAGGATCATCTCTGCTGTCTGCAACTCAGCAATAGCTCCCAAATTCTCGGGCCATAACTTCAACTGCACTGCATTGAGGAGCATGATCCAGATGAAGTCCACTCTGCTTGTAGAACTGGCTTATCAGGATTGGAATGTTTGCTGTGGGAGTTTTGTTTACGATACAGTCAAACACATGCATCCTTGTTGTTGAGGAGTAGGTTTTCTGGCCCACCTTTGACTTGACAATACTGGCAGCCTGCAGAGTTTTGATTGTTTTTTTGAGGACAAGATTGTCAAATTCGAGGCGTCTCACATCCTCTTCCCTGTCCTTGAATTTTTCATGAACTTTTCTGTACTGGTGATTTGAAACAGTTTTCCTCTTTTTCTTACTGCCACGAAACATCGGCAATTGTCTGTGTGCTTTTTTAAGTCTGAAAAGCTCAGCTTTGGTTTCACAGCAATCTCTTGTGCAAAAGTATTCCCACAAAATTTGGTTTTGAGTTCCTGAATCTTTCTGTCCTTTAAATCTATTTGGTTTTGCTTTCTCTTTAAGGCTTGATTAACTACACGTTTGGGAGTTTTTCAACCGTGCCCTAAGTTCAATTGATCTTTATTGTAAAAGCACCCTGGATTTGGACAAGAAAGTTTAGTCCTTTTCTTCAATTTCTGTTTCCTTGGTGAGAGACTTAGAAATTCTCTGCTACATCTTGTTGAAACACGAGATGTCGATGGCATTGGTTCATGTGATGCAGCAGGTGTCGTTGGCGTGCTAGATTCGGTGGAGGAGGCAGACTATGACTGTCATCGCCCATGTCCTCAGTGTCTTGAAATATGGGCACTTGGCTTTCAGCTGATGTCAAGGATTTAGGATTTTGAGCACCAGGCAGTGGAATGTCATCTAAATTAATGTGTTGACTGCCTTCTGGAAGTTTAAAAGTTTCATTACACATGTTCATAAATGTTCCAAGTTCATTGGGATTGGTGAGTTTTTTAAACTTAAGCAAAGTCAGGTTAACGAGAGCATTCACTCTTAACTTAACAGCGCCAAATGAATAGCCTTCTGCATTCGACAAAGAGAAATGTGAACTCAGCGATTTCTGTTTCAGACAGACTTTTTCCAAACGAGGTGTACAAGTACAAGACGTGTCCATTTTTAAGATGCCTCTTAGACTCGGGCATGACAGAGAAATTCACTTCAAGTTGATCTCTAGCTATGCCTGTCTGGGCTTTTGGATTGACAATTTTGCATTTCTTCCTCTGAGACACCTGTTTATAAGAATACTGAACAGCATTAACAGAAACAAGTTATTATTTGCAGTTTTAGAAAAAAAAATGTAGAAATGATAAAGTGTCCAAATAACATTCACACAAGATTTCACAATTTTATACGATTTTTAAATCTCATTGTCATGAATTTATAGGCCAAATGGAAGAAATTTAGTGTTTAATTCCCGTAAATTAATAGGCATTTAAACCATCTTGTGAGTGAGATTTTGTGTAACGCGATCATTTGGAACCTTGCGGTTGCAGTGAATTTGAACCCCATCTCGGCAGGAAAAACACTGCCGGTTCGTATGGGGCCATAATCACATTTTCGCCAATGAAATTTGGATTAAAGTAATCCTAAAAAGCAAGTTTATATGTAAAATACACGGCTTACCTTATGTTTTGTACCCTACGTGAGAACCGACCCGTTGTCGGCGTTGATGGTGTTAGAAGTAGATTTTTATTTTACTCCAGTGATTAAATTGTCCAGTGTTTTTTTTTTAAATCTCCAAGAACGGCAGTCGGAACGATTTCTCTCCAGCAGCTTAGCAGCCTGAGAAAGTTCGGCTCCGACAGGCAGGAGAAAATGGCATTTTAATTCTGCCCCCCCCCCCCCCCCTCAAAGCCGCCAAAGTCGTGCACACGGCCAGTGGCAGATCTGCAGCGCCGCTGAAGGTAAATATTGTAACATACCTACCCATATCCCTTGATTCCACTAGCCCCTAGAGCTCTATCTAACTCTCTCTTAATCCATCCCGTGACTTGGCCTCCACTGCCCTCTGTGGCAGGGAATTCCACAAATTCAGAACTCTCTGGGTGAAAAAGTGTTTTCTCACCTCAGTCTTAAATGGCTTCCCCTTTATTCTAAGATTTTGGCCTCTGGTTCTGGAGTCGCCCAACATTGGGAACATTTTTCCAATTATCTATTGTCTATTGAGGCAGGGGCTCATACACACGTCCTCCAACACCATCCATCACACCCAGCCTCCCGATGCAGTCTCCTACCATCGGCAACATCAAGTGCAGATCAGACGACTGATCCGCCGAATACTTGCGCTCAGTCGACCAAGGCCCGCCAGATGCCCTGGCTGCGAGGCTCTTTGAACCCCCTCTTCTTTGACTGACCCTCCAATTCTAGGCCACCTCGATTATTAAGAGTGAGACCACACTTAAAAGTGGAAGAACACCTTATATTCCACTTGGGTATTTTACAACCCAACAGCATGAACATTGAATCCTCCCATTTAGCTAAATGTGGATGCACACATTTCAGAATGAAAGGGACACAGTTTAAGATTCAGGGACCGAATACCTGCAAATGATTGAACTGATCACTTCCAGAATAAGATAACAGTTACCCAGGTATCATTGTTTACTCTCGTGCTTGCCAGTAATGTTGGCGTGTGCTGGCAAGCATTCTGATTGATGTGTTCTGCAAACAAGGATAAATGAGAAATATACCAAGTTAAAAGTAGAAGAATAACATTTTCTGATCGGTACCAAATGTACAAACTAATTATACAAATCAAAATTCTTCAGAAAACAAGCCATTGAGTTTTTCCAGTCAACTTACATCTTAGTGCAGGATCACAGTCCCAAAAGTACAAACTAATTATACAAATCTATTGTTACAAGTTTAATTTGGGATTACCAGAAGCATAGAATAAGTAAAAAACATTTATGTAAATCCAAGATGAATGGAGGATTACTGTTACCAAATGTTTTATTTTATTTTTGGGCAGATAATATTAAAAATATGACCTTCTGGTTGGAAGATATGGACCAACAATCAGACTGGTTTAAGTTGGAAAAGGAAGAATCTTTACCTTTTGAAATTGGCTCGATCTTGTTAACCCCTATAAAATTGAATAAAAACACATAGTGAAAATCCGATAATATATAGTGGTATGCAAACTTGGAAATAATTACAAATGACTTTAAAATTGGATCATTTATCACTCCTTCTCCCTATTGTAAATAATCCTTCATTTAAATCTTCTGTGTTGGATAAAGGTTTTGTACAATGGAAAAACCATGGAATTAAAAAGGTGGGACATCTTTACCGAAAGGGTATTTTTCTTTCATTTCAGGAGTTACAACAGAATTATGGACTACACTCATTTTTTTGTTGTTGATATTTACAACTTAGATATTATGTTAAATCACATATACAAGAATATAGAATTAGGGAGCCAGAAATCCTTGAATAATGTTTGAATAAACATCCTAACGCAGAAAAATTAATAACTCACATCTATAATATCCTTTTAGAAACAGAAGCTGTATTAATATGTAACTGGTAAACAAATCATGGCTGTGGTTATGATAAGTATATACGTCTAATAAAAATATTAAAAAACAAAACAAAACGGAACTACCCCATGAGAATAGTCACACTGCTTCACCCTTGGGATACTAAATGTAACGGCTCTGCAAACCGGTTGGCTAATCTGTGATTGGGTTTCCATGCAGAGAAGGGAGGCACAGTGACACAGATGGTAGAGTTGCTGTCCCACAACACCAGAGACCCAGGTTTGATCCCTGACTCTGCTCGGTCTACCTAAACCTACCTGATCTCCCAATTGCTAAACACCTTAATTCCCCCTCCCATTTCTATACTGATCTTTTTAGACTCTCGTGTGGTGCCTCAATGTGATCTACTAATCTCACACTCTGGTACTTAAGCATGGCTGTGTCTCTTTCACAACAAGATTGTCACTGAACAGTGTACAAAACATGAGTTTCACGCTACCTAGGTACATGAGACAGTGAATCATTAAATGTGAGAAACATAGAAAATGGCTTTCAAAATTTTGCTGCTTTTGGTGACTTCTTCAAGTATTATGTTCAGTTCCCAATAAATTGCTGTTTCCTTATGGATATCTCAGAGCAAAATGATTTTTATTTACCTTGCACGTGTGGAATTTCTTCAGCAAGTCTTATATGATCTTTATAGGGCACTATTTTAGGTTTCCGTTTTGGCATCATCTTCTTCCCTTTGATCTGACATCAAGAATAATAAAGCAAAGTATTTGAATGCACAAAAATGAAAAGAACTGTGAATTATCCATGGCTGGCATGAGGACTAAAAATAATCTCACTTGGCAAGGGTAAGGTGGGATGAAAGGCCAGTGTCCATGCCTCGAATGGTGAGAACATAAAATGCACTGCAAGAGGAAAATGCTAAATATGGCAGGTGTGGGCCCTTACAGGCAGAGACAGGAGAATTAAAGATGGAGAACGGCAGAGAAGTTAAATAATCCTTTAAAGTTTGCCTTAAAGAAATAATACTGATATATGAGAGACCAAAAAGCCAGTGAGAATGAGAAATGGAAGGAACGGAGTCTTAATCAATAAAAGTGAAAAAGAGTAGTCAGCAGACTTAACTATAAACCTTTATGTAAGACAATGCTGAGGCTCTATAATGCTCTATAAGGAGAGATGCAAAGCTGAGGCTCTGTAAGGCGCTGGTCAGCTTGCATTTGGAGTAACTTTGGACCCTGTATCTGAGGAAGGATGTGCTGGCTCTGGAGAGGGTCCAGAGGAGGTTTACAAGAATGATTCTGGAATGAGTGGGTTGTACATGATGAGCGTTTGACAGTACTGGGCCTCTATTCGCTGGAGTTTTGAAGAATGAGGGGGGGATCACATTGAAACTTACAGAATAATGAAAGGCATAGGTAGAGTGAATGTGGAAAGCATTGGTGGCCCTATTACCTCTATTGGGTATCAACTGACGTGACAAACAAAGACACTAAACCGAGATTTAATTTAGTTTATTACAACAATCTTTATTAACACTCGAGTAACTTAAAACATGCATGCAATCATTTGACTTCTAATCGCTTCTCCTCTACGTTACTATTTCAACATCACTTCTTAAACTAAATCACAAAGTCAGATATTGCCCCTATGAATGAATTGGACAGATTCACTCTGTTGGTAAGGGGTTTGTCTTCAATGAGCTTCGAACTCAGGTCCCTCCTTCTTGTGATGGTTGTTCCCTGGGCTGTCGCTGCCCATGTCTCAGACCGCCCTTCTTTTATATTAATTTTCCTCAATCTCCTAAAGGGAGCCTTTGTTCTAACTCAAGGCTCTCACAATTCTAAGTCATTTTGAGTTGTCACTCATCCAAGTGCTGAATAAACAAAACGCACATTCGTTCCTTATCAAAATTTTCATTCTCATCATACAGTTCCTTTGCAAAATGGCCGTTCCCAGCCACCTTATCTTCACAAGGCTATACTGCCTAGCAATTAAATTACGTGCAGCTCTGTTCTCACCAGATGTTTATCATGTGACCATTTTCACAGTGTTTCTTTGTTCACCTGTTGCCAGGGTTTTGATCTGTCTGTCTCTAGCTAGTAGCTTCCTCCCAAACCCCGTTGGGATACTTAACATCCAGTCGCAGGCTATAGGATGTTTCCACTGGTGGGAGAGTCTTGGACCAGAGGTCATAGCCTCGGAATTAAAGGGCGCTCTTTTAGAAAGAGGAGGCGGAAGAACTTCTTTAGTCAGATGGTATTTAAACTGTAGAATTCTTGGCCACGGGGGGCTGTGGAGGTCAAGTCAGTGGATATTTTTCAGGTGGAGATAGACAAATTCTTCATTAGAACGGGTGTCAAGGGAAGTGGGAAGAAGGCAGGAAAATGGGATTAGGAGGCAGAGATCAGCCATGATTGAATGGCAGTGGACCCAATGGGCCAAATGGCCCAATTCTACTCCTATATCTTGTGAACTTTACCGTTATTATGTTAGTATTCTGTTCGAATTGTTCTACTAACAAGGATAAATGAGAAATATACCAAGTTAAAAGTAGAAGAATAACATTTTCTGATCGGTACCAAATGTACAAACTAATTATACAAATCAAAATTCTTCAGAAAACAAGCCATTGGGTTTTTCCAGTCAACTTACATCTCAGTGCAGGATCACAGTTTGCAAAATATCTTTTGTATATTTAGCTCTAATGGCATTTACCATATTGTATTATTCTCGGCATTATTTGGACTAATTCCATTTCTTAATACTAAATGAATTACATTAATATTAGATAATAATATTAATTTTTTGACAGTTCAGACAATGATTTTCCATTAAAAAACGCAACTACCACATGAGAATAGTCACACTGCTTCACGATTGGGATACTAAATGTAATGGCTCTGCAAACCGGTTGGCTAATCTGTGATTGGGTTTCCATGCAGAGAAGGGAGGCACAGTGGCACAGATGGTAGAGTTGCTGTCCCACAACACCAGAGACCCAGGTTCGATCCCCGACTCTGCTCAGTCTACCTCAACTTACCTGATCTCCCATTTGCTAAACACCTTAGTTCCTCCCACCCCCCCCCTCCCCCCACCAATTCCCATATTGATATTTTTGGTCTGGGGCTTCACCAATGTCGGAGTCGAACCCAGCACAAATTGGAGGAACAGCGCCACACATTTCACTTGAGTAGCGGTATGAATATTGACTTCAAATTGGAAACAATATTGGTTTCCCTTTCTCTCCATCCCTCCCCCTTACAAATTCCAATTAGATCAGGCGCCATTCCAAATGGCCATGCGTGTGGATCAGATGCAGCCCGCATCGGCACGGAACGGCAGAACAACAGTGGAGGTCATCGACACATCGCCAGGTCAAGCTGACCCCTGCAACTCCAACTCACAGCCACCTCCTGGACAATGTGCCTTAATGGCCAAGTTGAAGTTCTCACATTTTTAATAACTCTGACCTTGAAGGGCACAAGATGTGGCTGGAAACATGGCGACTCTCGTGTCGTACCTCAATGTGATCTACTAATCTCACACTCTTGTATTAAGCATAGTTGTCCCCATTCACAACAAGATTGTCACTGAACTGTGTACAAAACATGAGTTTCACGCTACCACGGTACGTGAGACAATAAAATACCATTGAATCATTAAATGTGCTAAACATGGAAAATAGCTTTCAAAATTATGCACCTTTTGGTGACTATTTCATTTCAAGTATTATGTTGAGTTCCCAATAAATTGCTGTTTCCTTACGGATATCTCAGAGCAAAATGATTTTTATTTACCTTACCTTCAACAAGTCCTATATGATCATAAAAGGACACTATTTTGGGTTTCCCTTTTTGGGCATCTTCATCTTCCCTTTGATCTGACATGAATAACAATAAAGAAAAGTATTTGAATGCACAAAAACAAACAAAAACAGTGAATTATCCATGGCTGGCATGAGGAATTAAAGGGAGTGTTAACAGGCACATAAGTTGTCAGATATAGTTTTGGATTTGAAGAATGGGAGCATTTAGAACTCAAAGGGGAACCAATAAATTGATAAAGACATGTCAGATGGAATATGTAGATTGATGTTACATGTTCCAATCACACACCAGCCAGCATCACAAGACAAGGTGTGCAAAATCATGAGGATGAATGTACAGCCTTTTACCCAGAGTAGGGGAAATCAAGAACCAGGGGACATAGATTTAAGGTGAGGGGCAATATTCAAGAGAAACTGGAGGTCGACCGTTTCCACAGGGTGGTGCATATATAGGAGCTGCCAGAGGAGATAGTTAAAACATGTACTATAACAGCATTTAAAAAAAACACTTGGACAGGTACATGTGGAAAGGAAAGATTTGAAGAAATATGGGCCAAATGTGAGCAAATGGGACTAGAAATAATCTGGCTTGGCAAGGATAAGTTGGGCCGAAAGCCCAGTTTCCATGCCTCGAATGTTGAGAACATAAAATGGACTCCAGGAGGAAAATGCTAAATATGGCAGGTGTGGGCCTTTACAGGCAGAGACAGGAGAATTAAAGATGGAGAACGGCAGAGAAGTTAAATCATTCCTTAAGGTTTGCCTCAAAGAAATAATACAGGGACACGAGACAACAAAAAGCCAGTGAGAATGGCTCTATAAGGAGAGATGCAAAGCTGACACTCTATGAGGTGCTGGTCAGCTTGCATTTGGAGTACTGTGAGCAACTTTGGACTCCATATCTGAGGACTGATGTGCTGGCTCTGGAAAGGGTCCAGAGGAGGTTTACAAGAATGATTCTGGAATTAGTGGATTATACATGATGAGCGTTTGGCAGTACTTGGCCTCTACTCGCTGGAGTTTTGAAAGATGAGGATGGATCACATTTAAACTTACAGAATAATGAAAGGCATAGATAGAGTGAATGTGGAAAGGATTGGTGACCTTATTACCTCCATCGGGTATCAACTGACGTGTCAAACAAAACTCTAGACCAAGGTTTAATTTAGTTTATTACAAAATCTTTATTGACACTCGAGTAACTTAAAACATGCATGCAAACACTTGACTTCTAAAAACTTCTTTACTTTACTCTTTCAACTTCTCACTACTTAAACGAAATCACAAAGTCAGATATTGCCCCTATGAATAAATTGGACAGATTCACTCTGTTGGTAGGGGGTTTGTCCTCTCTGAGCTTCGAACTCAGGTCCCACCTTCTTGTGATGGTTGTTCCCGGGTTGTCGCTGCCCATGTCTCAGACCGCCCTTCTTTTATACTAATTTTTCTTCAATCTCCTAAAGGAAGCCTTTGTTCTAACCCAAGGCTCTCACAATTCTAAGGTCAATCGTTTTGAGTTGTTACTCATCCAAGTGCTGCATAAACAAAACGCATCTTCGCTCCTTATCAAAATTTTCATTCTCATCATACAGTTCCTTTACAAAATGGCCGTTCCCAGCCACCTTATCTTCACAAGGCTATACTGCCTAGCAATTAAATTACATGCAGCTCTGTTCTCACCAGATGTTCATCATGTGACCATTTTCACAGTGTTTCTTTGTTCACCTGTTCCTAGGGTTTTGATCTATAACCATATAACCATATAACAATTACAGCACGGAAACAGGCCCTCTCGGCCCTTCCCGTCCGTGCTGACCATTTGTTTTCCCCTAGTCCCATCTACCTGCACTCAGACCATACCCCTCCATTCCCTTCACGTCCATATACCTATCCACTTTACTCTTAAATGTTAAAATCGATCCTGCCTCCACCACTTCTGCTGGAAGCTGATTCCACACAGCCACCACCCTCTGAGTAAAGAAATCCCCCCTCACGTTACCCCGAAACCTCTGTCCCTTAATTCTCATGTCATGCCCTCTTGTTTGAATCTTCCCTACCCTCAATGGGAAAAACGTATCCACGTCAACTCTGTCTATCCCTTTCATCATTTTAAAGACCTCAATCAAGTCCCCCCTTAACCTTCTGCGCTCCAAAGAATAAAGACCTAACTTGTTCAACCTTTCACTGTAACATAGTTGCTGGAACCCTGGCAACATTCTAGTAAATCTCCTCTGTACTCTCTCTATTTTGTTGACATCCTTCCTATAACTAGGCGACCAAAATTTTACACCATACTCCAGAATTGGTCTTAACAATGCCTTGTACAATTTTAACATTACTTCCCTACTCCTATATTCAATGCTCTGATTTATAAACGCCAGCACACCAAAGGCTTTCTTTACCACCCTATCTACATGCGATTCCACCTTCATGGAACTATGCACAGTTATTCCTAGATCCCTCTGTTCCACAGCATTCCTCAATTCCCTGCCATTTACCATGTACGTCCTATTTTGATTTGTCCTGCCAAGATGTAGCACTTCACACTTATCAGATTAAACTCCATCTGCCATCTTTCAGCCCACTTTACAAATGGCCCAAATCTCTCTGTAGACTTTGAAAATCTACTTCATTATCCACAACACCACCTATCTTAATATCATCTGCATACTTACTTATCCAATTTTCCACCCCATCATCCAGATCATTGATGTACATGACAAACAACAGTGGACCCAACACAGATCCCTGAGGCACCCCACTGGTCACCGGCTTCCAACCTGACAAACAGCCATCCACCATTACTCTCTGACATCTCCCATTCAGCCACTGTTGAATCCATCTTGCTACTCCGCCATTAACACCCAAAGATTGAACCTTCTTAACCAACCTTCCATGGGGAACCTTGTCAAAGGCCTTACTGATATCCATATAGACAACATCCACTGCTTTACCCTCATCAATTTCCCTAGTTACCGCTTCAAAAAATTCAAGAAGGTTTGTCAAACATGACCTTCCAGGCACAAATCCATGTTGACTGTTCATGATCAGACCATGTTTATCCAGATGCTTATATAAATTATCTCTAAGTATCCTTTCCATTAATTTGCCCACCACTGACGTCAAACTAATAGGTCTATAATTGCTAGGTTTATTCTTTGAACCCTTTTTAAACAATGGAACAACATGCGCAGTACGCCAATCCTCCGGCACTATTCCCGTTTCTAATGACATTTGAAATATTTATGTCATAGCTCCTGCTATTTCTACACTAACTTCCCTCAATGTCCTAGGGAATATCCTGTCAGGACCTGGAGACTTATCCACTTTTATATTTTTCAAAAGTGTCAGTACTTCCTCCTCTTTGAATCTCATATTTTCCATCGCTACTCTACTCTTTCCCCTTAACTCACCGAGTTCAATATCCAATATCCTTCTCCTTGGTGAATACCGAAGAAAAGAAATTGTTCAATATCTCCCCCATCTCTTTTGGCTCTGCAGATAGCTGTCCATTCTGGTTCTCTAATGGTCCAATTTTATCCCTCGTTATCCTTTTGCTATTAATATAGCTGTAGAAACCCTTTGGGTTTAATTTCACCTTTCTTGCCAAAGCAACCTCATATCTTCTTTTAGCCTTCCTAATTTCTTTCTTAAGATTCTTTTTACATTCTTTATACTCCTCTAGCACCTCATTTACTCCATGCCTCCTATAATTCTTGTAGATATCTCTCTTTTTTCAAAACAAGTGTCCCATTTCCCTTGAAAACCATGGATCTTTACAATTTTTACTATTTCCTTTCAACCTAACAGGGACATAAAGATTCTGTACTCTTACAATTTCGCCTTTAAATGTCCTCCATTTCTCTTCTACATCTGTCTGTCTCTAGCTAGTAGCTTCCTCCCAAACCCTGTTGGGATACTTAACATCCAGTCCCAGGCTATAGGATGTTTCCACTGGTGGGAGAGTCTTGGACCAGAGGTCATAGCCTCGGAATTAAAGGTCGCTCTTTTAGAAAGAAGAGGTGGAAAAACTTCTTTAGTCAGATGGTATTTGATCTGTAGAATTCTTGGCCACAGGGGGCTCTGGAGGCCAAGTCAGTGGATATTTTTAAGGTGGAGATAGACAAATTCTTGATTAGAACAGGTGTCAAGGGAGATGGGGATAAGGCTGGAAAAAAGGATTAGGAGTCAGAGATCAGCCATGATTGAATGGCAGTGGGCCAATGGGCCAAATAGCCCAAACCTACTCCTATAAATTGTGAACTTTTCCTGCGTTATATTATAGATAACATTAGTTTAGAGTTAATAAATTGCGCTTGCATTAACTGAAAACTTCTGATTAGGAATTGATATGAATATTATTCAAATTGATTGATGTTAAAACAATTTGTGCATCTATATCACTACCCACCAAGTTCATGGTTTTCATTAATCCACGTGTTTGATTTATTCATTTCTTCCTTTCCACTGCGCTTAAAAAGACAAAAAATATACAATTTTTAAATAATTTTAACATTTTAATTAATTAATTCCCAGTCAATAGTTATGCTGGCAATGCCATCACTGATTTCCCATACTTCATTTCAGCAACTGATACAGCTGTATCTCTCTATAAGTTGGTGGTTGTCAAAGGAACGACACCCGAGAATGCATTTGTCTACTTGGGTACTGCAACAAAGCCTCTCAGCCCGGACACAGAGGGACTCAGGATGACATATGGAGGACATGTACTCTGAATGTCACCAGAATGCGCCACTAAGATAGCAATGATTATGGCAAGCTGACGGAAGAAGGAAAAGAGGCCGACCAAAACTCACATGGAGGTGAAAATTCCAGAAGGATTTGGAAGCCCGAGACGCTAACGTATCGAGGGTGGAGGAACTAAACCCAAGTCTAAGTCCAGCTTTCACATTCTCAAAACACTAGTGTTATGATTCAAGAACCATACTCGGTCATTACAAGCAGATCTCTTAATTACAACAGGCATGAGGGTATCTCTCTCTCTCTCTCTCTCTCTCTCTCTCTCTGTCTCTTCCTCTCCCTCTCTCCCTCTCTCTCTCTCTCTCTCTCTCTCTCTCTCTCTCCCTCTCTCCCTCTCTCCCTCTATCCCTCTCTCCCTCTCTCTCTCTCTCTCTCTGTCTCTTCCTCTTCTTCTCTCCCTCTCTCTCTCTCTCTCTCTCTCTCTCTCTCTCTCTCTCTCTCTCTCTCTCTCTCTCTCTCTCGATATTCAAAGGCAGGTGTGTTCTATCAGATGTTGAACATAGGAAATGATGAACGGATACACTCAGCACGTTAGTGGAGAGTTCACTGATGCTAAATGATATCCTGTGCATTGTGTAGCATTCAACCTTTGGTTTCAGATGGATACCGCTTCATTTTTCTTAAACAGATCCATTTACTGGCAGATCTCTCTACTAACTATCTAAGTTATAAGCAATCATTTCTCAACCATATTTTTTGCAAACAGGCATTGGAACTCTATAGTTCAATGCAGCAATCATAAAAATAAATTGTTATCAAAGTCAAGAACAAAATATATGACTTTAAATCAGAGCTAGATATGACACCTCTTCGCAACCCCCCTCAATCTCTTCCTCTTGCCCCACCTGGAATGCGCGCCCACAAGCCCACCCCACCTCTCCCCCCATGGTCACAAAGAATGTTGATGCTGGCTCGAAAGGGCCGAATGGCCTCCTCCTGCACCGTTTACAAAACAAAAACAAAACACAACCCAGAGCAGTACACAGGAGCCGGCCCTTCAGCCCGCAGTGTCTATGCCCAAAATAAACTCATTTCTACCTGCACGTCATCCTAATCCACGTGTTCATCAGCCCAGTTAAGGTCAGCAGCTCGCTCGACTCGCTGAAAAACACAATCAAAACGTCGCCCAAAATAATAGCAATAAAAATGCAGATAGTAACTAAAGTAAAACTGAGACAGAAGGGGTGAACTTGGCCCAAAATAACACAAAAGAAGAATAACTAGACCAAGTGCTGACCCATTGGGTTCGCTCCCCATTGGGTCCCTGTCACGCGGGAGGCCTGGTCCCCCAACCGTTCGACAATGCAATATTGCACCACTAACCCGTAGCCCCACGGGAGGCATGGCGTGGCGAGGCCGAGGCCAGCGGGTGGGGCCGAGGGGAGCGGGCCAAGGCCGGTCCTCCCCACTCCCTGCCTTGTGCCCAAACACCAGGATTGTGGGACTAAAATGTAACCAGAACTTAAGGAGCAGCACCTTCAGAGATCCGTACATGGGCAAAAACATCATACAATCCATTTGTATGTGGAACATGCTCTAGCTCGCCGATGAAATACAGGCTCTCTCCCTGTCTCTATCTCTATCTCTCTCTCTCTCTCTCTCTCTCTCTCTCTCTCTCTATATATATATATATATATATATATATATATATATATATATATATATATATATATATATATATATATATATTCTATCTTTCTCTATCTCTCTCTCTCTCTCTCTCTCTCTCTCTCTCTCTCTCTATATATATATATATATATATATATATATATATATATATATATATATATTCTATCTTTCTCTATCTCTCTCTATCGCTCGTTATCTCTATCTCGCTCCCTCACTCTCTATATATATCTTTATCCTCTCTCCCTCTATATATATTCCCTATCTCTCGCTCTCTCTCTCTCTATCCCTCTCTATCTCCCTCTCTATCTCCCTCTTCTCCCTCTCTATCTCCCTCTCTATCTCTTATCTCAATATCTCTATATCTCTCTATCTCCCTCGCTATCTCCCTCGCTATCTCCCTCTCTATCTCTCTATCTCAATTTCTATCTCAATCTCTCTATCTCTCTATATCTTTCTCTAGCTCTCTCTCTATCTCTCTAACTCCTTCTCCCTCTCTCTCTCTCCCTCCCTCTCTCTCCCGCTGCGGTGACCATTTGCAACCTCCCATTGTGATGTCATTGTTGCTCTCGGCAGCTTGTGATTGGTGGACCGTGAGTGACGTTGTGACATCATCACTGAAGGACCTGTAAAACGTTCTTCTGTCTGACGTTGTTTTGGGATTTTTTTAACTTTAATCAACTCTCCCTCTTTCCCCCTCCCTCTCCCGCTCCCTCTCGCCCTCCCCCTCCCTCTCCCTCTCCCTCTCCCTCTCGCCCTTCCTCTCCCTCTCCCACTCCCTCTCCCCTCTCTCTCTCTCTCTCTCTCTCTCTCTCTCTCTCTCTCTCTCTCTCTCTCTCTCTCTCTCTCTCTCTCCATTTCCCTCTCTCTCTCTCTCTCTCTCTCGCTCTCTCTCTCTCTCTCTCTCTCTTTTTCATTTTTCAAAAATTTATTTGACAGTCATAGACACATAGCAAATATGTGCAGGAGGAGACCATTCGGCCCTTCGAGCCTGCACCGCCATTCAATATGATCATGGCTGATCATCCAACTCAGTATCCTGTACCTGCATTTTCTCAATCCCCCCTGATCCCTTTAGTCACAAGGGCCACATCTAATTCCCTATTGAATATACCCAATGAACTGGCCTCAATTACCCTCAGTGGCAGAGAGTTCCAGAGACTCACCACTCTCTGTGTGAAAAAAGTCCTTCTCCTCAGTCTTAAAGGATTTCCCCCTTATCCTTAAGCTGTGACCCCTTGTCCTGGACCTCCCCAACATCGGGAACAATCTTACTGCATCTAGCCTGTCCAATCCCTTAAGAATTTTGTAAGTTTCTATAAGGTCCCCTCTCAATCTCCTGTATTGTAGAGAGTATAAACCGAGTCTATCCAGTCTTTCTTCATAAGACAGTCCTGACATCCCGGGAATCAGTCTGGTGAACCTTCTCTGCACTCCCTCTATGGCAATAATGTCCTTCCGCAGATTTGGAGACCAGAACTGTACGCAATACTCCAGGTGTGGTCTCACCAAGACCCTATACAACTGAAGTAGAACCTCCCTGCTCCTATACTCAAATCCTTTTGCTATGAAAGCCAACATACCATTCGCTTTCTTCACTGCCTGTTGCACCTGCATGCCTACTTTCAATGACTGGTGTACCATGACACCCAGGTCTCGCTGCATCTCCCCTTTTCCTAATCGGCCACCATTTAGATAATAGTCTGCTTTCCTGTTTTTGCCACCAAAGTGGATAACCTCACATTTATCCACATTATACTGCATTTGCCATGCATCTGCCCACTCACCCAGCCTATCCAAGTCACCTTGCAGTCTCCTAGCATCCTCCTCACAGCCAACACTGCCCCGCAGCTTAGTGTCATCCGCAAACTTGGAGATATTGCCTTCAATTCTCTCATCCAGATCATTAATATATATTGTAAATAGCTGGGGTCCCAGCACTGAGCCTTGCGGTACCCCACTAGTCACTGCCTGCCATTGTGAAAAGGACCCGTTTACTCCTACTCTTTGCTTCCTGTTTGCCAGCCAGTCAATACTGAACCCCCAGTGCCGTATGCTTTAAGTCTACGTCTTGTAGCGATGAAAGTATCACCACCTTGTGACCATTGACAACGACCCCATCTTGGATTACCAGTTCATCACTCACGGACCAGGAGGAAAGGCTGCACCTCTGTGGGCGTGTTGGATTGTCTGTCTGTTTTGATGAAGGAGGAGAGGATGTGAAGCGTATCGACAGTGGCGGTGTGCGCGGCCAAGGTGCGCAGTTGCTTGCTGGAGACGAAATCGACACCGAGGATCGTGAAGTTTTCCTGTTCATAGGGATGTTGTTGGCAAGATGCCCGAGGGAGAGAGTGTCAGTGACATGCGTGTCGTTACCTTTAGTGTAGGTAATAGAGAAATCTACCGCTGCAGCTGCATCATCATACGCTGCAAACGAGCTGGCGCGGCGTGGATGGGCTGGTTCAGGATTGTCACCAGTGGTTGGTGGTCCGTCTCAACCGTGAAGGTGTTGCCAAAGATGAAGTCTTGGAATTTGGAGCAAGCAAAAATGACGGCCAACATTTCCTTTTCGATTTGCGCTTAGTGCTGTTCCGTGTCAGTCATGGTGCGAGAGGCATACGAGACTGGTAGGAGGGTGCCCTCAGCAGATGGTTGCAAGCAGGCTGCGCCGAGCCCGGATTTCGAAGCATCTCAGGTGATCGTCACCAGACATTTCAGGTAAAAAAAAAAGTAGTGTCGGTGCACTGGTCAGTTTGGACTATAAGATATCGAAAGCAATCTGATGTTGTTGGGACCATGACCATGCTGTTTCCTGTTTTGTCAGCTGCCACAGTGTGGGGCTTAATTCGCTGAGGTTCGGTATGAACTTGACGAGATAGTTTACCATGCCCAGAAAGCGCTGCAGTCCTTTCACATCTGTGGGGGCAGGCGTTTCTGTGATGGCAGCAGCCTTCTTTGGATCTGGTTTGAGACCATTGGGGGTGAAGATGTGTCCGACGTAAGAAACCTCTGGAACCCGGAACTTGCACTTGTCAGGATTGAGCTTGAGGTTGATCTTGTGTGCGCGATCCAAGATGAGCCTGAGATTGTGGTCGTGCTCCATTGCATCTTTGCCATACACAAGGATATCGTCGACAATGATGGCACAAGGTAGGTCCTCGAATAACTGCTCCATAGTTCTTTGGAAGACTTCACTGGCAGAGTGAATCCAATAATGGTGGAGACCCAGTCGGTGGGGTCGCTGACTGCTTCAATTATGCCTGTGGAGACCATTTCCTTCAGCGCAGAGTGAACCCTGTGGATTTGTCTCTGATTAGTGGCTCGTTAGTTCTTATCTTGTTGAAGAGGTTGATTGACATTGTGTTTACTTTCGCTCCCGTGTCTAATTTCGCGCCAAAATGGACGTTGTTTACAGTTACTGTCACGGTCGGATCATAATTCATAGCAGCAGCAAGCTGTAACGAGTAACCAGTCGGGTCCTCTTGTGGGTTAATTGGACTCTGTTCGTGGACAAGTTCGAGCTGGAATTGGGGAGTGAGATTGTTGCTGTCTCGTAGCAAGATGTTGAGATCAGACCTGGTGCTAGGCGAATTCTTCCCACGGGCCCTGCTTGCTGCCCGACAAGCCGCGGCAAAATGATTCAACTTTTTACAGTAATTGCATGATTTACAAAAAGCAGGGCAAGCAGATTGTCTGCTGTGTGAGTAGTTGCAATTTGATGAATATTTTTTATTATAGAAACATATGTATGAAAATTGCAATATTTTACATAAACAAAAATACATCATTAAATACTTTCATAATATTAATAATAATAATAATAATATTACTAATATTGAGATTTAGGACTATATGCTTCTATACGCTTTTTTAATTATTTTTTATAAAGTAAGAAAAGATAAAGATAAATAATGAAAAAGATATGAAAACGAATGGAGTATTAATCGTTATTCCGTCATTGGAGATATTGGCATGATATATTATATTTCTTTCTTCATCCATTCTAATATTCAGGCCTCTGAAGAGATTTAACCTGTCCATTAGGACAAGCCTCTCCAGATGAAGAGTCTCCGACATTTCTGTATTCCACATTTTTTTTTTAAATTTATTTATTTTTTAAATTTATTTATTATAGAAACAAAATAATAACAGAGTACATTATTTTACTATAGTAAAAATACATAATATTAATGATCAATTCATACTATTAATATTATTTGTATTGTTCTTAATTATAAATTTCAAGGTTATATATTTTATATAACTAAGAATACATGATACTAATAATACATTTATAATATTAGCAATATACTCATACTGTTAATACTATTTATTTTGTCTCTAATTTTAAGTATAATGCTAAATATTATGTGATTAATAATATGAAATACTAGTAAAACTTTTATAATATTCATTATATTTTCGTAAAGTTAAAAATATTTGTGTTATCACTGATTTTAAATTTAAAATTATTATATAATTGAAAATACACAATTTTATATAATTAAAAATATAAGATACTAATAATATTCTCATGAAATTAATAATATTTATATTCGTACCGGTATTAAGAGGTTAAGATCATTTGTTTCTATACTATTTTCTAATTTTTTATATAGATATAAGAAAATAGAAAAAAGAATAAAGAATAAGAAAGGTTTGATGGAGAATAGAATATTCGTCATTAATTCGCCCTTAAAGATATATTCAGGATTTATTATATATATTTCTTCATCCATTCAAATATCCAGGCCTCAGTCAAGTCCTCGCGCCGAACCGTTATGACCCTGTAAATATTTAATATACGGAGACCAAATCCTTCTGAAGAGGTCTAACCTATCCATAAGGATAAGCCTCAATCTCTCCAAATGGAGTGTCTCCGACATTTCTGTATTCCACATTTTGATTGTTGGGAATGCAGGGCCTTTCCAAAATGTTAATATTAATTTTTTCCCAATTATTAGACAGTAGTCAATAAAAGTTATTTGATTCATTGTTATTAGTTGGTCAGTTTCAAATATTCCAAGTATAATTAACTTTGGGTCAGGAGTCATACTTATATTGATAACATTCGAAATTATCTTAAATATTTTATTCCAGTATTCTACAATTTTTATACAGTTAGTGACAAATTTGCTTCTGAAATTTGACATTTGTCACACGTAGGAGATATCTTTGGGAAAATATAATGTAATTTAGATTTAGAATAATGTAATCTATGTAGTATTTTAAACTGTATAAGGGAATGTTTAGCATTTAACGAGCAATGATGTATATGTTGTAGACTTCCATCCTATATTTCTGGACTTATTATTTGACCTTAATTCCTTTTCCCAAGACTCTCTATATGTTTCTGTTGATGGGGTATCATTTTCCAATAAAATATTATATATATATGATATCATTTTTTCCGTATTTGGGTGTTTATTCAAGCATTCATCTAAAATTTCTGTCTTTCTATTTCTAAATTCTTGTATATTTGCAGAAGCATAATTTCTAATTTGTAAATATCTAAAATATTCTTTATTGTGTAGCCCATAAATTTGTTGTAACTCTTGAAATGAAAGAAAAGTATTTTCCTTATAAAGATCACCCATCTTAGAAATTCCTTTATTTTTCCATTGTAAAAAAGCCTTATACAACATTGAAGGTTTAAACACAAAATTATTGCCAATTGTAAGACCTAATGGTATAGATTTTAGTTTTAATGCTTTCTTTATTTATTTCCAGATGCGGATTCCATTTTCTATTATCGGATTTTCATTATAAACTTTCTTAGCTACATTAGTGTTAGCAAATATTATAGAGCTAATTTCAAATGGAGAACAATCTTCTTTTTCCATATTTAACTAATTTGGTTTATTATCTAATTCTTCTATCCAAAAAATCATATTTTTAATATTAACTGCCCAGTAATAAAACATAAGATTTGGTAATGCTAATCCTCCGTTTATTTTAGATTTACATAAGTGTTTTTTATTTATTATATGGCTCTTATAATCCCAGATAAAGTTAGTAATTATAGAGTCTACTTTTTTAAAAAAAATTTTAGGAAGATATATCGGAATTAATTGAAATAAATATAATAATTGTGGGAGAAAAATCATTTTTATTGCATTAATTTTACCTATCATTGAAATAGGTAAGCTTTTCCAGTATAAAATATTCTTATTTAATTTATGCAGTAATGGAGGGAAATTAAATTTAAATAAAGAGTCAAATCTTTTTGTAACAAAAATTCCAAGATATTTAATATTTTCATTTGTTATCTTAAAAGGAAATTGTTGTAATATATGTAAATTCTTCACCGTTATTGGCATAAGTTCACTTTTATTACAATTAATACTATATCCTGAGAGTGATCCAAATTCCGTTATTAGTTTTAACAAATTTCGGATACTTATTTCTGGCTGAGTGATATAAAGTAATACATCATCCGCATATAAGGAGATTTTATTCTTAGTATCTGTAGTATCATATCCATATATTTCCGGGTGTAATCTCACCCTCTGGGAAAGAGGTTCTATTGCTAATGCAAACAATAAAGGTGATAGAGGACAACCTTGTCTACAACCTCGAGATAAATTAAATTTAGTTGATAACATTCGATTTGTTGTTATTCTAGCTGTTGGGTTTGCATATAGTAATTTAATCCAAGTAATAAACTCCTCCCCCAGTTTAAAAGCTTCCATCACCGAAAATAAATAAGGCCATTCTACTTGGTCAAAAGCTTTTTCTGCATGACTACTAAATCTTTTTTATCACCTCTTTTCGAATATATAATATCGAACAAACGTCTTAGGTTGTATGAAGAGTATCTTTTTGGTATAAATCCTGTTTGATCGGGATGGATTAGTTCGTTAACGACTGAACTCAATCTTTTTGCTAATATTTTTGTTAATATCTTTTCTGTATTTAATAGAGCTATTGCTCTATATGATCCTGGTTCATCCAAATATTTATTTATTTTAGGTATAAGTGTTATAATAGATTCATTCAACGTATCTGGTAATTTCTGTTGTGCATGTATCTGTTCATATAATGATTTCAGGTATGGAACCATATAATCATGAAATATTTTATAAAATTCCGAACCTATACCATCGGGTCCCGGTGTTTTACCGTTTTTTAATGATCTAATAGATTCTTCAATTTCATTTATTGAAATATCAGCCTTTAATAATTCTATGTTTTGTAAATCCAGTCCTTTCAGGTTACATTTTTTTAAGAATGCATCTATTTCTATTTTATTTACTGTTGCTTTAGCAGTGTATAAATTTTTATAATATTGCTTAAATCTTTCATTAATATCTTTAGGTTGTATTAATAATTCACCGTTTTGTGATTTAATCCTATGTATGATTTTTTTCCGCTTCAATTTTCCTTAGTTGTCGAGCCAATAATTTTTGGGGTTTGTCCCCAAATTCAAACTGTAATTGTTTAGTATGTTGATAAAATTTTATCACTTGATCTGTATATATTTTGTTTAATTTATATTTCAATGTTACAATTTTATTATGTAATATTATATCTGGTTTTGTTGCATTCTGTATATCTAATTGTTTAATCTCCTTTTCTAAATCTTGTTGTTCTTTCCGAATCTTTTTGTTATGGAATGCTTGTGAAGAAATCATGATTCCCCGGAGATATGCTTTAAATGTTTCCCATAATAAAGAACGGGATATCTCTGGTTGATCATTTATTTCAAAAAAAATCTTAATTTGAGTTGTGATATATTCCTGGGTGGCTTTATTTTTAAAATTTGTGGGTTAAGTTTCCACTGTCCTGAGTTTTCTATTTTACCATTGATTTTAATTTTAAATGTTAATGGCGCATGATCTGAGATTATAATATTATCATATTTAGATTCATAAGTAAGTGAAATAAGTTTTGCATCCACCAAAAAATAATCTATTCTTGAATAAGTTTTATGTACTGGAGAGAAAAAAGAATATTCTTGTCCCGTAGGGTTTTCTGTTCTCCAAACATATTTAATATTGGTCGTTTGCATGTATGCATTTAATAAATCACTAGAATGTGATTTAATTTTCCTTTGTTTTATAGATCTGTCTAAATAGGGATCCAATGTACAGTTAAAATCTCCTCCAATTATCAAATTATATTGTGTTAATTCCGGGATATTGTTAAATACTTTCTTAAAAAACAATGGGCTATCAAAATTTGGTCCATATATATTAACAAAAATCATTTTTTCTGTATTTAATTCTCCTATCACAATAATGTATCTGCCATCTTTATCAGCTATGGTTGATGTATGTTTAAATAAAATGCCTTTACGAAATAATATTGCTACGCCTCTTGATTTATGTGTAAAAGAAGAATGATATATTTTATCTATCCATTTAGCTTTCAATGTGTTTTCCGCATCTTTTTTTAAGTGGGTTTCTTGAATATAAATTACATCAGCTTTACTTGCCTTTAAATGTGCCAATACTTTTCCTCTCTTTATCGGTTCATTAATACCTTTAACATTCCAACTGCAAAACGTTAATCCCTCATTCCCCATATTTCTTTTTAAGTCTTGCATTTTAAATTTGTAGAGATCTAATAGAGTCTAAGGATCAGCGCGATAGACCCAACCTTACACCTGAACCTTGAATAGATGAATTTTAAATCACTTTTTTGTCCCTCACGAAAATATCTCCATTGGTACAATATATTACTCCATTCAAACCGAGAAATACAATAGATATGAAAGATAAATAAAAGATAGATTAAAGTGTTATGTGTAAAGGTGGAAAGAACTACATCTGGAATAGATGTAGTTTGTGTTAGCCATATTAACATGACTATCCATCTAATGACTTCCGTCATTGATGTTGTTAACTAGGCCAGCTCCTAGATTTGGGGAATTATTATTCCATAGCAATATTTAAACGGGGGTATAATATTAAGGGAAAAAGAAAAGGGGGTGGTAATAGAAAAAGGAAGGGGAAAAGGATAGGATTAATCCTATAAAGGTATCTATATCTAAAGATGACTTAAAAATCTAAGTAATATTAAACATATAAAATATAAAGGCTATATAAAAAAGAAAAATAACATACAATTAAGTCAATTCAAAAAAGGAAAATCAGTTGTTAATTATTAGTAATAGTGATTAGTAATAGTGAACAATCTTTATTAATAAAAAAAAAGGGAACAATAATCCTAATAATAAAACCGCGTTGTGATCTTAAAGTATATGTTATTTATTTATGTTAGTTATATGTTAGGACTAATTATCAATTATCAATATCCAGATAACAATTTCGGATCTCATTTTATTCCTCTCCATTCCGTTCGACATTGTCCATTCCATCAAGTCCAATATTATCTGGTAGAATCTCACTGGGTGTTAAGAGTCCATGTTGGATATCTAAAAGTAGTAAAAGTAGTAAAAGTCAATATATTTGCTTGTAGATACTCTTCAGGTCTTGAACTGTTGGGCAAATTCCAAAGCTGCTGCTGGCGTTTTAAAGAAGTGTTCGGCGTTGTTATAAGTAACTCTTAGGATAGCTGGATAATTCAAACCGTATCTCAGGTTTCCTACTCCCCTCATAAGACCTTTGGCTTCATTAAATGCTTTCCGTTTCCTGGCGACCTCTGGTGGATAGTCTCGATAGATACTAATCCTTTGACCTTCGAATGTCAAGCCTTTGATTCTTGAAGCTTTTCGCATAATCTCATCCAGTACAAAGTCATATTGTACCTTTAAAATCATTTGTCTCGGAGGGGCCCCTGGTCTGGTCTGGCGTCTGCTGACTCTATGAGCACGAGCTAGTAAAGGCATTTTCTTCCAGAGATAGTACTTCTTTGAGTAGTTTAGCAGTGAATTCTCGAGGGCCGTCGATATTCTCTCGACCTTCAGGAATCCCCGCAATTCTCAGGTTTTGCCTTCTCTGATGTCCTTCTAGCTCAGTACATTTCTCTGTTGTTTTAGTCAGCAGGTTCATTAGGCGTTCATTTTCTGTAATCAGCTGCGCTGTAGTCAAAACACTCTTCTCAGCTATTTGTTCAAGGTTCCTTATTCCAGCCATCTGGTGTTCCTGTACTTCTTCAATAGGATTAATCCTATTATGGAAGTCTTTTTTAAGCTTTTCAAGTTTTTTGTCCATCTTCTTTTCCATATCATTAAACATTTCAATAAATTCTTCCTTCAAATCATCCGATTATTTCTTGACCTTTTTTTCAATGTTTGACTTTGTTTCCCGGTGGACTTCCGGTGGCGCTATGGAGACCTAGAGGATAGCGCCAGCCAGCTCCGCAAAAAAATCGGAAAAAACGGGGGTTTAAAAGGACTTACCGGCTGTCTGCTGCATACTGCCTGCCGTTTCTGGATCGACTGTGCCGAGTGACGTCATCAGGCGCGCGACTAACTATGTCAACAGCACGGAGCCCTACCGACAAGGGGAAAGGTCGACAAACCCGGCAGAGACCGGGAGAAGGCCAAACTGAAGCCTCGGAGTCGAGTAGGACCCGATCCCTGGAGGATGTATCCAAAAAATCAGGGACAAAAATGGAAGGTGAGGAATTGAAAACTTTCATTTCTCAACAGATGGCTGGCTTAAAGGAAGAAATAAAGGAAGAAATAAAGGATATAAAGGAAGAAATAAACCAAATGAATACTCAGATGGATACTCAGTTGAATCAGATGAAACATCAACTGTATTCCACATTTTGATTGTAGGGGATGTAGGGCCTTTCCAAAATTTTAATATTAATTTTTTCCCAATTATTAACCCATAATCAATAAAAAATATCTGGTTTGTTGTTACTCTTTGTTCTGTTTCCAATATTCCTAGTATTATTAGCTTTGAATCGGGTGTCAAAGTTATATTAACAACATTCGAAATAATCCTAAATATTTCAATCCAGAATTTTGTAATTTTTATACAATTTGTAAATGAGTGTGCCAGATTGGCTTCTAAATGTTGACATTTATCACATATAGGAGATACTTTTGGGAACATATCATTTAATTCGGTTTTTGAATAATATAATCTATGTAATATTTTAAACTGTATAAGAGAGTGTTTAGCATTTAGCAAACAATGATGTATATGTTGTAAACTATCATTCCATATTTCTGGTCTAATAGTTTGACATAATTCATGGGGCTCATGTTGTCGACCTCCCCGTGGTGAGCCCTGTCAACTGACTTCAGTCAGGCGAACGGCAACAAACGGAGACAGCAGCAGCGCCGTAGCTTGGCGCCAACCCGAAGCATGCGCCCTTTTTAGGGCGGGCACCTACGGATGTCGAACCGGATGGCATCACCCTGCTGTGGACTTCTGTTGCCTCAAACGCAAGAAGAAGAAGACATAATTCATTTTCCCACGATTGTCTATGTATTTCTGTTGATGGAACATCACCTTCCAATAAGATGTTATATATATATGAAATCATTTTTTCTGTATTCGGATGTTTATTCAAACATTCATCTAATATTTCTATCTTTCTATTTCTCATTTCTTGCGTATTTGCTTTAACATAATCTCTAATTTGTAAGTATCTAAAGTACTCTTTAGATTGTAGTCCATAAATTTGTTGTATGTCTTGAAATGAAAGGAAGGAGTTTTCCCTATAGAGATCCCCAATCTTAATAATTCCATCATTTTTCCATTGTGAAAAAGCTTTATCCATCATTGAAGGTTTAAACGTAACATTATTTACAATGCTAAGAGATAGTGGTATAGATTTTAATTTTAATGTTTTCTTTATTTGTTTCCAAATACGTATTCCACTTCCTATTATTGGGTTATCACTATATGTTTTCTTAGCTAAATTAGTATTAGCGAATATTATAGAACTAATTTCAAAAGGAGGACAATCTTCTTTTTCCATATTTAACCAAGTTGGTTCATGATCTATTTCTTCTAACCAAAAATTCATATTTTTAATGTTAACTGCCCAGTAATAAAACATAAAATTTGGTAGAGCTAAACCTCCATTTATTTTTGGTTTACATAAATGTTTTTTGTTTATTCTATGGCACTTATAATCCCAAATGAAGTTAGTGACTAAGGAGTCCACCTTTTTAAAGACATTTTTAGGGAGATATATCGGGATTGATTGGAAAAGGTATAATAATTGTGGAAGAAACACCATTTTTATTATATTAATTTTGCCTGTCATCGCTATAGGTAAAGTTTTCCAATATATAATATTCTTATTTAATTTGTTCAATAATAGTGGAAAATTAGCTTTAAATAAGGAGTCCCTTACCGTTATTGGCATGTTCACTTTTATTCCAGTTAATACTATATCCTGAATAGGATCCAAATTCAGTTATTAATTTTAACAAATTACGGATACTAGTTTCTGGTTTTGTGATGTAAAGTAGCACATCATCCACATATAGAGAGATTTTATTTTTAGTGTCTCTAGTATCGTATCCATATATTTCCGGATGTGATCTTACCATCAGAGCTAACGGTTCTATTGCCAATGCAAACAATAAAGGGGATAAAGGACAACCTTGCCTGCAACCACGAGATGAATTCAATTTAGGTGATAACATTTGATTTGTTAATATTCGAGCTGTTGGATTTGTATATAGCAATTTGATCCAGTTAATAAACTTTTCTCCCTGTTTAAAAGCTTCCATAACCGAGAACAAGTAAGGCCATCCCACTTGATCAAAGGCTTGCTCTGCATCTAACGAAATAACTACTAGGTCTTTATTAATATCTCTTTTCGAGTATATAATATTGAATAACCGTCTCAAATTATACGAAGAGTATCGTTTTGGTATTAATCCTGTTTGATCAGGGTGAACTAATTTAGTAACAACTAAAATTAACCTTTGTGCTAATATTTTAGTTAATATCTTTTGATCGGTATTTAGAAGAGCTATTGCTCTAAATGATCCTTGTTCATCCAAGTCTTTGTTTATTTTGGGTAAAAGTGTTATAATAGAGTCATTTAATGTTTCTGGTAGTTTTTGCTGTGTATATATATATAATCATATAGTAATTTCAAACGTGGTACAATCTGATCATAAAATACTTTATAAAATTCCGAGTCGATGTCGTCTGGTCCCGGTGTTTTAACCTTTTTTGAGTGATCTAATAGATTCTTGGATTTCTTTTATCGTAATATCAGCATTCAATAACTCTATATTTTGTGAATACAATCCTTTCAAGGAACATTTTTTTTAAATGCTTCAATTCCTATTTTATTATCTGTTGTTTTCGCAGTGTATAAGTTTTTATAATATTGCATAAATCTTTCATTAATATCTTTAGGCTGTGTTAACAGTTCGCCTTTATGTGATTTATTCCTATGAATTTTTTTTTCAGCTTCCATTTTCCTTAGTTGACGAGCCAGTAATTTTTGAGGTTTATCACCGAATTCAAACTGTAATTGTTTGGTATGTTGATAAAATTTAACGACTTGGTCTGTAAATATTTTGTTTAATTTATATTTCAATGCTGCAATTTTATTATGTAATATAGTAGTTGGATTCATTGCGTTCTGTATATCTAACTGTTTAATCTCCTTTTCCAAATCGTGCTGCTCCTTACGTTTCTTGTTATTATAAAATGCTTGAGATGAAATCATGATTCCCCGGGAGGTATGCTTTAAATGTTTCCCATAATAAGGAACAAGATATTTCCGGTTTATCATTTATTTCGAAAAAAATCTTAATTTGTTCTGTAATATATTCCTGGGTAATTTTATTTTCAAATATTTGTGGGTTAAATCTCCACTGTTCTGATTTTTGTAGTTTACCATTTATTTTGATCTTGAATGTTAATGGTGCATGATCAGAAATTATGATATTATGATATTGGGATTTATAAGTAAGCGAGATAAGTTTAGCGTCCACTAAAAAATAATCTATTCTTGAGTAAGTTTTATGTACTGACAAGTAAAAAGAGTATTCTCATCCAGTAGGGTTTTCAATGCTCCAAACATCTTTGATATTAGTAGTTTCCATATATGCATTTAATAAATCACTAGAGTGTGATTTAGTTTTCCTTTGCCTTGTAGATCTATCTAAGTATGGATCTAGTGTACAATTAAAGTCACCTCCAATTATTAGGTTATGTTGAGCTAATTCCGGAATATTATTAAATACCTTCTTAAAAAACAATGGGCTATCAAAATTTGGTCCATATACATTAACGAAAATCAGTTTTTGTGTATTTAATTCTCCTATGATGATAATATATCTTCCATCTTTATCAGTTATAGTTGATGTATGTTTAAATAAAATACCTTTACGAAATAATATTGCTACGCCTCTTGATTTATGTGTGAAAGAAGAGTGATACATTTTATCTATCCATTTAGCTTTCAATCTATGTTCAGCATCTTTTTTTTAGATGTGTTTCTTGAATAAAAATCACATCAGCTTTATTTGCCTTTAAATGTGCAAAAACTTTTCCTCTCTTAATCGGTTCATTAATACCTTTAACGTTCCAACTACAAAAAGTTATTCCCTCATTCCCTATATTTATTTTTGGGTCTTGCATCTTATGACTATGGAGGTCTGCAATAGAGTCTATGGTTCAGCACGTCAGACCCGACCTTACACCCGAACATCGAATAGATGAATTTTAAGTCTCGTGCATGTCTCTCACATATATCTCCATTGATCCAGTATATAACTCCATTCTAATTGGAAAAAAAAAACATAGTAGATTATATAAGAAAAGAACAAAGGATAGATTAAGAGGTTAGTAATGTGCAAAAAGAAAGGAAAAACTACATCTAGAGTTGCTGTAGTTAGTGCTAGCCATACTAGCATGGCTAACCATCTACCGACTTCCGTCGTTGATGTTGGTAACTTAACCAGCTCCCAGATTTTTGGAATTGTTATTCCATAAAAATATTTTACCGAGGGTGTAGTATTAAAGAAGAAAAAAACAAAAGGGAAAGGGAAAAAAGAGGGATAAAAATAGAGACTTATTTAGTAAAGGCATATTTAACTTAAAACAATTAATGGTATAGAAATACAATTATTTAAAACTTATTTAAACATCTAATTATTATAAACAATTGTAAAGGTATAGAAATACAATTATTTAAGACTTATTTAAATATCTCATTACTATAAACATGAGATAAAAAGGAAAGAATATCAACATACATATTTAGAACTTAATTAAAAATCTATCAATTTTAAACAGAAAGAACAAAATAGAGACGTATTTAGTAAAGGCATATTTAACTTATGATCATTAAAGGTATAGAAATACAATTATTTAAGATTTATTTAAACATCTAATGTTTTTAAACCATTATAAAAGTATAGAAATACCATTATTTAAGACTTATTTAAACATCTAATTATTATAAACAGGAAGAGCAAAAAAAAAGGAAAGATATCAAAGTACATGTTTAAAACTTAATTAAAAATCAATCAATTTTAAACAGAAAAAACACAAGTAAAAAAATAAAAAGAAAAAAGGAAAAAAAAAACAATCCATCCTAGAAAAAAAGAAGAGATAGAAAAAATATATATTAAAAATGAAAGTTAAAAAAAAAAATTGCTGACAAAATGAAAAAATCTCCAAAGGAAATCAATCCCTAATTTTAACTCTATTCATTCCAACATAGAAAATCATTAATTATTAGTAAAAGTAATTAATATTAGTAAAAATTATGTTAGTAGGAATATCACCTTGTGTCTATAATGTATATTAGTTGTTTATATTAGTAATATATTGATATTAATTATTAGTATCCAAGTAAAGTTTTCCGATCCACTTCTTTCTCCGACTTCCATCCAACGTTGCACAGTTCAGTCCAATCCTGCATTATTTTATAGAGTCTTGCGAAGTCTTGGAGATTCTTGTGGCGTTCTTAAGGGTCAATATATTTGAAAGTAGCTGCTTCTCAGGTCTGGATCTGATGCTCAAAGGCCATTGCTGCTTCTGGGTTGGAAAAGAAATGCTCCTCATTATTGAAGGTAACTCTTAGAATAGCTGGATAATTCAAACCGTATTTCAAATGTTGCACTCTTCTCATAATACTCTTAGCCTCATTGAATGCTTTCCGTTTCCTGGAAACTTCTGCAGGATAATCTCGGTAGATACTGATCCTGTGACCATGAAATTCCAGGTTTCTATTTCTCGAGGATCTCCGCATTATCTCATCCAAGACATAGTCGTATTGTAGGTTTATAATCATTTGTCTTGGAGGGGCATTTGCTCTTGTCTGACGTCTTCTGACTCTGTGGGCACGGGCTAATAAAGGCTTTTGATCCAGAGATAAGACTTGTTGTAATAAGTTCGCAGTAAATTCTCGAGGATCTTCATCTTTCTCTCGTCCTTCAGGAATACCTGCAATTCTTAGGTTTTGTCTTCTCTGGCGACCTTCTAGCTCAGTACATTTCTCAGATATTTTAGTCAGTAAGTTCGTTAGACGTTCGTTTTCTATAATCAACTTAGCTGTCGTCGTAGCACTGGTAGCAGCTAGTTCTTCAAGGCCTTTTATACCGACCGTCTGTTGTTCCAGTACCTCTTCCATAGGCTTCAGCCTTTTTTCAAAGTCATTTTTGACCTTTTCAATTTTATTATCCATCTCCTTTCTCATTTCGTTCATCATTTCTGTAATTTCTTTCTTCAAATCTGCCGATATTTTCTTAGTCTTATTATTAATATTTGAATTTGTTTCCTGTTGGAATTCCTTCATTTGGGTATTCATCTGGTTTATTTGCGTATTCATCTGGTTTATTTCTTCCCTTAGGCCAGCAATTTCGCGAGAAATAAAACTTTTCAAATCTTCACTTTCCGCTTTTTTCCCTGTTCTCTTCGATACATCTTCCTGGGATGAGGCCCTACTTGCGTCCGAGGCTTCAGTTGGGCCTTCTACCGCTTTCTGCCGGGTGGGGTGAGTTTTCTGCTTGTCGGTAGGGCTGCGTGTTGTAGCCATAATTAGTCGTGCGCCTGATGACGCCACTCACAACAATCGGTGCAGAGACGGCAGGCAGCAAGCAGCAGGCAGCAGGTAGGTCCGTTAATCCCCCGTTTTTTCGCGTTTTTTTCGCGGAGCTGGCTGGCATTGTCCTCTAGCCCTCCATGGCGCCACTGGAAGTCCAGTAGTTGCAATTTGGGCATTTTTCTGAGGATCACCAAGAGCTGCCTGACTGGCTTGGGTCATAAATCGCCTGTTATCTGTGTTGGTTCACTGCCTAGCGAGGACCGTCAGATTGATGGTTTTGGTTTCATGTGAACTGTCTATAGGGTCAATGAATTGTGCTGTCCTGCATGTGTGTGCTGCTTCCTCCAGAGTCAAATGTGGATGTCTCAGACGCTCTAATCTGAGCTTTAGGCCAGTACTGCCATTCACCAAAATGTCCCTTGTTGACTGGTCAGTCAGCTGATCGACCGGCATATATTGGAATTGGCTGCGCTGGGCTAAATACATTAAGTCTGGGATAAACGAGTCTACTCGTTCACCAGGGAGTTGACGGCAAGAGAAAACCCTAGCCCTGTCCAAAATGTGATTTGAGGGCAGGTCACAGATCCGGCTAAATTTACTCATCAGAACATTTGGGTCATCAGGAGATTCAGCTGTGGTTATTACCTGGTCATTGGCATCGAGGACTACCGGAGCATAACGGAATGTTCTGGATCGCTGAAGGGCATCTGGGCCCGCAAGGTTGAGTAGGAGAGAGTTCTTGACAGCATCAGGTTCATTTTGGTGTACAATGTTCATGTAGTGTCGGTAATCAATTTCAAACGTGGTCCAGCGTTCGCTGATATCCGCATCAAAGACGAGAGGGTCAGGCTTTCGACAGGAAGAGGCCATCATAAAACAAAATAAACTAACCAAAGGGTAAAACAAAAAGCGTTATACAGGAGGAGTGAATCTCGCCGCTTCTGACACCATGTAAATGACTTCCAAACTTAGCACATGATTTAAACACATCTTTAATCAGCACTGTAACGTAACAGCATGAACGATGATTAGTTTTCAACCCCACATCCTGGCTACTCCAACTGACGGCGCTGGCAGAAAGTATTAAACTAAATATCACAGTAGGGTGGAGTTAGAGATGCTGGCTGGTGTGTAATTGGTTAACATGCAACATCAATCTACACTTTCCACGTTCAGAAGGCTGATCTGGCGGAATTGGCTAATGGTTGAAGAGTTCTTTTCTTTGGGAATTAAGATCCCTCCTGCCCTTCGCCATGCCTGAGGTATGATTCCATTCCCCCATGCCACTTTCATTAACTTCCACAGGTATTTCAGGGCACCTGGGGTGTTCTTATAGAGTCTGTATGGAATGCCACTGGGCCCTGGGGCTGGTGCTGTTCTTGCCCGTTTGGCTGTGCTCTCCATCTCCTTCCATGTAGGAGGCCTTATGTCCATCTGGTGCGCAGGTGGGTAGATAGGTGGCATGTCATCTGGAATGGTGACTGGCTCATGCCTCAGGTTGTCAGAGTACGTCTTCCTCAGGTGCTCCTCCAGTTCCCTTACAGGTACTCTCAGGGTCCCGCTCTTCTCCTTGACAAAGAGGCTTTTGACAAACTTATACAGATCTCTGTAGAAACTTGTCCTCGACCGTTCTTTCTTCAGGCACTGCTTTATTTCTGCCTGCAGTGCCTTGAGCCCTTTCCTTTCTGCCTCTGTGGCCTTCCTCTAATGTTCAGCTACCTTTCTTTCACCAGTCCTTTGATCTCCTGCTGTCTCCTGGACGTACTGGAGTGCTGCTTCCTTCTGTATCCTCTGTTTCTTGACCTTCACCCCCAATCTCTTCGCCCTGTAGTTATATATGGTGTCTCCCATCTTCTCCCATTTTATTTCCACACACCCCTTCAATCCTTCCAGAAGATGGTCGAATTCAGTGTTAATGGTCTCCCGCTCATTACTCTGGCAGGATTTATGCCACAGGATTTGAGGCTTTTTCCCTTACATTTTCTTCTCTACCGCTGACTGTGGCTGGTTGGGCTCTGGACTCGTGTCCGTTGGTGGTACAGTACCTGGTTGAGCTTCGCCTGGGGTGCTGATACCCTGTGGACTGTGGTGGTTATCCTGCCACTGGGCTTCACTCGACTGATTTGGCCTACCTCTTAGAAAGTAATGGTCAATGCGAGGCTCCACACCAAGCTCTCTCAGGCACTTTTTCCTGCCCTGCTGGATCTTGAGATCCTTCTCTGATGTTATCTTTTCCCAGCCACAGATACAACTTTGTAACTTCTGTCCTGCTGGTGCTCCTGCTCTGTCAATTGCTGTGTAGTTGTAATACTCATAGTCGATTCCGTTACGAGGTCTGTTGCCGTGGGGTCTGTCGATGAGTCAACTTCCGCCCCCGCTGTCGCAGACTCAAGGGGTATTCTTCGTCTTGTCTTGTTCATAGCAATATATGGGTGAATCCAAAACGCTGATTAGTGATGTTTCCTGCTGGCATGAGGAGCTAGCCCATACCAGCCCCGGTGGGGTCTATTCCCTCCGGTCAGCAGTCTCCCCAGGCCATCACTAGGTCTTTCCCTGGTTGTCAGCTGCCCTTGTCAAAATATACCAAGACATGAAGACTTGAGGCAATGGCCTTACCCGAAGGATGTAAAGATATCTGAAATTAATTCTAGTGTTAATCTGCTTATTGGAATGAATGTTTTGAAGGCTTTGGAACCTATATGTAACAAGGGCCTATGGTTGTTTCGAGACTACATTGACAGCGTATGTAACAAGGGCCTATGACAGCCAAAAATATACACCTTGCAGGGCTCTCACTTAATTTTATTTCGCAGTTGTCAGCCGGGCAACGTTGACAGCCTTTTTAGTTGCCAAATGACAGTTCAGGTGGTCATTTAAGATGGCTTGCATGACGCGTGCGATAATGTGCTCGGACGAAGTGCTTAGTTACCAGTCGGAGGAATTATGCTCAAAGAAGCATTCACATATTATTGCTGCTTCAAATAAAGTCACAAACTAAACATATTCACCAATCAAGGCATGATATATACCACAATGACATGCAGCAACATTACAATACTGTCTCTCAACTATTTTTACACATTGCAATGAATGCAATTTCTATTATTTCTTTCCACTTCCAAACAAAAATGTGGTTGGATTATTCAGCATATGGTCAACCTCAGTGAGACCAAGCGCAGGCTTTGCGATCACTTCGCACAACACCTCCACTCAGTTCGCAATAACCAACCTGATCTCCCGGTGGCTCAACACTTCAACACCCCCTCCCATTCTGAATCTGACCTTTCTGTCCTCGGCCTCCTCCATGGCCAGAGTGAGGCCCACTGCATATTGGAGGAGCAGCACCTCATATTTTGCTTGGGTAGTTTACACCCCAGCGGTATGAACATTGGCTTCTCCAATTTCAGGTAGTCTTTGCTTTCTCCCACCTTCCCCTCCCATTCTCAGCTCTCCCACAGCCAACTGTGTCCGCCTCTTCCTTTCATTTTCGTGTCTCCCCCCCGACAACAATCTGAAGAAGGGTCTCGACCCGAAACGTGGTCTATTCCTTCGCTCCATAGATGCTGCCTTACCCGCTTATTTTCTAAAGCTTTTTTGTCTACCAATGGGATCTCACCACTGGCCACAGCTTCCCATTTCCTCCCCTGTTGGCTTTCCGCAGAGACCGCTCACTCGATAACTCCCTGGTCAATTCATCCCTTCCCACTCAAACCACCCCCTCTCCTGGCACTTTCCCTTGCATCCGCAGGAAATGCTACACTTGTCGCTTTACCTCCACCCTTGACTCCATTCAAGGACTCAAGCAGTCTTTCCAGGTGTGGCAGAGGTTCCCCTGCACCTCCTCCAACCTCATCTATTGCATCCACTGCTCTAGGTATCAGCTGCTCTACATCGGTGAGACCAAGCGTAGGCTTGGCGATCGCTTCGTCCAACACATCCGCTCGCCCCGCATTAAACAACCTGATCTCCCGGTGCCTCAGCACTTCAACACCCTCTCCCATTCCGAATCCGACCTTTCTGTCCTGGGCCTCCTCCATGGCCAGAGTGAGGACCACCGGTAATTGTAGGAGCATCACGTCATATTTCGCTTGGGCAATCTGCACCCTAGCGGCATAAACATTGACTTCTCTAATTTCAGGTAGTCCCTACTATCTCCTCCCCTTCTCAGCTCTCCCTCTTCCTTCCACTGGCTCCACCTCTTCCTTTATTCTTCCCGCCCCCCCACCCTCACAACAGTCTGAAGAAGGGTTTCGACCTGAAACGTTGCCTATTTCCTTCGCTCCAAAGATGCTGCCTCACCCGCTGAGTTTCTCCAGCATTTTTGTCTACCTTCCATTTCTATACCTTTTGGTTTCACCGTGTAGAAATTACAGCTGTGTTTATTCCAGCACCCCACCCCTACCCCCCTTGGGAGAGAGAAAACGGGGAATTATAGACCAGTTAGCCTGACATCGGTGGTGGGGAAGATGCTGGAGTCAATTATAAAAGATGAAATAGCCACACATTTGGATAGCAGTAACAGGATCGGTCCGAGTCCGCATAGATTTACGAAGGGGAAATAATGCTCGACTAATCTTTCATAGAAACATAGAAAATAGGTGCAGGAAGAAGCTATTCGGCCCTTCTAGCCAGCACCGCCATTAATTGTGAACATGGCTGATTGTCCCCTTTCAATGACCGGTGCCGGCCTTCTCCCCATATAACTTGACTCCACTAGCGCTAGAGCTCTATCTAACTCTCTCTTAAATCCATCCAGTGATTTCAGGACTTTTTTGAAGATGTAACTAGGAAAATGGACAAGGGAGAGCCAGTGGATGTAGTGGAACTATATTTTCAGAAAGCATTTGATAAGGTACCACATAGGAGATTAGTGGGCAGATTTAGGGCAAAAGGTATTGGGGGTAGAGTGCTGACATGGATAGAAAATTGGTTGGCAGACAGGAAGAAAAGAGTAGGGATTAATTGGTCCCTTTCAGAATGGCAGGCAGTGAATAGTGGGCTATCGCAAGGCTCGGTGCTGGGACCGCAGCTATTTACTATAGACATCAATGATTTGGATGAAGGGATTCAAAGTAACATTAGCAAATTTGCAGACAACACAAAGCTGGGTGGCAGTGTGAACTGTGAAGAGGGCGCTATGAGAATGCAGGGTGACTTGGACAAGTTGGGGGAGTGGACAGATGCATGGCAGATGAAGTTTAAGGCGGATAAATGTGAGATGATCCACTTTGGTAGCAAAAACAGGAAGGCAGATTACTATCTAAAAGGCGTCAAGTTGGGAAAAGGGGAAGTACAACGGGTCCTTGTGCATCAGTCTGTGAAAGTAAGCATGCAGGCACAGCAGGCAGTGAAGAAAGCCAATGGCATGTTGGCCTTTATAACAAGAGAAGTTGAGTATAGGAGCAAAGAGGTCCTTCTGCAGTTGTACAGAGCCCTAGTGAGACCACACCTGGAGTATTGTGTGCAGTTTTGGTCCCCTAATTTGAGGAAGGACATTCTTGCTATTGAGTGAGTGCAGCGTAGGTTCACAAGGATAATTCCCGGGTTGGAGGGACTGTCATATGCTGAGAGAATGGAGCAGCTGGGCTTGTTCAGTCTGGAGTTTAGAAGGATGAGAGGGGAGCTCATTGAAACATACATGATTGTTAAGGCTTTGGACATGCTACAGGCAGGAAGCATGTTCCCGATGTTGGGGGAGTCCAGAACCAGGGGCCACAGTTTAAGAATAAAGTGTAAGCCATTTGGAACGGAGATGAGGAAACACTTTTTCTCACAGAGAGTAGTGTGAGATACCCTTTATGCTCGCAATTAATACTCAAAGACTAAATCCTGGAAGCAAGAGATTTCTTTATTTTACGAGTCTGCAGACCGTGTGCCTCTCCAACTCGAGACACACCGAAGCCAGAGAGATCATCCCCCTTTATACACAAAATCTTACATTCAATCCCCCCTCCGGACCCTTCTCCAATCAGGGTCGGAGGTGCACAATCTGTAGGTACATCCCACCGTACATCCCCTCGCACCTCCCATATCATACATTGCATGTTCAAACATGTTCATGGTAACGAGCAATTTCTTGACCAGGGGTGTGTTGTAATATTCATTTATTCTATTAGGCATGCTCAATTGCTCATGACCTGGCCCAGTTTTACTCACCTCCTAGTGAACCCTCTCAGTTTTCCTATATCAGTACTAAAGCTAAGCTATAGTGACAAGGGTCCTATCCATCACTCCTTTCCACTGATAGGGATCTCTCTACATCACTCCCTTCTCTAGCTATACAATGCATCTCTTCTTACTCAAGGACTCAAGGATGGGTCTGGCAACCTTCAGACACTGCTGTGTCAGAATCCTCTCCCCAGCCCCTCTCTGTTTGAATTCTCTTTAAAACTCCTTTCTTTAATAGGGTTTAATCACTTTATCCCTCACAATAGTGAGTCTGTGGAATTCTCTGCCTCAGAGGCCGGTGGAGGCAGGTTCTCTGAATGCTTTCAAGAGAGAGCTATATAGGGCTGTTAAAGATAGCGGAGTCAGGGAACATGGGGAGAAGGCAGGAATGGGGTACCGATTGGAGATGATCAGCCATGATCACATTGAATGGCGGTGCTGGCTGGAAGGGCCAAATGGCCTACTCCTGCACCTATTGTCTATTGAAGTCTGCGATTCATGGACATCACCATTTGCTGGGTGTCCTCTCTGGTGATGCTCTGCCAGGCTTGCATTGCAGCCATCTTTCAGCTGATGATTGTTTTGTGGCCTAGTCCCCTTCACTTTCCCCTTCAGCGTATAAAGGGCATCTTCCATTCGGTTCAGATTGGGTGATAGAGCTCAAATGTTAAATGCAACGAATGTATCACGTTGGAATAACTTTGCACCCTCCCGCAAAGTAAAATGCAGCAAATGCTTTGCATTCAAGTGATATTGCAAACCCCCATCCCCCACCCCCACTTGGAAGTTCAATGCATTAAATCGCTTTGCACTAATCTTGCAGAATCCCACAACAATGTTAAATGCAACAAATGCACCTCATTGGAATAACGTTGCAACCTCGTGCAAAGTTAAATGCAGCAAATGCGTTGCATTAAAGTGATATTGCAACCCCCGGGATGTGAAATGCATTAAATTCATTGCAATAATCTTGTAAAATGCATCAGATGTGAAATGCAACGTCATAGAGGGGACGGCGGGGGCGGGACTGATCCGACGTCCCCATTGGCGGAGAGAGACGTCACTCAACCGGGCGGTGGATCGGGACTTACAGATGGCCGGAAGCGGCGGGTGATTGGAGGAGAGGGATGTCAGTCAGAGGGAGGGAGAAGGAACCCGCCCCCTTGTCTCTCTCTGGTCCGCGTTGCAGACAGGAGTGAGAGAGAGGGAGAAGGAGAGAGAGAGAGAGAGGGATGAAGGAGTGTGGGCTGGGGGAGCGAGGGAGAGAGGGAATGAGGGAGAGAGAGAGAGAGAGAGAGGGAGAAGTGAATTGAGAGAAAAATGAATTGAGTGAAAATTGAGGATTTGAGTGAAAGAGGGGGAAGGTGGAAGAGAGGGACGGAGAGATGGAGGGAGAGAGAGGGGAAAAAAGGAGGTTCAAACAAAAGTTGGTTTCTGCAGTCGTACAAACAAGAAAAAGAACCAAGTCACGACATAATTTACACATCCATCCCAGCGAATCTCCACCTCACTGTGATGGAAGGCGAAGTCTTATCTCTCCCCTGCTCTCCCCATTCTCCTCCCGATGTCAAAGTCAAAGCCCCCGGCGGGCGATGGTAAATAAGTCCCACGGCCATTAAAGCCGCGCGGGGCGATGCAAGGCCGCGCTCCGGGTCTTGATGTTGGAGCCCCCGGCGGGCGATGGTAAATATGTCCCGCTGCCATTAAAGCCGCGCGGGGCGATGCAAGGCCGCGCTCCGGGTCTTGATGTTGGAGCCCCCGGCGGGCGCTAGCAAGTCCCGCGGCCATTAAAGCCGCGCGGGGCGATGTAAGGTCGCGCTCCGGGTCTTGATGTTGGAGCCCCCGGCGGGCGCTAGCACAGGGAGAGAGAGAAAGGAGAGAGAGAGAGAGACAAAGGAGAGAGGGAGAGGAAAGAGGAAAGGAGAGAGAGACAGAGTGAGGGAGAGAGAAAGTTAGAGGAGAGGAGTTGGAGAGAGAAAGAGACAGGGAGAGTGAGAGAGAGAAAGGAGAGAGAGGAAAAATAGAGGAGGGAGAGAGAGAAAGGAGAGAGGGAGAGGGAAAGGTAGGGGATAGGGATAGATAGAGGGCAGGGGAGGAGAGGAGAGGGGAGGGGAGAGAGATGGAGGGAGAAGAGGAGAAAGACAGAGAGAAAGAGGGGAGGGAGAGGGAGAGGGAATGAGAGAGGGAGAGAGATGGAGGAGTGTGGGCTGTGGAAGGGGAGGAGATGGGGGGAGGGATGGAAAGAGCGAGACAGGGACAACTTAAGGATTGGCAAATGAAGAATTGAGTGAAATGGGGAAGGTGGGAGGGAGGGAAGGTGGGAGGAAGGAGAGATGGAGAGAGAGAGGAAGAGGGAAAGGTAGAGGAAAGGGGAGAGAGAGACAGAGAGAAAGGAGAGAGGGAAAGTGAATGATAGAGGGGGGAGAGGGGAGGGGGGAGGGAGATGAGGAGAGGAGAGGGCAGAGAGAGACAGAGAGAGAGGAGAAGGAGAGAGAAAGATAGAGGAGAGAGACAGAGAGGGGGACAGAGAGAGGAGAGACAGAGGGAAATATAAAGGAGAGGAGAGGGAAGAGAGAGGGATGACTTTTAAATGAATTGCAGTTTTCACTTTCGGAGCAGATTTGCAAGTTTGACCCCTGCGTCTGAGGAAAGGTCTCGGCCCGAAACGTTGCCTATTTCCTTCGCTCCATAGATGCTGCCTCACCCGCTGAGTTGCTCCAGCATTTGTGTCTACCACCTATTAAATTCAATCGTTAGTTAACTTCAGAGTGGATGCGTGCGTGCGTGCGCTTGTGGAGGGCGTGTGTGTGTGCGGGCACAGAATACTCCAGGTGTGGTCTCACCAGGGCCCTGTAGAACTGCAGAAGGACCTCTTTGCTCCTATACTCAACTCCTCTTGCTATGAAGGCCAACAGGCCAAAACTGCAAACAATATTCCAGGTGTGGTCTCACCAGGTCCCTGAAGAACTGCAGAAGGACGTCTTTCCTTCTATACTCAACTCCTCTTGTTATGAAGGCCAACAGGCCAAAACTACACACAATACTCCAGGTGTGGTCTCACCAGGGCCCTGAACAACTGCAGAATGACCGCTTTGCTCCTATACTCAACTCTTTCTCTGTTTTCTTTTGTGTCCTTTCCAAATAAAATGAAAAAATATTTTACATTTTGTGGACAAATGGATGTTTGAATTATGTTCTTCAACTAGTTTAGTCTTGTTTAGTTTTATAGATAGAGCTCGGAAACAGGCCCTTCAGCCCACGGAGTCCGTGCCGACCAGCGATCCCCGCACACTAACACTATCCCACACACACACACACTAGGGGACAATTTACAATATTTACCAGAAGCCAATTAACCTACAAGCCCTCACATCTTTGGAGTGTGGTAGGAATCCGGTGCGTCCAGGGAAATCCCACACAGGTCATGGGGAGATAACGTGCAAACTCCCCACAGACAGCGCCCGTGATCGGAATGGAACCCGGGTCTCTGGCGCTGTGAGGCGGCAACTCTACTGCTGGGCCATCGTTACGCCAGTGAGGGAGGGAGAGGTGAATACTTCTCTCTCCCTCGCTCCCTCTTCACTGTCTCTCTCTCCCTGCTTCTCTCTCTCTCTCCCTCTCCCCCTCTCAATCTCTTCAAAACTTTCTGAAACTCTCAAAACTTTCTCAAAACTTTCTCTCGTCCTGCGCCGCCACCCTCTTTCTCCCCCCCTTCTCTCTCACTCCCTCTCTCACACTCTCCAAAACATCCTCAAAATGTTCTCACAAATCTCTCAAACTTTCTCTTTCCTCCCTCTTATCCTCTCTCTCTCTCTCTCTCTTTCCATCCCGTCATCCTCCCCCCTCCTACTTTCTCTCCAGGGAGGAGGTGGATCAGCTGACAGTGTGGTGTGGAGAGAATAACCTGCTCCACAACATCTCATATAACCATATAACAATTACAGCACGGAAACAGGCCCTCTCAGCCCTTCCAGTCCGTGCCGACCATTTGTTTTCCCCTAGTCCCATCTACCTGCACTCAGACCATACCCCTCCATTCCCTTCCCGTCCATATACCTATCTACTTTACTTTTAAATGTTAAAATAGATCCTGCCTCCACCACTTCTGCTGGAAGCTCATTCCACACAGCCACCACCCTCTGAGTAAAGAAGTTCCCCCTCACGTTACCCCTAAACGTCTGTCCCTTAATTCTCATGTCATGCCCTCTTGTTTGAATCTTCCCTACCCTCAATGGGAAAAGCTTATCCACGTCAACTCTGTTTATCCCTTTCATCATTTTAAAGACCTCAATCAAGTCCCCCCTTAACCTTCTGCACTCCAAAGAATAAAGACCTAACTTGATCAACCTTTCTCTGTAACATAGTTGCTGGAACCCAGGCAACATTCTAGTAAATCTCATCTGTACTCTCTCTATTTTGTTGACATCCTTCCTATAATTAGGCAACCAAAATTGTACACCATACTCCAGAATTGGTCTTACCAATGCCTTGTACAATTGTAACATTACTTCCCTACTCCTATATTCAATGCTCTGATTTATATTTGTTATAAGAGTAGTATGCACAAGCAGGCTACATACATATATACAAATAGCCCTCGCTCAGAGGACGTCAGGAAAGGCTTGGGAGAACAGATATGTTTTTAGACTAGACTTAAAGGAGTCGATGGAGGAGGCAGATCTAATGGGGAGGGGGATGATGTTCCACAGTCTAGGAGCTGCGACCGCAAAGGCACGGTCGCCCCTGAGCTGATGCCTAGACCGCGGGACATTCAGCAACCCCAAGTCGGCCGATCTGAGGGACCTGGAGGTGGTGTGGTGGGTGAGAAGACTTTTAATGTAGGTGGGTGCAAGCTCATTGAGGGCTTTGTAGACAAAGAGGAGGGTCTTGAAATTTATTCGGAACCGCACAGAGAGTCAGTGGAGAGAGGCCAGGATCGGGGTGATGTGGTCCCTTTCCCTCCAATTCGTGCTGGGCTTGACTCTAACATTGGTGGAGGGCCAGTCTATAAAGATCAGTATTGGAATGGGAGGGGGAACTAAGGTGTTTAGCAATTGGGAGATCAGGTAAGTTTAGGTAGACTGAGCAGAGTCGGGATCGAGCCTGGGTCTCTGGCGTTGTGGGACAGCAACTCTACCATCTGTGCCACTGTGCTTCCCTTCTCTGCATGGAAACCCAATCACAGATTAGCCCACAGATTTCAGAGCCGTTACATTTAGCCGTTACATATTTTGCAAACTGTGACTTACAAACTATGGCCCTGAACTAAGATGTAAGTTGATTGGAAAAACTCAATGGCTTGTTTTCTGAAGAATTTTGATTTGTATAATTAGTTTGTACTTTTGGGGCTGTTCACAAAATGTTATTCTTCTACTTTTAACTTCGTATATTTCTCATTTAGCCTTGTTTGCAAAACATATTCTTAAGGGGTTGGCCAGGCTAGATGCAGGAATATTGTTCCCGATGTTGGGGAAGTCCAGGACAAGAGGTCACAGTTTAAGGATAAGGGGGAGGTCTTTTAGGACCGAGATGAGAATATCATTTTTCACACAGAGTGGTGAATCTGTGGAATTCTCTGCCAGAGAAGGTAGTTGAGGCCAGTTCGTTGGCTATATTTAAGAGGGAGTTGGATGTGGCCCTTGTGGCTGAAGGGATCAGGGGGTAAGGAGAGAAGGCAGGTACAGGATACTGAGTTGAATGATCAGCCATGATCATATTGAATGGCGGTGCAGGCTCGAAGGGCCGAATAGCCTGCTCCTGCACCTAATTTCTATATCGATCGGAATGCTTGCCATAACATGCCAATGTTGCTGGCAAGCACGAGAGTAAACGATGATGCTTGGGTTACAGTTGTCTTATTCTGGAAGTGATCCGTTCAATCATTTGCAGGTATTCTGTTCCTTAATCTTAAACTGTGTCCCTTTCATTCTGAAATGTGTGCATCTACATTTAGCTAAATCCAAATGCTTTCAATAATAGAATACAGGTAAAGTTCACAAGATATAGTAGAATAGTAAGATTAAACGAGAACTTACCAGTTTGAAGTTTGATCTTTATTTTATGAGGAGTCGAGTTGAGGGACTACGTGAATAGAAGCCCGTACAGCCGTTGGTGCGTCAATCTCCAAAGCAGCGGAATGAATTCACAGCTAACAACGACCGAAGTATAACGGTAAGATGATAAAACTAGAACTACCAGATGAGATCTATGAGGGTGGGAGCGGAGGGCACGTAGTCCCTCAACTCGACTCCTCATAAAAATAAAGATCAAACTTCAAACTGGTAAGTTCTCATTTAATCTTACTATTTTACTTCGGAGTCCACGTGAGTGACTACGTGAAGACTTCAAAGCACTGTGAATTCACGCCGCAGACCCAAATCCGACGTTCACACTGCCTGGATTGACTCAACAGTCGTTAACAATCAATCATGCATCAGTAATACATTTGTTAAATGAAATAACAGTTTATTTACAAACAAATCATAACAAACCCCTCTAACTCAGGGAAAAAGTGTAACAGTACTGAAACCAGAATCAGCAAACACCCCGAGCCTTGAAATCGGCTTGTGATAAAACCTCTGAAAAGTTAGCTCACTGGACCATCCTGCGGCCGCGAGGACATGGTCTATTGGCAAGTCCATCGCCCTTGCCGCGGAAGTTCATGCCGCCCTGGTGGAATGAGATTTGAATTTATCAGTATCAATTCCAGCACTTGCCAGGACCTGCTTTAGCCACCTTGAACTCGTTTGCACCGACACCTTGCTGTGTGTTTTTTTGTGACTAATAAACAAAGCCAACTCTGTTCCTCTCAGAGGTTGAGTAATCTCAATGTAACGAGATAAATGTGAGACTACACACAAGCGATCATCTGCGGGGTATGCTGAAAACACAATCTTACATCCTGTCATGCCTCTTCTATTATGTTTAAGCAAATCATAGACATAAAATATAATGGCATCAGCCGACACATGCATTTTATCTAGCCATAGCTTTTGCAACATTTGTACACGTTGAGCTGAAACCAACGCCATAAGCATGACCACCTTCCTAGATAATTTGGCTACTGTTAGGCTTGTAACCGGAGGCCACTGGCGAAGAACCATAAAAACCTCACTCACATTCCAAATACCGGCATATCTGGGTTTAGGAGGATTAGAATTGAAAAACTCCCTCCATGAATCGTGAAACTAACGGATGTGTCCCTACTGTATGCAATTCTGCATTCATAGGTAAATAAGAAGACAGCGCACTTCTGGCTGAATTAATCGCACTGTGACTTAATTTTTTGGTCAAAATAAAGAGTTGACAAACTCCAATATTGCTGCTGTGTACTATCCCTGCAGGCCGACGTGAGAACATCCACAGTCCGATGAGACAGTCCTCTCCCCAGGTATGGCCTCCTTAAAATCTGCAAATTAACAGATCAATACGATCATATAAAGGATGTTGATCCCCAGTGACTGGATTTACCAGTAGATTTTTATTCTTGGGCATAAGCATGTAAGGCTCCCTAGCCATTTGTAATACAACGGGAAACCATGCTTGTGTAGGCCAATCTGGCACTACCAATACCCCTGAAGCGGAGTCCTCCTTGATCTTTTGCAAACCTGCTGATGAGACAGAATGGAGGAAATACATACACAAACATTCCTCCCCAATGCAGCGAAAATGCATCCACTGCTACTGCCCAGACTCTGGTTCTCATGAACATATCTAGGTAACTGATGATTTAATCGAGATGCAAACAAGTCAATATCTAGTAATCCATACTGATCAATCATTTGGTTAAATACATCCTGATTTAACATCCATTCAATGTTGTCATTAAACTGACGTGACCTCTTCCTGGCAAATAAAGTGCTGAAAGCCAGATATTTTGATCAATACACCAGCTCCAAATCTGGTTAGCCAGTCTATCACAAGACTGTGACTTAACTCCACCCATGTGGTTTACATATGCCACTGCTGTGGTGTTGTCAATCTGACCTGCACATGCAGATCCCTCCTTGTAGAACAATAAGCTTTGAGCCCATACCAGGTGCCCAACAACTCTAAATAATTAATCCCTCTTAATTGAGGAAGCGATGTCTCATCCACATTCCATCTGCCTCCACAACTAGAATACATATCTGTTGCACCCCAACCCAGTGCACTTACATCAGTCTGTAATATCAGTGACGGTGATTCCACCAAAACCTTCCTTAAACTTTTTGAAACATGTACTATCCACCATTGTATGTCAGCAATCGCCCCAGCTGACAACTGCATAGGCCTATCAAAAATGACCCCTTTGTATTCTCAGTGCCTGTTCCTTTGATCGTTGTAATTGTTGATAACGCAGAGGACCATACTGCACAGCTGGAAAGGCTGCAACAACTTCCCAATTAAACTGGCTACTTGTCTAATCGAAGGTCGTTGTTCTCCAACGAGATTAACACAGTCCTCAATTAACTGATTCAATTTATCCCTGGGCAAAGTTACCAACATGTGATTGGAATTAATGGTAAATCCCAGATAATCAATAATTTGGACTGGTGATAATTTAGATTTATCTGGGTGAATAACAAATCCCATTTGTTCAAAAGTGATTTTAACAACTGAAACTGATGATTGAGTTTCAGCATGAGTCTTTCCAACAATCAGAATATCATCTAAATAGGCCATTACCACATGCCCCTGAGCTCTAAGTAATGCTAACACAGGTTTTACCAATTTAGTAAATAATCTAGGAGCTGAAGTTAATCCATTCGGCAATGCCCTGAATTGCCACACCTCAGTCAATCTTCTATCATCATCATGAATAGACACTGCGTAATACGCATTCTTTAAATCAATGGTTGCCATATAATACCCTTTGGACACTAGATGTTTGCCCGTGGTAAAGGTCTCCATTTTGAAACGCCTATAACAAACAAATTTGTTCAAATTCGATAAATCCAGAATAATTCTACATCCCCCAGTCTTTTTAGATCTGGGAAATATACTTGACAGAAATTGGTTGACTTTGATAGACCGAAGGCTCAATTACCCCTTTCTTATGTAACGACTGAATCTCTGCTTGAATAAGCACATTTTCCTCATCTGAAAATAAGTTTACGACTAGGAAAATGTTGATTAGGTAGACTGTCCTTAGAGTAAAATTCAAATTTTCACCCCTTCAATACACTAAGTATGAACAAATCTGATGTCAACTGCTGCCATTGTTTGAGAAACAATTTTAACCTTCCCCAATTTGAACAGGAACATCAGTTAATTCATCGCCTGTCAATGTTATATTCCTTACCTGCATCTTTCCTTGCGGACCTTGTTGTCCTCGACTTCTTGTAGAGAACCTTTTTGCCTTGCTTGCCAGCTGGCTTAATGAGGGCCATGGTTTTAACAACCTCATGACAGTCTTTGACCCTTTTTGCAAGGTTACCACCAAACAACAGATTTTGTGGTGGTACACTGGTCGGTTTGCACAAACTCGCCAAATTCGGATTAGCACTGGCCTAATAGCGGCCCTCCCGATATTATTAATTTCAAAATGCATTACAAAGGAATCCCAGTTCATCCTGGTGTGCTTCAACCATATCGCTTGTATCAATAACTTTCACCACAGCTGTAATACCTGCTGACAACAGTTTAAGCACTTTTTTAAACTTCATCTCCTGGGCCCTAGCAGGCATACCCATCTATGACCAAATTTGGTGATTAACCACCGGTACCTTCAGGAGATCACAATTAACAGGAGCTTTATAGTTTTTTGCTAGTTCATCCATAGCTAGCTCCTGTAACTGGTGGGAGAGCATATACTGAATTGCTTCGGCCAATTCTACATCAATCGCCTTCCCTGCCTCTCTACGCTCAGCAAACTTCCCAGCAATGTTCGGAATTACCTCCAACCGAACACCTTTACTGCTTTCCCCCAGCATAGAATAAGTGTCAGCAAACTGCCCTGATAGAACATCCTCCTCACAGGCAGGATAGTTCTGCAGCCCTGAAACAGGTGCTGCTAGCACAAGCTCTCCATCAGCCTGGCTTGGGCACCACTCCTCCTCACGGAGCTGGTCCCTGTCGAGTATTCTTATTATAATAGAATCTCGACGTGGGAGAGCCGTGAGCAAACGGACTCTCCTATGGAGGGTATAACCTCCAGGCCCGACTCATTTACGGGCCAAAGAGACTTGCCAGTGGCCTTCCACCCTACTGACAAGCCTCCACTGCCCCCCGGCAGTGGGTCCGCAACCACTGGCTGTGTAGCCAGCACCGGACCAGGTGTACCAGACGGGCCTCCATCCTCAACACTCTCCTGCAACTTTTCCTTTCTACCCCCGGAGCGCCTCGCCGACACCTTCTTCACTTTCTGCAACATTCTCTAAGAACTCCAAACCGTCGCAGAACATGACCTGTGGTAAAAATTTAAAAAAAAAACCTTACCTCCGTTTTAAACTTGTTAGCGAAGGACTGCAGATGCTGGAGAATCGAGGGTGAAGTCTGAAGAAGGGTCTCGACCCGAAACGTCGCCCATCTCCTTCGCTCCTTAGATGCTGCTGCACCCGCTAAATTCTCCAGCTCTTCGTGTAACCCTCCGTTTAAACTTACCGCTCGGAGGAGCGCTGCTGCTCCAACCGCCGACTGCACCAGCGTCTGACGTCATGATGCACCAACGGCTGTACGGGCTTCTATTCACGTAGTCACTCACGTGACTCCGAAGTAAAATTGGGCCATTTGGAGCGGTGAGTGGGAGTAGGGAGAGAGAGAGAGAGAGAGAGAGAGAGAGAGAGAGAGAGAGAGAGAGAGAGAGAGAGAGAGAGAGAGAGAGAGAGAGAGAGAGAGGGGAGGGGAGGGGAGAGGGAGGAGGGGAGCAAAAGAGAGAGAGGAGGGGAGAGAGAAGAAGGCAGAGATTGAGAGGAGAGGGAGAGGAGAGGAGGGGAGAGAGAGAGAGAGAGAGAGAGAGAGAGAGAGAGAGAGAGAGAGAGAGAGAGAGAGAGAGAGGGAGAGAGAGCGGGGCAGAGAGAGAGAGAGAGAGAAGTTGTGTTTTCTTCTCAGCTCTGCGGTTGAGAAGGATTGAAGCAGCCTTTCAAGTATTTTGCTGTTGGAGAAGGAACAGAGGCAGAGGGGCTTCATAGTTTAACTTATCGTTGGACTGTTGAAACTTTCCTCTGGTCTAGGATTCCTCTACTAGTGTGAAAATTCCTGAGCTTTCTCTACATTGTCGAGGGTGCGGTTGTCGTTGGCGGACTGCCAAGAGTGCCTGGAGATCGAGGGCACGAAGATTGCGGTGTCTTTGTCTTTTTTGCACCGTTTCTCTGCCTTAAAGTCATTTTGCACAGTGCGGCTGCCTGGCTTAATGTGAAGAAGGTACTTTTGCATCCGGCTCCACTGGGATAGAGTTCCCAAAAGCTGCTCTCGGCTGTGGACGAACTTGGGGACTTTCCTGCTTCAGCTGTAGGTGTCTGCTTTCTGCTGCCTGTCTTTGACTGTGACTGTTTCTGGAACTTAACTTGGAGCTGAGCTGCTGGGGTGCCTGGAGCTGGTTTGTGCCTCTGTCAGGATGGCGATGGCTGGGGCGCGGCCGAAGGTCCGGCCTACGCAGTGGCAACAGTGGCGGGTACGAGGCCATCTGAGCATGAGCATCATGTTGAACTGGATTGGGACGGGTTTGGTATCTCGGTTCAAACTGGGCCTATGATGTCAAGGGGAGACATTACAAAGGCCTTGAATGAACTTCTTGGGAGGGGAGCTATTGTCTCTTCCAAGCTCGAAAGAGGAAAGTTTGAGGTGATACTAAAGACCCGGGGAGGGTGTGGCCCGAGCATTGGAGCTGGGGGTTTCAGTGAGGGGGGTCCACATACAGGTGGATCCGTGGGTATCCAGGGTGAGACCGGTTCTCCTGCGGAGTTGCCCCACATGTATTCCAGACGCATCACTTATTCCACACCTGTCTAAGTTTGGGGAGGTGCGGTCTAAGTGCTTTAGGCTCATGCACCCTGGGGGGGGACCCAGAGGAAAAAGGGGTCTTCAGTTTCAAGATGAGGGTGTTCATGAAGGTGGGTGAGGGGGAATGGGGCTGAGGGGAGTTTCGAGGTGGAGTATAGGGGTCTCCCTAGAACCGTGCGTTGGATTTGGGGAAAGGCACGGTGTCACGCGTGCGGCGAATTTGGACATCTCCGGAGGGAGTGTCCTATTCGCGGGGTCACTGCGAGAAGTTCTAGCGCAGCGGCCCAGGGATGCGCTGCTGGCCCATCCGGCGTGGCTCGTCAAACATCAGTGGCGCGGGGTGGTACTGCTGACCCAGCTAGGGCTGCCAGCTCTGCCTCGGTGATCCAGGGCGGCAGTAATAGCCCATCTGGGCCTGCAGGTTCTGCCTTGGGGACCCAGGGCAGCGATAGCCCCCGCCCCCCGTGTCTTGAACCTGTGGTGGCGGCTGAAGGCGGGGCACAGGGGGAGGGGGGTGAGGAAGGGGACAATTGGGAGCAGCAGAGGCAGGAGAAGAAGAAGGAGAGGAGAAAGTCCGCCCGAGCGAGTAAAACGGGAGCGGGTGCGCACCTGCCGAGTTCATATACCACCCAAGGGGCGCCTGTCAGCTCCAGTGAGGTGCAGTTTGCACCTGTCGTGGCCCAGCAAGGAGCTGAGGTGGTTCAGACGGGGGCAGGGAAGCTAAAACGTGCGGGTGGTAAAGTGGCTGGGGATAGTATGGAGGCCGAAGACACTTCTGTTATGTCACCGTACTGCCACATGCTAGCGGGACAAAAAGGAGGTTAGTGCCTGGCGAGGAAGAGCAAGGGCGTGGGTCCAAAGGGAGGGGGATGTCTTTCTCCAGACCTTCCACCACTGATGTGGTTGGTGGTCTTGAACAGGTGTCCTCCGGGTCGGAGGTTGGGCCTTTATCTCAGGGATCTTCCGCGAGTATTATAAGACCATGTGATGCGGTTGACTCCTCTGGTGGTGTGTCCTCGGAGCGGGAGGATGCCCCTTCGTTTCAGGGGACCTCTGAGGGAGTTATCTCATCGGGTGTTGAGGTTAGCTCCCCTGGGTGTGTGTCCTCTGGGTCGGAGGAGGTCCCTTCGTTTCAGAGACCTACTGAGGGTGTTGGCATGCCAGATGATGGGGTTAGCTCCCCTGGTAGTGTGCCCCCTGAGACGGGGGATGAGCAGAGTCAGCCCGAAGGGGGAGTTTCAGGGGCATTGGTGTACCACTCTGTGCTCCTTATCAGAGCCAATGGAGGTGCTGGGGGGTGTGCTGCCTCTCAGGCTGAGTCGGCAGGGGAGAGTTTAAAGGCAAGAGGAGATACTCTGGGTGTTGCCTGTGGAGAGGTTACTCTAGGTGCTGTGGAGGTCGGGGCTGTTTCGGGTCGTGATCCTCCTTCAGTTTCCGAGGGTGCCAGTGTACCACAGGCCCTGGGGGTGCCTCTTGTTTTTTCTTCCCCAGGCCCAGACGTGGAGGGTGATGGGAGAGTGCAGGAGCCCAGCCAGTCAGTGGGCTGCTTGTTGCGGTCAGGGGTGTCGGGACCCTTCCCTGGCATTGATCCTGGGGGTGGTGGCATGCCGGAGGAGGGGGAGAGTGATGGGGTCAGTTTGTGTAGCGGGATTAGTGAACTTTCCGAGAGTTCTGGTCTTTCAATTTTTGATAACGACCCTGGGAGCTGCACTGGTAAGCTTGTTGTTTCAGGTGCGAGTGGGTTGGCCGAGTGCCCAGACTCCAAGGCCGTGTATCATGCAACAGTTATCTGTGGGGTGCGAGAGTTCCTAGAAGCAAGTCATACTCTCAGAACAAAAAAGGATGCTGCAAAGGAACGCTGGGAGGATTGGCCAGTTTTGATTAAGACTCTCGAGGCTATACTTGGCAACAAGGACAGCGATCTTCCTGACTCTGAGAAGAGACAGTTTGGGGACTTTTTTGAGTTCCTCAGAGAGAGAGTCTAGGCGGAGTGTGAGGATCTCAATTTAGTGTGCCTGCACATTCACAGTAGCTACATTAAATTTAAACGGGAGTAGAGAGAGTTTTCGCAGATTTCAGCTTTTATCAGTCCTTAGAGAGGGGAAATTTGCGGTGTGTTTTCTGCAAGAGACGCATACTGTTGTTAGTAATGAACCCACCTGGCGACTGGAGTGGGAAGGGGGGGGTCTACATGAGCCATCTCAGCTCGAACTCGAGTGGGGTGGCCTTTCTGTTGGCCCCGAAATTTCTGCCAAATGTTTTAAAAGTGCAAGAAGTTGTGCCAGTACGTTTGCTCCATCTGGCCGTGAGCCTGGATGGCATGCCGTTGCATTTCATTAACGTGTATGCCCCTAGCTCCGGCACGATGCAGGCCGGCCTACTTCAGGTGAGTGCTCTGTTGAGCACAATTGATAGGGGAGAGTGTGTCCTCCTTGGTGGTGACTTTAATTGCACACTTGAGGCGCGAGACCGTTCTGGTACTCAGTGTGCCCCTGCTGTAGCGAAGAAGCTGAGGGGGTTGATTGAATCCTTTGAGTTGGTTGATGCCTGGCGGAACCTCCACCCGGATTCCACTGCTTTTTCGCGGAGGTCTGAGGGTGGCGGTTACCGCATTGATCGAATATATATTTCCCGAGCGTTTGTTTCCCGTGTCTCGGCGGCATCAATGCGGCTGGTGCCGTGCTCGGACCACTGTCTGGTGCGTGTGGATTTCAATCCAGCGCGCGCCAGGGCTGGGTCCGCGTACTGGCACTTTAACAACAGGCTGCTAGAGGATCGGTGTTTCCGGGAAGCATTCAGTCCGTTTTGGGGGAAGTGGAGAGAGAGGCAGAGGTGCTTCTCTTCCCTTAGGCAGTGGTGGGATGTGGGATAAGCTCACATCCGTCTCTTTTGTAAGGATTATACGTGGGTGTCGACCGGAAGGCGGGACTCAGCGGTCGAGAGGCTTGAGGGGGAGATACTGGACGCAGAGTCTCGTCTGGGTCGGTTTGGTGAAGACTACTGCGAATGGGGAGAGTTTCAGATGAAGAAGGAAGCTTTGAGGAGCCTGCTGCTTGAGCGGTCCCGAGGCGCCTACGTGAGGTCGCGGGTCCAGATGCTGCGCGATCTGGACCGAGCTTCGCCTTTCTTTTTCTCTCTGGAGAAGGGGCGGGGAGCTCGCAAACAGCTCGTGGAGCTGCTCGCAGACGACGGCTCCTCTGTCACTGATCCAGAGAGGATCAGTGCCTTGGGCAGGTCCTTTTATGGGTCCCTGTTCTCTGCGGATAGATTCAACAGGGAGGCTCAGCGAGATCTGTGGGAGGGTCTGCCGACTGTAGATAGGGGGTGGCAGATCTTCTTGATGGCCCCTTATCTTTGGAGGAGCTGACTCGTGCCCTGCATCAGCTCAGGAGCGGTAAGTCCCCTGGGATGGATGGGCTGACGGTCGAGTTTGTTAGAGCGTTCTGGGATGTCCTTGGTGGAGATTACATGTTGGTTCTGGGGGAGAGCCTGGCGACCGGGGAGATGCCCCTCTCGTGGCGTAGGGCAGTTGTTGTCCTGCTGCCCAAGAAGGGCGAACTCCGCTTGTTGAAGAACTGTCGCCCGGTCTCTCTCCTATGCACAGAGTATAAAGTTTTTGCACGGGCAATGGCAAATCGCCTGGGCTCCGTGCTGTCTCAACTGATTCATCCTGACCAGTCCTATACAGTCCCTGGCAGGTCCATTCAGGATAACATCCACCTGGTAAGGGACCTGATTCATCTAGCCCAGGGCACTGGTCAGCCAGCTGCTTTTCTGTCTCTTGATCAGGAGAAGGCTTTTGATAGGGTGGAACATGAATACCTTTTCGGGACGTTGCAGGCGTTTGGTTTTGGACCGCATTTCGTGGCACGGGTCCGGCTTTTGTACACTGCAGTAGAGTGCCTTGTGAAGGTTAATGGTGCGTTGTTGTCTCCTTTTCATTTTGGGAGGGGGGTCCGTCAGGGGTGCCCCATGTCGGGTCTGTTATACTCGGTCTGTGTGGAGCCGTTCCTGTGTCTTCTTCGGAGGAGGTTGACAGGCCTGGCCCTACCTGGCCCGGGGTTGGAGGTGGTTCTTTCGGCGTATGCCGATGATGTACTCCTTATGTTCACTGATCCTGGTGACCTGCGGAGGATGCGTGACTGCCAGGAGATTTTCTCGGCTGCATCTTCTGCTAGGATTAACTGGAGTAAGTGTTCTGGACTTTTAGTGGGTGAGGGGCAGGTAGACTCCCTGCCAGAGGAGATGGTAATGTTTGCGTGGAGTACCACGCACCTCCTCTATCTGGGGGTGTACCTGAGTCCCACTGAGGATGCTTGGCCGGCAAACTGGCGGGAGTTGGAGATGAAAGTGATCGCCCGGTTGGGGCGCTGGTCAGGCCTGCTTGGAGTTCTTTCCTTTCGTGGGAGGGTGCTGGTCATAAACCAGCTGGTGGCCTCCATGTTATGGTACCGGCTGGCTACTCTTGTGCCGCCCTCTATTTTTGCAACTGCTTTACAGAAGAAGCTGGTAGATTTCTTTTGGGGAAATAGGAAGCACTGGGTTTCCGCGGCGGTCCTGAGTCTCCCGTTAGAGGAGGGCGGCCAGTCCTTGGTATGTGTGCGTAGCCAGGTGGCAGCTCTCCGCCTCAGGACTCTGCGGAGGTACATGTACGTAGAGAACCCACCCAGATGGCACGCTCTGGCCACGTATTTTTTCCGTCGGGGTCGTTGTCTAAAGGGGGTCTCACGGCTCCCGGTGGCGGGTATCAGTCGACCCGCCCTAAGGGGTTTGCCTGTCTTCTACCGGGATGAGCTAAGAGTGAGGAATTTGGTTGTTTTCAGCCAGCGTGTTGTTCCAAGAGGGGAGGGGGTTGTCATGGCTGCGGGAGTGGCCGGTCCTCACCCTGTCATGGCGGGTGTCGAGGAGAGGCGAGTGCCTAGAGTGGTTCTGATAGAGCTTACCCCCGCTCCGTCAGATCTGCTCATCGGGCCTAGGATCCGGGATATTTCTCGGGTACCGGTTCCACACAATCTGAGCCGCCTTTCTGAGATGACCAGCTTGCCATTTCGTGATGCGAAGAGACGCACACTGTACAGGATGCTCCTGCACATTCTGCACCTCCTTACCTTCGTTTCCCGTCCCGATACACCATGGCGGACGGTGTTACCACCTGAAGGCGGGGGAGGTCTTCAGTGGGGGTCCTTCTATAAGCGAATTGTTCCCCTTTACATTGGGGGCCTGGGGTGGAGAGTGTTGCACAGAGCGGTGGTTTGTAATAAACTTTTGAGTCGGTTCACGGGCTCGTCCGCAGCATGTATTTTCTGTGGCGAGCAAGAGACCGTGTTCCACGTGTATATGGAGTGTGAGAGGCTACTGCCCCTGTACCAATATTTGAAGGGGTTGTTCCTCAAGTTCTGGTTGCATTTTAGTCCCACGATTCTAGTGTTCGGACACAAGGCAGGGAGTGGGGAGAGCCGAGTGGGGGGGGGGGGAGGACTTCCCTGTTGGTTTGGTCCTGGGCCAGGCCAAGATGGCCATTGGCGGGTCCAGGCAGCGGGCGGTCGATGGTCAGGCTAGAGTCGGCTGCCTGCCCCTTTTCCGGGCCTACGTCCGTGCACGTGTGTCCCTGGAGCGGGAACATGCGGTGTCCACGGGGACTCTGGAGGCCTTCCGTGGGCGCTGGTCACCGCGTGGGGTTCAGTGTATTGTGAACAATGATTGTATTGTTGTACTATCATGGTTTTATATAGTGCCATTTTTGATTATGGTTTGATGTGTTGTATTATATGATTGTGTCAATAAAGTTTTTGAAAAGGAAAAAAAATAAAAATAAAAAGAGAGGGCAGAGTGAGAGAGAGGGGGAGAGAGGAGAGGGGGAGGAGAGACAGGAGAGAGGGGGAGGTGAGAGGGGAGAGAGGGAGAGAGAGAGGGGAAGAGAGGAAGAGTGATATGTAAATGAGATCCATCTATTCCCCACTCCCTATCACCCGCACACTAACCCCCCCACACGCATACAGGGGGCGAGGGTGGGTGAGAGGAGGGTAGGGGGAGATGGGGCGGGAAGAGGGGAGACCACTGTGTCGTCTCCTGAACGTACAGTTGTAGGTGGGGGCTGCAGCTTCACACGCCCACTAAGCACCTGCCACACACACAGGGGGGAGAACGGGAGGGGATGTGGTGGAAGGGAAATGGGGAGGGGGGAGGGGGATGAGTGGGGGGGAAGGTGGGGAGAGGGGAGGGAGGGGAGAGGAGGGGGAGAGAGATATTCATAAGCTTGTTAAGACGAATTGTATCTATTTTAAAGACATTTATAAACTTGTAAAGACAATTACATCTATCGATGGATTAACACATGATTAAAAAACACATCAGGCTATAGTGCACCGTTTTGGCTGTATTTGTCAACTTATTGTTGTGTCTCTTGTTCCATGCAAACTTCTGTTATTTTTCGGAGATCCTCAAGAGGTTCAGTCCTTTCTTGTTGTGTCTCTTGTTCACTTCTGCTCCTTACTCGTTGTCAACGTCTCTTTGCGGAGTGCCTTGACCATCCTGCAACTCGTTTGCTCCTGTTTCTGGGCTTGATTTTAAAATATGAGATATTTATTACGATGTAAATATTCATAAACTTCTGATTGACAGTTTTATCTATCAATCGAACAACATATGAATAAAAAAGAGATTTGCTATTGTATCCCGAATTTGGTGTTTTCCATCAACTTCTTGTCATGTCGCTTGTTCCATGCTGTCCTTGCTTTATTTCTCACAAATCCCAAAGATGTTGAGTAAATATCTGGGATCGAGAAAAGATGTGACAGTGACAGCTCGAGACTAAAAGGCAGCATTTGAACTGCATGGTATTAGGGCATCCTGATAAAACGGAAGTACATATGTATCAAGGATAAAAAAAAAACACTGCACTGGCCCCAAATAGTTTCAAATATTCCATCTTTCAACCATCTTAAGATCCCAAGTTGATAATCACTGATGGTTACAGAATTTTAAATTCCACAGCAACTCCTGAGAAAATGCAGTCAATGCTAACATACAAAATAACTTGACAATAGACCAAAGTGGAAAGTAACACCCATGTCAAACAACAGACAAGTAAAGATAATTTCCCACAAGGCAGAATATATAACCACATAACCTTGATACTCAATGCCATAACCGGCACCAAATCATCAAACATCAATATCTTGGCAATCATCATATACTTAATAATTGACAATAATTGAACTGGAACGGACACATATGCCGTGGATGTGCAGGCCTCTGCTTGTATATATTACAGCAAATAATCCACCTGCAAGGTTTGTCAAACAGCATGATAACAGCTCCAACAACTTTCTATCCAAAAAGCAAATGCAACTGGCTAGATTTTACATGTCAATGTGTCCTTGAAGCTTTTTCTGAGGCAGCATTTTAAACTTTTGTGTGCAGAACTGTGATTGGTGTTAAACATCCATTGATGAACTGAGGAGCAATCAAAGTGTCCAAACTCTGGACGTTTGGTTCCTTCTTGCGTCTCTTGTTGCCTTCAGTTTTGCTAAACCTCCGTTCATGTTCTAAGGGTGGCCAGTAATTGGGATCAATAGCAATTGATGCCTCTGGTAAATCTCTAATTCTCTCCATCGCCATCACAAGTGAATCAATGTAAGGGTTGTTTAGTCTTATCATGTTTTCAAGCATTTCATCAATGTCCATTTGAATACCAGCATCTTGGAGAATACTCATTCGCAATACAATGCTATCTTGCAGGTCCATAAAATAGATTTGTAAAAATTTACTTTGTTGACCTTGGTCAGGCATGAACAAACCAATGACGTGATAAATCTGGCTTTGAATGATCACCGAAGGATTCCATCCATGTGCCACCACTTCCTTGGCACCGAATGACGTGAGTAGAAAGAGGCAATTATATTGTCTAATATTCGTTCTGATCTCATCTGCTTGTGCTGTATCGCCTGTATACAAATTAATGAGTGCATTCGGGAGAGTCTTCAGAGGAGCAATGTTGACCTTGCGGTGTCTCTTCAGCCGTTCTCTCCCGCTGTCGCTCTCCTTCAACTCTGACACGTTCAGTTCTTTCATGCTGCGACATTTGAGTCCTTCTCTCGCAAAGTCTCTCGCGTTTATTTCTGAGACACTCAGTTATTTCCTGCAGTGTCTCTTCAGCCGTTCCCTCCCGCTGTCTCTCTCGTTCATCTCTGAGACGTTGAGTTGTGTCTTGCTGGGCCTCTTGAGGCCTTCCCTCTCGCTGTCTCTCTTGTTGACCTCTGAGAAGTTGAGTTGATTATTGATCCGCCTCTTCATCCCTTATCTCCTGGTATCTCTCTTCTTCATATCTGAAAAGTAGAGTATTTTCTTGCTGTGCATCTTGTTCCCTTCTTCTCCTTATTGCTTCTCGATTTCTCTTTCTGTCTTCACCTCTTCACCTCCCTCGTCTTGGCATGATTTAAAAATCCTAAACAAAATCTATGTTGTCAATGTAGACAGATCAATTGGTTCAAAATTGAGACTTTCCTGTAGAATTAAATCAATCACAATAAAACAAATGCTTTACAAATCAGCTGTCTATGAGGAAAGATCAATTTATTCCAAATGGGTCTTTCCTGTGGAATGAAATCAGCCACAATACGAATGTTCTTACATCTAAATTCTCAATGAAGATCGGTCAATTTGTTCAAAATGGATACTTTATTGTAGAATAAAATCAAACACAATCAATGTTTTATTTCATTAAAATTGTCAATGAAAATCCAAACGGAGCCTTTCCTGTAGAATGAAATCAAACAATTATTTTTTAATCTTAGTTGTTAATTAAATAATTTAATAGAAAACGGTGAAAACTGAGGGTAAATTTATCGGAGCAAATAACAGAGAATTCTTAAACTGTTAAAATGCTGAAAATCGGAATAAAGAATTAAACAACAAACGGATTTTTAACTTTTTTTAAGCGTTTTTTTTAAATTAATTGTCTAATGTAAATGAAAGATAAGCAATGAAAATCAGAAACTATAATAAAATGATCACTTGTGTAAATCAGCATCAAATAAGCGCAAGGTTTTTAAACACAGGCAATCATCTGTTCAAAATGAATTAAATTGAAATTAAAGAAAACATTTGAAAAACACGGCTGTGGAAATCGGCAATGAAAATAACGGCAAAGTTTAAAAACAGAAAAGCAAAGTGGACAAATAGAGACCTTTAAAAAACGGGGAAATGTGCGTTAATTTGGCGGCAAATAACGGAGAACTTAATAACAATAATTATTCAAATATAAATAAATATTCAAAACTTCGTCTACTTTACCTTTTGAAAAAAAGTGTAAGAAATGAAAAATAAAAACCGGCAGAAATCCAGCGTTTAGATCGATCGTTTAAAATTCAAACTACGTTGTCGAGAAACGACGTCAGAATTACCGTTGGGGAAGAATGTTCTGGAAAAGGTTTCACAGCGAGAACGTGAACGTGTGGGGCATGTGGGTCAGTGTCCCCCTAGTCACATGTGTGGGTCAGTGTCCCCCTAGTCACATGTGTGGGTCAGTGTCCCCCTAGTCACATGTGTGGGTCAGTGTCCCCCTAGTCACATGTGTGGGTCAGTGTCCCCCTAGTCACATGTGTGGGTCAGTCCCCCTAGTCACATGTGTGTGTCAGTGTCCCCTAGTCACATGTGTGGGTCAGTGTCCCCTAGTCACATGTGTGCGTCAGTGTCCCCCTAGACACATGTGTGGGTCAGTGTCCCCCTACTCACATGTGTGGGTCAGTGTCCCCCTAGTCACATGTGTGGGTCAGTGTCCCCCCCGTCACATGTGTGGGTCAGTGTCCCCCTAGTCACATGTGTGGGTCAGTGTCCCCCTAGTCACATGTGTGGGTCAGTCCCCTAGTCACATGTGTGGGTCAGTATCCCCCTAGTCACATGTGTGGGTCAGTGTCCCCCTAGTCACACGTATGGGTCAGTGTCCCCCTAGTCACATGTGTGGGTCAGTGTCCCCCTAGTCACGTGTGTGGGTCAGTGTCCCCCTAGTCACGTGTGTGGTTCAGTGTCCCCCTAGTCACATGTGTGATTCAGTGTCCCCCTAGTCACATGTGTGGGTCAGTGTCCCCCTAGTCACATGTGTGATTCAGTGTCCCCAAGTCACATGTGTGGGTCAGTGTCCCGCTAGTCACATGTGTGGGTCAGTGTCCCCCTAGTCACATGTGTGGGTCAGTGTCCCCCTAATCTCATGTGTGGGTCAGTGTCCCCCTAGTCACATGTGTGGGTCAGTGTCCCCCTAGTCACATGTGTGGGTCAGTGTCCCCCTAGTCACGTGTGTGGTTCAGTGTCCCCCTAGTCACATGTGTGATTCAGTGTCCCCCTAGTCACATGTGTGGGTCAGTGTCCCCTAGTCACATGTGTGGGGGATGTGCCCCTTGTCACATGTGTGGGTCAGTGTCCCCCTAGTCACATGTGTGGGGGATGTGCCCCTAGTCACATGTGTGGGTCAGTGTCCCCCTAGTCACATGTGTGGGGGTGAGGTACAGGAGGTGGGCAACGTTTCGGGCCAAAACCCTTCCTCAGACTGATAGGGGGTGGGGGGAGGCGGGGAGAAGAAAGGAAAAAGGAGGAGGTGGCGCCCGAGGGTTGAGGTAGGAAGGCGAGGAGACAGCAAGAGTTAACACAATGTGAGAATTCAATGTTCGTGCCACCAGGATGCAGACTGCCCAAGCGGAATATGAGGTGCTGTTCCTCCAATTTCCGGTGTTGCTCACTCTGGCCGTGGAGGAGTCCCAGGACAGAGAGGTCGGATACGGAATGGGAGGGGTAGTTGAAGTGCTGAGCCACAGGGAGGTCAGGTTGGTTAGTGCAGACCGAGCGGAGGTGTTCGGCGAAACGATCGCCAAGCCTACGCTTGTCTCACCGATATAGATCTGCTGACATCTAGAGCAGCGGATGCAATAGATGAGGTTGGAGGAGGTGCAGGTGAACCTCTGTCACACCTGGAACAACTGCTTGGGTCCTTGAATGGAGTCGAGGGGGAGGTAAAGCGACAAGTGTAGCATCTCTTCTGGTTGCAAGGCAAAGTGCCCGGGGAGGGGGTGGAGCGGGATGGAAGGGAAGAATTGACAAGGAAGTTATGGAGGGAGCTGGTGGAAGGCAGACGGGGAAGATAGGAAGATTAGGCAAGAGGTGGGGTCACGTTGGAGGTGGCGAAACTGACGGAGGACTATTTGTTGTATGTGATGGTTAGTTCATCTCTGAGACGTTGAGTTGTGTCTTGCTGGGCCTCTTGAGGCCTTCCCTCTCGCTGTCTCTCTTGTTGACCTCTGAGAAGTTGAGTTGATTCTTGATCCGCCTCTTCATCCCTTATCTCCTGGTATCTCTCTTCTTCATATCTGAAAAGTTGAGTATTTTCTTGCTGTGCATCTTGTTCCCTTCTTCTCCTTATTGCTTCTCGATTTCTCTTTCTGTCTTCACCTCTTCACCTCCCTCGTCTTGGCATGATTTAAAAATCCTAAACAAAATCTATGTTGTCAATGTAGACAGATCAATTGGTTCAAAATTGAGACTTTCCTGTAGAATTAAATCAATCACAATAAAACAAATGCTTTACAAATCAGCTGTCTATGAGGAAAGATCAATTTATTCCAAATGGGTCTTTCCTGTGGAATGAAATCAGCCACAATAAGAATGTTCTTACATCTAAATTCTCAATGAAGATCGGCCAATTTGTTCAAAATTGATATTTTATTGTAGAATAAAATCAAACACAATCAATGTTTTATTTCACCAAATTGTCAATGAAAATCCAAACGGAGCCTTTCCTGTAGAATGAAATCAAACAATTATTTTTTAATCTTAGTTGTTAATGAAATAATTTAATAGAAAACGGTGAAAACTGAGGGTAAATTTATCGGAGCAAATAACAGAGAACTCTTAAACTGTTAAAATGCTGAAAATCGGAATAAAGAGGTAATTAAACAACAAACGGATTTTAAACTTTTTTTAAGCATTTTTTTAAATTACTTGTCTAATGTAAATGAAAGATAAGCAATGAAAATCAGAAACTGTAATAAAATGATCACTTGTCAGCATCAAATAAGCGCAAGGATTTTAAACACAGGCAATCATCTGTTCAAAATGAATTAAATTGAAATTAAAGAAAACATTTGAAAAACACGGCTGTGTGGCGGCTCCCAAGGGTCGGGCCATCCTAACAGTCAAACCCCTCGGCACGGGAATGGTGCAGTCCAGAGGCGGCCCTTAACCAGAGGGTTTAAAGGCAAGGGTTTTGGGTGCCATCTTGCTCTCATTGGACTTCCTGGCGAATTGAGAGACCTAAATAAAAAGGTACTTCCCCTACACCTGGCTTCTCGCCTTGATTTCGGGATTGTACCCCACATTGGTGACCCCGACGCTCCATCGTTGTCATGATGGAGAATAAAGCTTCCCCCTCAAATGCCAACCCGGCCCTGTCTCTGGACGCGGTCTCGGTGAAATTGCCTACCTTTTGGACCACCCGGCCGCACATCTGGTTTCAGCAGACGGAGGCCCAATTCAACCTGCGGGGAATAACGGTCGACGACACCCGCTTCTATTATCTGGTGGGGGCCCTTGACCGGGACACGGTTGAAGAGGTCACAGACTTCATCGCAGACCCTCCGGCCACCGAGAAATACCGCGGCCTTAAGGAGCTCCTGCTTGAGATTTATAGTCTCTGCAGGATGGAGCGCGCTGCCAGGATCCTTCATATGGAGGGCCTAGGCGACCGACGGCCATCGAGCCTCCTCAAGGAGATGGTCGCGCTGTTGGATGGGCACACGCCGTGCCTACTGTTCGAGTATATCTACCTGCATCTGCTGCCGGCCTACATCCGTCTGCAGCTCACGGACGTCTCCTTCACAGACATCAGGGCCCTCGGTAGGCGCGCCGACGCGCTGTGGATGGCGCGCCCAGATAACGTCAACGCGCTGGCCGTTGCCAGGCAAGGTAACGCGCTATGGACGGCGCGCTCTGATGACGTCAACGCGCTGGCCGTTGCCAGGCACGCTGACGCGCCGCAGACGGCGCGCTCCGATGACGTCACTCCGGCAGCTCCCAATTTCCTCCGGTGGGGCGGGGGAGCTGTGGAAGGAGTTGCAGCTGCATCCCGGAGGCCGATAAGATTGCCCCCCGCGGCCGCATCGGGTACTGCACCTGCAATCCAGCGCCAGCAAGCTCCAAGCGCTGCCAACAGGAAGCGCTGGTGCTATTACCACCAGCGCTGGGGCGCTGCAGCACGGAGATGCTGTCAGCCGTGCACGTTCCCGGGAAACGCCTGGGCCGGCTGCCAATAGTCCCCACGGCTGCCGGCCAGATCCACCGACTCTTCGCCTGGGTTCGGCGCTCCGGGACCCGCTTCCTCGTCGATACCGGGGCAGAGCTGAGCGTCCTGCCCCCTTCGCTGGCCGACATTCGTTCCGGTAAGCGGGGGCCCGTCCTCACCGCAGCGAATGGCAGTCCCATCCGCACGTATGGAATTCGCATGGTCCCGATCGTGTTCGGCTCCTGTCATTTCTCGTGGCAGTTCACCATTGCGGACGTCTCCCAGCCGTTGCTCGGTGCCGATTTCCTCCGGGCGCATTCCCTCCTAGTGGACGTCAGGCGTCAGCGTTTGGTCAACGCCGCCACGATGGAGCCGATCACGCTGCGATTGGATGAGCCGGTGGGACGTCCCCTGTCGTCAGTGGATTCCCGCTTCGCGCCGGGTATTAGCCGCGTTCCCGAATATACTGACCCCACAGTTTCGGTTTTCGACCCCCAGTCACAGGGTGGTTCATTTCATCCAAACTACTGGCCCACCTCTCCACGCACGAGCACGCCGACTGCCGCCGGATAAACTACGTCTGGCACGGCAGGAATTCCGCACAATGGAGTCCTTGGGGATCGTCCGCCCTTCAAGCAGCCCATGGGCATCCCCACTCCACATGGTCCCTAAAGCAAGCGGGGGCTGGCGACCCTGCGGGGATTATCGGCGGCTGAATGCCGCAACAACCGCAGATCGATACCCCGTACCCCACATACAGGACTTCACCGCCCATTTGGTTGGGGCTACTATATTCTCCAAAGTGGATCTGGTACGGGGTTATAACCAGATCCCAGTCCACCCGGAGGATGTACCCAAGACGACGATCATCACGCCGTTCGGCCTCTATGAATTCCTGCGGATGCCGTTCGGCCTCAAAAATGCTGCTCAGGCATTCCAACGCCTGATGGACGGGGTGTGTCGCGGCCTGGACTTTGTTTTTGTCTACCTCGACGACATTCTGGTGGCCAGCCGCTCGCAGCAAGATCACTGCGCCCACCTCCGGCAGCTTTGTCAGCGGCTCAGCGAGCATGGCTTGGCTTTCAACCTCGCCAAGTGCCGTTTTGGGGTAACAGAAATCGACTTCCTCGGCCACCGCGTGACTTCGCAAGGCGTGGTTCCCCTGCCGGACAGGGTCGACGCCATCCGTCGGTTTCCCCGTCCATACTCGGTGCGAGGCCTGCAGGAATTTGTCGGAATGGTGGCATTTTATGACCGTTTTGTGCCATCCGCAGCCCACATCATGCGGCCACTGTATCAACTTCTGGGGGGTGGGCAGCATAAGAACGTCGAGTGGACCAACGCGACGGTGGCAGCGTTTTACGGTGCGAAGGAGGCCCTTGCTCGGGCCGTACTGCTGGAGCATCCGCGGGAAAATGCCCCGACAGCTCTCACGGTGGACGCCTCGGACTCTGCAGTCGGTGCCGTGCTGGAGCAACTGACGGACGGAGGTTGGCGGCCCCTCGCCTTCTTCAGCCGTCACCTCAACCGCGCTCAGGCCAAATACAGCGCATTCGATCGCGAGCTCCTGGCTCTGTACCTGGCGGTGCGCCATTTCCGTTACTTTCTGGAGGGCCGCCCGTTCACCGCGTACACGGACCACAAGCCGCTCACTTTCGCCCTGGCAAAGGTTTCCGACCCCTGGTCCGCACGGCAGCAGCGGCAGTTGGCCTACATTTCAGAATATACGACATCCATTCGCTACGTCGAGGGGAAGGAGAACCGGGTGGCCGACGCATTGTCCCGCCCCGCCATCGACGCCGTTTTCGCGGTGGCACCAGGAATAGACTTTTTTGCCCTGGCGGATGCGCAGCTCACGGACGCTGAGATGCCCGCCTACCGGACTGCCATCTCCGGCCTTCGCCTCGAGGATGTCCCCCTCGGTCCTGGACGGGCGATGATCTTGTGCGATGTGTCGTCCGGTCAGCCGCGCCCCATCGTCCCTGCCGCCTGGCGCCGGAGGGTTTTCGACGTGATCCACGGGCTGGCTCACCCATCAATCCGGGCGACGACGACACTGGTGGCTGCTCGGTTCATGTGGCACGGTCTGCGCAAGCAGGTTGGCCACTGGGCTCGAACCTGCATTCCGTGCCAGACGGCAAAGATCCAGCGGCATGTCCGGGCACCCCTCCAGGAGTTCGGCCTACCTCACCGGCGATTCGACCACCTCCATGTGGACATCGTGGGGCCTCTTCCGCCGTCCCGGGGCATTACCCACCTCCTCACTATGGTGGACCGTTTCACTAGGTGGCCGGAGGCCATTCCCTTGGCTGATACTTCAACAGCTACGTGCGCTCGTGCGTTGTCCGCGCACTGGATTGCTCGCTTTGGGGTGCCGTCGCACATTTCCTCGGACCGGGGGCCACAGTTCACCTCCGAGCTGTGGTCGGCCATGGCTCACTTGTTGGGGGTGCGGTTACACCACACCACGGCTTATCACCCGCAAGCCAATGGACTGGTGGAGAGGTTCCACCGGCAGCTCAAGTCAGCGCTGAAGGCACGACTCTCCGGCCCGGACTGGATGGACGAGTTGCCTTGGGTCTTGTTGGGCATCCGGACTGCCCCCAAAGAGGATTTGGCCTCATCATCGGCGGAGCTCGTATACGGGTCGCCCCTCACGGTGCCCGGGGAGTTCATGCCGTCGGCACTGGGGCAACAAGGAACTCCCTCATCCACTCTAAAGCGCCTTCGCGAGCGAGTTGGCAGCCTCGCACCCGTCCCGATGTCCCGCCATGGGACATTTCGCCCGCATGTGCCATCAGCCTTCCGGGACTGCCCCTACGTTTTCCTGCGCCGTGATGCCCACCGGACGCCGCTGCAGAGGCCGTACGAGGGCCCATTCCGAGTGCTGAAACACGGGCAGACGACCTTTGTGTTGGACATGGGGGCCGCCCGGAGACCGTGTCAATTGACCGGTTGAAGCCGGCACATCTGGACATTGACCAGCCAGTGCTGGTTGCCCGACCTCGGCATCGAGGGCGCCCTCCCTCACGGCTCCCTCCGCCTGTCCTCCCACCAGTCCCTCCACCTGTCCCTCCACCTGTGCTCCCGCACTCCCGCACGCAGTCCGGCCGTGCTGTGCGCCCGCCGGTGCGTTTCGTACCTCAGGTTATGGGGGGGGGGGGTCCTGTGGCGGCTCCCAAGGGTCGGGCCATCCTAACAGTCAAACCCCTCGGCACGGGAATGGTGCAGTCCAGAGGCGGCCCTTAACCAGAGGCTTTAAAGGCAAGGGTTTTGGGTGCCATCTTGCTCTCATTGGACTTCCTGGCGAATTGAGAGACCTAAATAAAAAGGTACTTCCCCTACACCTGGCTTCTCGCCTTGATTTCGGGATTGTACCCCACAGCTGTGGAAATCGGCAAAGAAAATAACGGCAAAGTTTAAAAACAGAAAAGCAAAGTTGACAAATAGAGACCTTTAAAAAACGGGGAAATGTGCGTTAATTTGGCGGCAAATACCGGAGAACTTAATAACAATAATTATTCAAATATAAATAAATATTCAAAACTTCGTCTACTTTACCTTTTGAAAAAAAGTGTAAGAAATGAAAAATAAAAACCGGCAGAAATCCAACGTTTAGATCGATCGTTTAAAATTCAAACTTCGTTGTCGAGAAACGACGTCAGAATGACCGTTGGGGAAGAATGTTCTGGAAAAGGTTTCACAGCGAGAACGTGAACGTGTGGGGCATGTGGGTCAGTGTCCCCCTAGTCACATGTGTGGGTCAGTGTCCCCCTAGTCACATGTGTGGGTCAGTGTCCCCCCCGTCACATGTGTAGGTCAGTGTCCCCAGTCACATGTGTGGGTCAGTGTCCCCTAGTCACATGAGTGGGTCAGTGTCCCCCTAGACACATGTGTGGGTCAGCGTCCCCCTAGTCACATGTGTGGGTCAGTGTCCCCCTAGTTACATGTGTGGGTCAGTTTCCCCCTAGTCACATGTGTGGGTCAGTGTCCCCCTAGTCACATGTGTGGGTCAGTGTCCCCCTAGTCACATGTGTGGGTCAGTGTCCCCCTAGTCACATGTGTGGGTCAGTGTCCCCCTAGTCACATGTGTGGGTCAGTGTCCCCCTAGTCACATGTGTGGGTCAGTGTCCCCCTAGTCACATGTGTGGGTCAGTGTCCCCCTAGTCACATGTGTGGGGTCAGTGTCCCCCTAGTCACATGTGTGGATCAGTGACCCCCTAGTCACATGTGTGGGTCAGTGTCCCCCTAGTCACATGTGTGGGTCAGTGTCCCCCAAGTCACATGTGTGGGTCATTGACCCCGTAGTCACATGTGTGGGTCAGTGTACCCCTGTCGCATGTGTGGGTCAGTGTCCCCCTAGTCACATGTGTGGGTTAGTGTCCCCCTAGTCACATGTGTGGGTCAGTGACCCCCTAGTCACATGTGTGGGTCAGTGTCCCCCTAGTCACGTGTGTGGGTCAGTGTCCCCCTAGTCACATGTGTGGGTCAGTGTTCCCCTAGTCACATGTGTGGGTCAGTGTCCCCCTAGTCACATGTGTGGGTCAGTGTCCCCCTAGTCACATGTGTGGGTCAGTGGCCCCCTAGTCACATGTGTGGGGGATGTGCCCCTAGTCACATCTGTGGGTCAGTGTCCCCCTAGTCACATGTGTGGGTCAGTGTCCCCCTAGTCACATGTGTGGGGGATGTGCCCCTAGTCACATGTGTGGGTCAGTGTCCCCCTAGTCACATGTGTGGGTCAGTGTCCCCCTAGTCACATGTGTGGGGGATGTGCCCCTAGTCACACGTGTGGGTCAGTGTCCCCCTAGTCACATGTGTGGGTCAGTGTCCCCCAAGTCACATGTGTGGGTCAGTGTCCCCTAGTCACATGTGTGGGGGGTGAGGTACAGTGTCCCCTAGTCACATGTGTGGGGTGTGAGGTACAGGAGATGGGCAACGTTTCGGGCCAAAACCCTTCCTCAGACTGATAGGGGGTGGGGGGAGGCGGGGAGAAGAAAGGAAAAAGCAGGAGGAGGTGCCTGAGGGTTGAGGTAGGAAGGGGAGGGGACAGCAAGAGTTAACACAATGTGAGAATTCATTGTTCATGCCACCAGGATGCAGACTGCCCAAGCGGAATATGAGGTGCTGTTCCTCCAATTTCCGGTGTTGCTCACTCTGGCCGTGGAGGAGGCCCAGGACAGAGAGGTCGGATACGGAATGGGAGGGGGAGTTGAAGTGCTGAGCCACCGGGAGGTCGGGTTGGTTAGTGCAGACCGAGCGGAGGTGTTCGGCGAAACGATCGCCAAGCCTACACTTGGTCTCACCGATATAGATCAGCTGACATCTAGAGCAGCGGATGCAATAGATGAGGTTGGAGGAGGTGCAGTGGAACCTCTGTCGCACATGGAACAACTGCTTGGGTCCTTGAATGGAGTCGAGGGGGGAGGTAAAGCGACAAGTGCAGCATCTCTTGTGGTTGCAAGGCAAAGTGCCCGGGGAGGGGTGGAGCGGGATGGAAGGGAAGAATTGACAAGGAAGTTATGGAGGGAGCTGGCTTTGTGGAAGGCAGACGGGGAAGATAGGAAGATTAGGCAAGAGGTGGGGTCACGTTGGAGGTGGCGAAACTGACGGAGGACTATTTGTTGTATGTGATGGTTAGTGGGGTGAAAGATAAGGACCAGGTAGACTCTGCCCTTGTTGCGAGTTGGGGGATGTGCAGAGAGAGCAGTGTTGCAGGGTATGGAGGAGACACTGGTGCGAGCCTCATCTGTAGTGGGGGAGGGGAGCCCCTGTTCCCTTAAGAATTAGGACATTTGCGATGCTCTGGTGTGGAACAGCTCATCTTGGGAGCAGATGCGGCGTAGATGGAGGAATTGGGAATAGGGGATGGAGTCCTTACAGGAAGCAGGGCGGGAGGAAGTTAAGATAGCCGTGGGAGTCAGTGGGTTTATAGTGGATGTCGGTCAGAAGTCTATCACCTGCGATGGAGATAATGAGGTCAAGGAATGGTAGAGAAGTGTTGAAATGGTCCAGGCGTATTTGATTGTTGGATGGAAGTTAGTAGTGAAGCGGATGAAGTCAGTGAGTTGTGTGTGGGTGCAGGAGGTGGCACCAAAGCAGTCGTCGATGTAGCAGAGGTAGAGGTCGGGGATGGGGCCCTGGTACGCCTCGAGCAAGGAATCTTCGACGTACCCGACAAAGAGGCAGGCGTAGCTGGGGCCAATGTGTGTGCCCATAGCTACGCCTTGTATTTGGATGAAATTGGGAGAAGTCAAATGAGAAGTTATTGAGGGTAAAGACCAACTCCGCTAGGCGGAGGAGAGTATCAGTGGACTGGTATAGGTTGCTCCTCTGGTCGAGAAAGAACCGGAGAGCATTGAGGCCATCCTGGTGGGGGATGGAGGTGTAGAGTGACTGGATGTCCATGATGAAGATGAGAGGATGGGGGCCTAGATAATGGAATGCGCGGAGACGACGGAGAGTGTCTGAGGTGTCTTGAACAAAGGTGGGGAGGGAATTAACCAAGGGGGATAGGATGGAGTCAAGGTATGTGGGTTCGGTGGGGCACGAATAGGCAGAGACATTGGGTCTACCGGGACAGTCAGGTTTGTGGATTTTGTGGAGAAGGTAAAATCGGGCCGTGCGGGGCTGGGGAAAGATGAGGTTGGAGGCTCGGGGTGCAGGGAGCCGGTTGATGAAGTCGGTGATGTGCTAGAGATAGTGGCCTGGTGCTCGTCAGTGGGGTCATGGTCTAGAGGTAAGGAGGAGGAGGTGTCCGAAAGCTGGCGCGTGGCCTCAGCTTTCTAGAGATGGACGCGCCAGACTACCACGGCACCTCCCTTAGAGGCCGCAGGAAGGCAGGTGAGTGAACTAGGGGTTCAGGGGTTAGGGGTTCAGGGGTTAGGGCATTAGGGGTTCAGTATTGATGTGGATAGAGAAGAGGCTGGCAAACAGGAAGCAAAGAGTAGGAGAAAATGGGACCTTTTCACAATGGCAGACAGTGACTAGTGAGGTACCGCAGGGCTCAGTGCTGGGACCCCAGCTATTTACAATATATATTAATGATCTGGATGAGGGAATTGAAGGCAATATCTCCAAATTTGCGGATGACACTAAGCTAGGGGGCAGTGTTAGCTGTGAGGAGGATGCTAGGAGACTGCAAGGTGACTTGGATAGGTTGGGCGAGTGGGCAAATGCATGGCAGATGCAGTATAATGTGGATAAATGTGAGGTTATCCACTTTGTTGGCAAAAACAGGAAAGCAGACTATTATTTAAATGGTGGCCGATTAGGAAAAGGGGAGATGCAGCGAGACCTGGGTGTCATGGTACACCAGTCATTGAAAGTAGGCATGGAGGTGCAGCAGGCAGTGAAGAAAGCAAATGGTATGTTAGATTTCATAGCAAAAGGATTTGAGTATAGGAGCAGGGAGGTTCTACTTCAGTTGTACAGGGTCTTGGTGAGACCACACCTGGAGTATTGCATACAGTTTTGGTCTCCAAATCTGAGGAAGTACATTATTGCCATAGAGGGAGTGCAGAGAAGGTTCACCAGACTGATTCCTGGGATGTCAGGACTGTCTTATGAAGAAAGACTGGATAGACTCGGTTTATACTCTCTAGAATTTAGGAGATTGAGAGGGGATCTTATAGAAACTTACAAAATTCTTAAGGGGTTGGACAGTCTAGATGCAGGAAGATTGTTCCCGATGTTGGGGAAGTCCAGGACAAGGGATCACAGCTTAAGGATAAGGGGGAAATCCTTTAAGACCGAGATGAGAAAGACTTTTTTCACACAGAGAGTGGTGAGTCTCTGGAACTCTCTGCTACAGAGGATAGTTGAGGCCAGTTCATTGGCTACATTTAAGAGTGAGTTAGATGTGGCCCTTGTGGCTAAGGAGATCAGAGGGTATGGGGAGAAGGCAGGTACAGGATACTGAGTTGGATGATCAGCCATGATCATATTGAATGGCGGTGCAGGCTCGAAGGGCCAAATGGCCTACTCCTGCACCTAATTTCTATGTTTCTATGAACTGAGGACGAGGCGATGTGTGGTGGGGGTAGAGGTCAGGGGGTGGGGGGGTATGAGGGCTGTGGTGTGGGTAGGGAAGACCAGGGGTCAAATAGTTTGAGGGGGTTGTGGAAGACCCAGTGGAACAGCAACTGAGGTGACCAGGTTTGGGCAACTAGCACAAGGACCCAGTGCAGTCAAACCACAAGGAGTGGGAATCAACAGTGTGGAGGCTTCAGGCCCAGTGCAGAGTCCAGGTTGGAGGTAAGGCGATGGCTGCGGGCTGCGGGAGGGAGGTGGAGTAGCGAGGGTTGGCGGACCCGATGGTAGGAGTCCGTGGGCAGTGGAGTCCGGGTCAGCGGGCGATGCGTGGGAGGCCCCGGTGGGCGGATGGTCGGTGGGGCGGTGTGGTTTGGCCAACCCGGTGAGGCGATGATGTTAGTGGGGTGCGGTGTGGCGGCCATGTTCGGGGAGCCCCAGTCCGGCGGCCATGTTCAGTAGGTCCGGTCCGGCGGCGATGTTAGATAGACCTGGCGTGACAGCGATATTCGGCAGGCCCGGTGTGACGGCGATGCTCAGTAGGCCCAGTCCGGTGGAGATCCTGGATGGGCTCGATGCAACGGGCTCGATGTGCGGCTGTGATATTCGGCGGGCCCAGTGCGACGGCGATGTTGGATGGGCCCGGTGCGGCAATCAGGTTAGGTGGTCCCGGGGGCGGCGAGGTTCGGCTGTCGCGTTGTGGTGACGATAGGCAGAGGAATCGGGGAGGGGGAGATAAGCAGAGTTACCGGGCAGGCAGCGAGGCTGGGTGTCATCGATGGGCAAGAGAAGGCCGGCGGCAGCATCGACGTGGAGGTCGGTGAAGGCGGCGTCCTGGTGAGTCCTGGAGCTGCTCCTCGTGGCCAAAATGGCGTCGCGGGATGCGGGCAGGGGGCGCGGGACAGAGTCGGGGCCCGGAGTCTGCGGGCGGTTGAGTCGCCGAGTGGCGGCGGTGGGAGCGGCCTGGAGGCGGGCTAGTTTAAGGTCCTTGGTGGAGTTAAGATGAGAAAAGATGTATTTGCCATGTAATTAATAAAGTCTATGAATCCTTATCCTGGTGTGAGGTCACCGTTATTATAAGGACGTCATCAACATTCCACGCCCCCTGCTGGATGAGAGGATCCATCACATCCCTACACCCGCTGCTGCGCCCCCTGGCTGCGGGACCACCCATCACACCCCTACACCACTCCCACTGCTGCGCCCCCGGGCTGCCAGACCACCCATCACACCCCTACACCACCCCCACTGCTGCGCCCCCTGGCTGCCGGACCACCCATCACACCCCTACACCACTCCCGCTGCTGCGCCCCCTGGCTACCGGACCACCCATCACACCCCTACACCACCCCCACTGCTGCGCCCCCTGGCTGCCGGACCACCCATCACACCCCATCTCCACTCCCACTGCTGCGCCCCCTGGCTGCCGGACCACCCATCACAGCCCCATCTCCACTCCCACTGCTGCGCCCCCTGGCTGCCGGACCACCCATCACACCCCTACACCACTCCCACTGCTGCGCCCTCTGGCTGCGGGACCACCCATCACACCCCTACACCACTCCCACTGCTGCGCCCCCTGGCTGCGGGACCACCCATCACAGCCCCACCTCCACTCCCACTGTTGCGCCCCCTGGCTGCGGGACCACCCATCACACCTCTACACCACTGCCACTGCTGCGCCCCCTGGCTGACGGACCACCCATCACACCCCTACACCACTCCCACTGCTGCGCCCCCTGACTGCGGGACCACCCATCACACTCCTACACCACTCCTACTGCTGCGCCGCCTGGCTGCGGGACCACCCATCACACCCCTACACCACTCCCACTGCTACGCCCCTTGGCTGCCGGACCACCCATCGCACCCCTACACCACTCCCACTGCTGCGCCCCCTGGCTGCCGGACCACCCATCACACCCCTACACCACTCCCACTGCTGCGCCCCCTGGCTGCGGGACCACGCATCACACCCCTACACCACTCCCACTGCTGCGCCCCCTGGCTGCCGGACCACCCATCACACCCCATCTCCACTCCCACTGCTGCGCCCCCTGGCTGCGGGACCACCCATCACACCCCTACACCACTCCCACTGCTGCGCCCCCTGGCTGCGGGACCACCCATCACACCCCCTACACCACTCCCACTGCTGCGCCCCCTGGCTGCGGGACCACCCATCACACACCTACACAACTCCCACTGCTGCGCCCCCTGGCTGCCGGACCACCCATCACACCCCTACACCACTCCCACTGCTGCGCCCCCTGGCTGCCGGACCACCCATCACAGCCCCATCTCCACTCCCACTGCCGCACCAGCCGGCTCCGGGAGGCCTCAGGAAAAGTGAAAATCACCACCACCACTTCATCTCTGACCACACCATCCCTGACCCCCAGTCTGAAGAAGGGTCACCACTAGGTTTGCAACTTTCTCACTCCCAAATAAGGGACAAAAGGTCAAAATACGGGACAAATTCCCATTGGCAATTCAGTGACCGACTCAGCCATGGCTGGTTGAATGATGAGTTGGCGCCAGTTTGGCCAATGGCAAAAGGAGAGATCCAGATTGACTTCTATAATGACACAGAAGGTAAGATCACATGGGTCAGAGAGTAATGAGACACCATTTTTGAAAATGCTGGCTCGAGGGGCCGAATGGCCTCCTATTGCACCTATTTTCTATGTTTCAATTTGATTGGGGAGGATCAGCCATGATCTCCAATGAATGGCGGTGCTGGCTCGAAGGGCCGAATGGCCTCCTTCTCCACATATTTTCTATAAAACAACAGCCGCCTACTGAGGATTCGCCAAGGTTACCAGTGGCTCTGGTTCAAGTACCCTCTGAACTATGGACAAAGCATAAGCATCATGTGGGGCGAGTGCGTTCAGCCCCTGAACATAAGGTGACTTTAAAAAAGGGCGCGGCTTTGCCATGTTTAAAACAGTACCTGCTCTACCTGGAGGTTAATGAAATGATAGCTGGTATAGTCATCATGTCTTTATTACATCAAGGAGTATTAGTGAAAACGCAAAGTCTCTGTAATACGCCTATGCTGCTGATCCCGAAAGTGGGAAGAAGTAATGAATGGAGTTTTGTCCAGGACTTGAGAGCTATTAACAAAATAGTGATCCCCATCAAAGAGGTTTGAGACTGGGGTCTTGGTTCAAGAACATGGAGGGGGGAAAAGACCGGCAGCCTATTATTCCGTGGCTTTACCAGCTGTAGTAAATGGCATGCCAGTCCGCTTACGAGCTGTAGCGGCAAAGGATAGAATGTTGGAAAATTCCATCCCCATCATTCTTTATCACCGGTGTGTAGTGACAGTTCCTCATGTTATTATTGAACTCAGCAGTTACACAGCATTTCACAACCGCTAGAATAGCAGGACATGAAGTATTTTATCACATCTATACCTCGCCTGCTGTAAACACAGCTACCTTTGTACCACTGCCAGAAGAAGGATGTGACCATGATCGTCTATTGTTTGTAGAAGCCACTCCCCGGCTGGATTTACAGAATTATCCGATTGACAATCCTGATCTGGTCTATTAACTGATGTCGCTTCACACTGAACTAGCGATGACAGATTATTAGCAGGACATGAGGAGTAGGACCGAGATGAGGAAAACATTTTTCACACAGAGAGTGGTGAGTCTCTGGAATTCTCTGCCACAGAAGGTAGTTGAGGCCAGTTAATTGGCTATATTTAAGAGGGAGTTGGATGTGGCCCTTGTGGCTGAAGGGATCAGGGGGTTTGGAGAGAAGGCAGGTACGGGATATTGAGTTGGATGATCAGCCATGATCATATTGAAGCTGTGCAGGCTCAAAGGGCCGAATGGCCTACTCCTGCACATATTGTCTATGTTTCTATATGCAGTGGTCATGCCACACCAAGTACTGGAGGCACATGCTTTTCCATCGGAACGTCTGCTCAGGCAGCTGAGCTGTATACCCTGATGGTGGCCTGCATATGGGCCAAAGACAAAAGTGTTAATGTCTACTCCGATTCTCGCTATGCGTTTGGGGTTGTACATGACTTTGGGCAGTTATGGAAAATACATGATTCATCACCTCAACAGGAAAGTCAAGAGTCAAGAGTGTTTTATTGGCATATGTCTCAGATAAGACAATGACATTCTTGCTTGCTGTAGCACAATAGAATATGTAAACATAGATACAGAGGAAATAGGTGCAGCAGGAGTCCCTTCGAGCCGGCACCGCCATTCATTGTGATCATGGATGATCATCCCCAATCAACAACCCATGCCTGCCTTCTCCCCATATCCATCGATTCCACTAGTCCCTGGAGCTCTAGCTAACTCTCTCTTAAACCCATCCCGTGGTTTGGCCTCCACTGCGCTCTGTCTGAAAAGGCCTCCTCTTTATTCTAAGACTGTGGCCCCTGGTTCTGGACTCGCTCAACACTGGATCCATTTTTCCAAGAACATGTCTGGTGTGTCAACAAAATAATAGAGGGAAGATGCCTCTAAAATGTGATCACTTACCACAACCTGAAATGCCTTTTTGAGAATTTGTTAATTGATTTTGTAAATTTGCAAGTTGCAAAGGGTTTTAAGTACAATCTGGTCATAGTTGTTGTACATATAATTAAAACTCTCATCTTGATCATTTCCTGTTTGCACTGTGCTTTGATTTTAGAAAAAGCGCTACCATATATAGCTGTGATTTTTGCCCATCTTAGAGTCCCTCGCTGCGCAGGCCGCGAGGAATTTTCCCATCGATGAAAAATAAAAGACCATGAAGGCCACGACCATGTAATCAGCTGTTTGACTTGGGCCTGACCTGTGCTTGAATTTGCTGTGGCAATGGAATGAAATGAAAATGCAATCAGCTGTTTGTCTTGAACCTGCCCTGTGCTAGAAAGTGCAATGGTAATGGAAATGAAGTGAAAATGCAATCAGTTGTTTGGCTGGAGCCTGCCCTGTGCTAGAAAGTGCAAAGGCAATGGAAATTAAGTGAAAATGCAATCAGCTGTTTGGCTGGAGCCTGCCCTGTGCTTGAAAGTGCAATGGCAATGGAAATGAAGTGAAAATGCAATCAGCTGTTTGTCTCAAGTGCAATGGCAATGGAAGTGAAATGAAAATGCAATGGGCTATTCGGCCTGACGTGTGCTTGAAACCGCAATGCAATTGTAAATTAAATGAAATGAGTTGTTTGGCCTGCCTGAAACCAATAATTTTGGCCCACAAGACCCCTATTAGCCGAGAAAACTGTCCCATTTGCCCAAAATACCCGTATTAGACCAGGAGGAGCATTTTGGCCCAAAAGGCACATGCCAGGCCAGGAAATGTCCAGGAAAAGTGACTTTCACTGAGATTTCACTCAGATTTTTTTAAATAGAACCCCTTTGGGCCATCAGGCATGTACTAGCCCAGGAGTCCCTTCGACCCATCAGTAAGTATTCCCCCTGCAAGTATTAAAACTCACCCCTGTATTTTTTCAAGCCCTTCATTTTCTCCCTGTGAGATCCAGGCCAGGATAGATTTTCCTCCTTCATTGATGCGATCTGCAGAAAAAGATGAAAAATGTCTAAAATTAATTCTCCACCCTCCCCCTTCTCACTCACAGAGTCTCTCACCTGTTTTGAGCAAAATTTCTGGCAGTTTCTGAGCTGCAAGCCCACCAGGCCTGAGTGACTGAGATTCCAGCCAACGAGTCCATTCGTCCCACAATGTCGATACTAGCCCTCTGGAAACTAGCCCTTTGACCCACAACACCCATACTAGCGCCCCTTCCCCCCCCCCACTTGCCAGCAATATTGGAATTGGTGAAGAGGTGGAATAGTGCTTTTGGAGACCAGCCCTCCTATGTGAACATGAGGCCCAACGCGTCCCACTTAGTCCAGTGTTCTCTAGATGGGCGGAAAGCACATCCCATTAGGAGGGATGATGCAAGGCCAGTAGTCAATATTTTAATAAAATAAATAATACCTAAATTGGGGATATCCATGGGAATAAATAGTGACAGAGGAAATAATTTTACCAGTAAATTACTTTTGACCTTGTCAAAGGCTCTTGGGTTACAGTGGAAACGACACATACCATATCAACCCCAGTCCTCAGGGATGATAGAATGAGTACATGGGAAAATAAAAGTGACTTTGGCCAAAGTATGCCAGCAAAATAGACTGTTGTGGCCAGATAACATGCCCATAGTGATGTATGCCCTTGGAATCAGAAACATGAAACACGGGCCAAACACCTCACGGGATGTTGATGGTGTGACCTATGACAACAGGAACCCGACCCCCGATGACTGCTGAGAAGGTAGCCCTGGTATGAAATGATGATATATCCTTAAGATATGCTCAAGCCATGTGTGAAAGAGTTGGTCAAATCTTTGAGAATGTTAAGCAGGACAGGTCCCTCTGGCAGAAGGAAATATGCACGCGTTTAAACCAGGAAATCAGGTTTATGTATGAGCAATGAATGTAGTCTTTCTCTTCTAGGTGGAAAGGACCATGTTTGGAGCTACGAACAACACAAACAGCAGTAAAAGTAAAAGAAAACCCGATTGCGTACATGCCACCAGATGTAAACTGCCTCTCTCAGACAGAACCCTCTAGGAGACGGAAACGCAAGTGCCGCACATTTTAGTAGTGATAAGACAATGATAAAACACGTGTCAAAATGTGGACATATTCTTTATTAACTATCTTTGTAGTATTAAATACATGAATATATTAACATTATATGGAATCGTAGAGGATATGTGGGTGAAGAGCGGCATCTATATAGTTACGAGAAACAGGATGAAGGTAGAAGTTGGAGCATGAAATTCAACTAAAAACTTTCACACAGAACACAGTGAACTCGCAGCTGAAAGAAAAACGGGCTTCCTTATCTGATTAGAATGTTGGGTTTGTGCCCATATCCCTACGATGCTGAAGAAGGTATCCCTTTGCGAGCTCAAGGACGGGTTCCACCCAAATTACAATCGGACATGGATGCTTCCAGTTTTGCAACCAATTAATGAGAGAAAATATTAAAATCCTTTCTTACTATAATCTAAGTGTTGGTCACAAAGATCAACAAGGAGGCAACTGTGGAAGAAAATATTAATATCTTTTCTTACTTAATTTTGATTGGAATGGAACAAGGTAACGAAAGGTTGCTTGGATGTGCAATTGGCATCTCTCGTTTACCTGGTGTTGAAGAGGTTCGTGGGAATCAGCAAAGTAAGATTAGACGGTTTATCTTTTATCTAGGAATGTGCTGAAGGCTGGATGGTAAATGTAATAGTAGAAGGAGACAAGGAAGCTTGTTTCTCTCAGCAGTATTTTACAGTAGACCACCCGCACCCCTAGAATTGTAGATACGTGAAGATACAGTGAAGAGCTTTTGTGGTGTGCTAACCAGGCAACGGAAAGACAATACATGAGTACAATCCAGCCATCCAGTGTAGATACATAATAAAGGAAATAATATTTACTGCAAAGTAATGTCCAGTTGTTGCGGTTCACTTTCTCTTGAACAGACAAAAACGCAAACATAATCAGTAATCAAGCAGTCAAATCTTTATTTCGCCAGATGGGTGTGGTAGTGACTGTTGCAGTTTACAGACTATAGGTTCGCTCTATCCACACACCACGGGGCAGTGTTTAAGTAGATACATTTATACCCCAATAATCTGCGATTCAGCAATATTTTACCTTACAGAGCATAGTACAACCTCTTGCTTCTTAAGATTGACAGCTTCTTAAGATTGACAGGTCCTTCCGAAAGAGGAAGTGTTGCCCATATATGGTTATGATGAGAAGGCTATTTTTCTACAGATCAGGCATTTTGTTTTTTTTTACTTAAATGATGCACATTATAATCTTTTCGAGCAAGGGTAGGAGCATAGAGTCTAAACATCATTTTAATGTTTACATTATAGAGGAGACATTCATGATGTTGTGCTCGCTTGTGTTATTGGAAATGAGCATAAACATCTTTGTTAGCCTTGTGAGTGTAATAGGAGCAAGGGGAAGCGTTTTCTGCCGGCTTTGCAATTAACAAGAGAAAGGTAACAGCCTGTCTTACTTCTGTAACTTTTAAATCTTTTAAATTTCCTCATTCCTTCCTCTTTATCATTTTATGATGACATTCAGAATCCTCGTTAATGGTCGCAAGCAGTTAACAATAAAATCTAGAGCGATGATTAATAAAACGATAGAGCGATAGTGTATTAGAGTATTCCAAAGTCCATCAAGGCAACTGAATGGTCAGCATCTCCCATCTTCACTTTACCCATGCAGGTCACTGTCAACCTTATGGATTTTCTAAATTTGTTGCGAAATGTGGGTAGCAAGGTCATTTATATAAGAGGATTCATCAGTAGGCACAACACTCGTCTTATTACAATACAGGTTCCTCTCTGATGATCTTTATGATCAATACTTATTTCATAGTGAGAACGATTTTTGATATACATTAGTTGTAAAACAGTTAACATGATTACGTACAAAGATAATCAAGAATTGAGAATGGAGCTGTCAACTATCTTTATGCAGAGCTTATAAAAAATGAAGAGTAATATTTAGACTTCATACATAGAAACATAGAAATTAGTTGCAGGAGTAGGCCATTCGGCCCTTCGAGCCTGCACCGCCATTCAATATGATAATGGCTGATCATCCAACTCAGTATCCCGTACCTGCCTTTTCTCCATACCCTCTGATCCCCTTAGCCACAAGGGCCACCTCTAACTCCCTCTTAAATATAGCCAATGAACTGGCCTCCACTACCCTCTGTGGCAGAGAGTTCCAGAGACCCACCACTCTCTATGTGAAAAAAGTCCTTCTCATCTCTGTCCTAAAGGATTTCCCCCTTATCCTTAAGCTGTGACCCCTTGTCCTGGACCTCCCCAACATCGGGAACAATCTTTCTGCATCTAGCCTGTCCAACCCATTAAGAAATTTGTAACTTTCTATAAAATCCCCTCTCAATCTCTTAAATTCTAGAGAGTATAAACCGAGTCTATCCAGTCTTTCTTCATAAGACAGTCCCGACATCCCAGGAATCAGTCTGGTGAACCTTCTCTGCACTCCCTCTATGGCAATAATGTCCTTCCTCAGATTTGGAGACCAGAACTGTACGCAATACTCCAGGTGTGGTTCAACTGAAGTTGAACCTCCCTGCTCCTATACTCAAATCCTTTTGCTATGAAAGCTAATGTACCATTCGCTTTCTTCACTGCCTGCTGCACCTGTATGCCTACTTTCAATGACTGGTGTACCATGACACCCAGGTCTCGTTGCATCTCCTCTTTTCCTAATCGGCCACCAGTTAGATAATATTAGATACATTTCAGTCTGTTACTGTTAACTCTTATTTAAATTCCCACTTTAACTGCTTCATGCCATGTATCCATGGCTGTGGGATCTGCAGTTTAATTTTTAGCTCCTTAAAGAGATTAACATCCATGTTCAAATGTTACAAGACCATGAACTGGAAGCATGATTGTAATTTGGTTTTGAATCGGTCCTTTAGCTCGTAATGGGTTATGGCACAATCAGATAACGAAGCTTGTTCACCCTACAGCAGCTAGTTCACAGATGAACACTTCTATAATTGTAGCCCTTCACCGTTACAGCGGGTAAGCAGGCTGGCCGGTTATTCCACCACTGCTGGCAAAGCCACGGAACAATAGGCTATCGGTCTTTATGCAGGAATATAGATGACAGAATAATATTGGTATCAGATACTAAAGGACTCAGGTATTAGACCAAACACCATTCATTACGTCTCCCCACACAGGCTGCATTTTCACTAATAGTGCTTGTTGCAATAAAGACAATCATGTTAATCATAAAGACTATAGCTATCTTTTCTGCAGCCTCTGGGGCCATTCAATATTGTTTTAATTCCTGGCAAGGCAGCTCCCCTTTTTTATAGCCAGTTCATGTTCAGGGGCTGAATACACTCATCCCACATGATTGTTAAGGGCCTGTCCCAGCAACATGCGACTCCATGCGATGAGCGTGACCTAACATGGTCGCTTGAGCCGTCCGGCGTCGCGCAGCCGGTCCCACTTCTATCGCTGGAGCCGTGTGGAGTTGTCGGAGTTCGTCCCGACATCGCGCGGAGCTCCGAAAACTGACCGTGTTCAAAAATTCCGCGTGGCAACGGCTCGTCGGCTTGCAGTCGCCTCGACGCATTACACACCGCCTCGATGTCGTGCCTCCGTGACACTCTCTGTAGGTGTCTCCATGACCCTCTCTGTGTGTGTCTCCGTGACCCTCTGTGTGTGTGTCTCCGTGACCCTCTCTGTGTGTGTCCCCTTGGCCCTCTCTGTGTGTGTCTCCGTGACCCTCTCTGTGTGTGTCTCCGTGACCCTCTCTGTGTGTGTCTCCGTGACCCTCTCTGTGTGTGTCTCCGTGACCCTCTCTGTGTGTGTCTCCGTGACCCTCTGTGTGTGTGTCTCCGTGACCCTCTCTGTGTGTCCCTCTCTGTCCTGGCGAACTTACCTTTCAGACTTCACTCCAAGTTTGTGTCACTTCGAGCCACGTCGCGCCACTCACCCGACCTCCACGCGGCCCCCGCTACCGGTTTGGTCGCGCTCTTCGCATGCAGGCGCATGCTGTTGGGAACGGCCGTGTACAGGGATCACCCGACCTCCGCGCGGCCCCCGCTGCCGGTTTGATCGCGCTCACCGCATGGAGTCGCATGCTGGTGGGACAGGCCCTTTATGCTTTGTCCATAGTTTGTAGGGTACTTGGACCAGAGCCAAAGTAGGCAGATCATCAGTAGGCAGCTGTTGCTTTTCATAGTGTCCCATTCCTTTCTGACACATGTGATCTATCCTTCTGTGTTATTGGCAACGTAAAACATGAATTGTCTGTTTGTCCTTCAGCCATTTATCATTTTTCCAATTTCTTTCACTGTTGCTGGAGGTCTAGTAGTTATGATTAAGTGTGAATCAGTGGTGTCTCCAATCTCAAATCGATCCCTTTGGTTTTATTCCTAATCCCGGGACCCCAAAGAACAAATAAGGGGTTGTAGCGGCACCAAACATGGTGAATAAGGCCAGACGTCAGGCAGGTTCAAACGATAGTTTATTCAGGTTCTACACGTTAGGTTGGTCCGCTATATTATCATTGCTACTGTAACTGAGCGAGGTTGTTCTCTCGGGCTCAGCTACCTGTTGACTGCTAAGGTCTCGAGGTGAGATAAGTAGCAGGACACTCCCCCTATGCCGTGACTTCACGTGCCAGGCCTTGTACCGATGACGAGGGTTCGACCATAAGTGGTCTGTGTTAGCTGTCACCACAGGGTCACTGTAAATTGTTCAACTTTATTCAACCAGGAGGAGACTCGTTCCAAGTATCCGGGATTAGAGAGGCTCGTATATAATTCACTGCAGTGTTTCACTTATGTTCATGGCTGGTTTTAACAAGATGCTGTAAATACTGACCTTTTTATTGTTGTGTATGGCTTGCTTTTACCTCCAGTCTTGCAGGAGGACATCCAAGTTCATACTTCCTTTTTCCACTTTCCAATTATTTTGCAATGTTAGGTGTCTCAAATGAGGATTAGTTTTGACTTTCACTGTTGGTAGGTGTAGTCAGTAGTACTGGGAAGGTCTCCTTCTACCGTTCTCCCAATTTCCTCCGATCCCAATTTCTTATTTAGTTTGTGATCTCCTGGTTGTATGGATTCGCCGTTATGGTCAGCTGATAGTGGTTTCTGCATTTCTCTGGTTCAGTGGTTTCAGTAAGACTAACAAGGTTCTGATTAATTGCTGTGCATATGTAATTAATTCACACTAAGGTCCTGCCAGTCTCAGTCAGTGAATTATTTAAATTCTTTAAGTATTTACAATACTTAGACCCTTTAATAATAGGTCATTATAAAGGAAAAACAATTTAAAATGATTTCCAATTCTCATCCAACACCTCAATCTGAATGCCACATGGCCAGTGCAGAATTCAGATCTCTCTTGAATTCAACTCAAAAGGTAAGTAATAGGAAGAAATCAAACTTAAAATACCGACAAGTTCACCAATCCTAATGCCAGGTTACGCAGCAAAGTCCCTTTGCTGAGCCACATCCACTGTTTAATAAAAGTTGAGAAGACAGAGAGTACACAGTTAATTGCCACATAAACAATTCCGCTAATACATTTTCAAAGAGCAAAGGAAAAGAAAATAACATTGTCCCAGGCTCAATGCCCATACAGCTGCAACTTCTTAAAGAGACACTACCTTTTAAAAAGAGTTTCTACAAAGATTTATCACTTAAATGAGCAAGCTCATTCAATGACATCCTACTTCATCTTAATTATATGATTTGTTCAACATTCACCAAGAACTGGTACGACAAACGTAAAAGTTTTTAATCTCACTCACTCTACACCCTCTCTTCTGTGCCATTCACTCACAAATTTCTACACCTCTTGCAATATGTTAAATCTCAGATATTTACACACGTTAAAGCAATAATATTCTCACTCAAGAGCAAAACACAGTTATACACTCCTCAAGGAATTTGTGTAAAGCTCTTCAAACTTTGATACAACAAAAAATGAAACATTTACATTTTAATAAATGATATTATCAGGCAAAGTTATCAGAAAATTATAAAACTGGAGCCATATACTTTTAACTATAATTTAAGAGAAACAATGATAGCTGTGCTGCAGACAAGATTCATATATAGGCTCTATCAGAGGGAAACGTAATTTGTCAGCCAGCCATTTTACATAACCTTGAGTTTCTACCACTGGAGATACAGGATTTAATTTCCTCACTTAATTACAACGTATTCATACACAGCTAGAATGTTGTTTTGCGAGCCAAGATCAGTGCTCCACTAACTTTTCTGACCATGACATTTAAACAAATCATTCACCAAAAATGTTCATACTCTGTTCATAAATACAACACATACTGAAGAACGGTCTCAACCCAAAACACACTTTGGATTCTCTCTCTCTCTCTCTCTCTCTCTCTCTCTCTCTCTCTCTCTCTCTCTCTCTCTCTCTCTCTCTCTCTCTCTCTCTCTCTCTCTCTCTCTCTCTCTCTCTCTCTCTCTCTCTCTCTCTCTCTCTCTCTCTCTCTCTCTCTCTCTCTCTCTCTCTCTCTCTCTCTCTCTCTCTCTCTCTCTCTCTCTCTCTCTCTCTCTCTCTCTCTCAGACACACTGGTCATTTCATTAAAAGTGTAAGCTACTTTCTCCTTATCAGCATGTGCAAGGAAGTGTATATAGTGTGAAAGAAAATACACATCAGGTACAAATGTAATATGACAGTTGGAGGAAGGCATAATGATGTACTAACATGTCTCAGCTCCTCCTGCATCCTGCTTTATTATCCCTGTTAAAATAAATTGCAATTGTCGCAGATGACTTTGTCCTGATTTACATTTTACACAGAAACCAAATTGAAGCACATTGTTGCTGTTTTTTTTACAATTTTGCAACAATCCTCACAACATCATTCATTCCCTTGTGTGAAAGAGCCACATATCTTTCACTCATTGTTCCTTATCTCTCCACATCACCGTCTATATCTCTCGTTTCCCTGATCCCTGACCAGTCTGAAGAAGGGTCTCGACCCGAAACGTCGCCTATCTCCTTCGCTCCTTAGATGCTGCTGCACCCGCTGAGTTTCTCCAGCTTTTTGTGCACCCTCGATTCTCCAGCATCTGCAGTTCCTTCTTTAAAACTATGTCTACCAGAATATTTGGTTCAGTGGGGACCAATGTGCATCATTCATAATCTGCTGTGTGGGCAATAATGTCAGCTGGGACATTCCCCCAGGAGCCTGTGTTGTGGCCACCTGCACGGCTATTGCACTTAACAATGGCCAGTTGGACTGGGAGGGTTAAGGCTTGCAGTCGCTGCTGCAGTAGCAAGTACTGTTTTAAAGTTGCCAAAGTCTTCTTGTTGGAGTGAGACTCTCGAAGGGAGGTGGAGAGAGAGAGGGGAAGGAGACAGGGAAACAGGTAAGAGAGAGAGGGACAGAGAGGAGAGAGAGGGGTGAGAGAGGGGGAGTGAATGGGCAGAGATTAGAGGGAGAGGGGGGGGAGAGGGAGAGTGAGGGGGGAGAGGGGGGAGACAGAGGGGGAGTGAATGGGCAGAGATTAGAGGGAGAGGGGGAGAGAGAGGGAGAGAGGGGGAGGCAGAGGGGGAGTGAATGGGGAGAGAGAAGAAGGAGAGGGGGAGAGAGAGGGGAGAGTGAGGGGAGAGAGGGGGAAAACAGAGGGGGAGTGAATGTGGAGATAGAAGAGGGAGGGGGAGAGAGGGGAGAGAGAGGTGGGAGAGGGGGAAAGAGAGAGGGGTGAGAGGGGAAGAGAGAGAGGGGGTGGAGAGGGAGGAGAGGGTAGGAGAGAATGGGAGAGAGGGGGGAAAGAGAGAGAGAGGGGGTAGAGGAAAGGGGAAAGAGAAAAATGGGGGAAAGAGGGAAATGGGGGCAAAGACATATAGGAGATAGGGACAGGAGAAAGAGGGGGAGAGAGAGCAAGGGGAAGAGTGATTGTGGGAGGGACAGAGATGGGGGGGAGAGGAGGAGAGAGTGGGGGGGGGAGAGAGAGAAAGGTGAGAGAGAAAGAGGAGAGAGAGAGAGAGTGAGAGAGAGTGTGTGGAGAGGGAGCGAGAGGGAGAGGAAGAGATATGGGGGGTGATAGAGAGGGAGGGAGAAAGAGATAGAGAGAGGGAGAGAGGGGAGCGAGAGGAGGGGAGAGAGGGTAGAGAGAGAAGAAGGAGAGAGAGAGAAGAAAGAGAGGGAGAGAGGCGGAGGGAAAGGGAGGGAATGGGGGGGGGAGAGAATTAGGGGAAAGAGAGGGGAGAGAGAGTTTGGGGAAAGAGAGGGGAGAGAGAGTTAGGGGAAAGAGAGCAGAGGGGGGGAGGGGACAAGAGAGATGGGACAAGAGAGGGGGGAGAGAGTGGGAGGGAGAGGGGAGAGAGAGGGGAAGAGAGGGGGAGAGAGGAGAGGGAAGGGGAGAGAGTGAGAGCGGAGAGAGAGAGAGGGGATGAGAGGAGAGAGAGGGAGAGATTGAGAGGGAGAAAGAGGGAGAGGGGGAGGGGAGAGAGAGAGAGAGGGGGGGAGAGAGAGTGGGGGGGTGAGAAGAGAGAGAGCAGAAGAGAGAGGGAAGAGAGAAGGGAGAGAGAAAGGGATAGAGTGAGGTGGGAGGGAGAGAGATGGGGAGAGAAAGAGAGGTGGAGAGAGGTGGGGAGAGAGAGAGGGGGGAGAGAGAGAGGGGGGAGAGAGAGAGGGGGACAGAGAGAGGGGGAGAGAAAGGGGGGAGAGAAAGGGTGGGGAGGGGGGATAGAGAGGCAGGGCTGCCAACCCCATGCACCGAGCATGAGAATCACACATTTTGGCAAATTCTCACGCTGATCACAAATTTCTCACACTCTGTCAAGAGAAATTTTGTGATCAACGAAAATTTCAAAACTCATATCAACTGCATGGGCCATGAGAGTTGGAAGCAGGAGCAGCGACGGGGACAGATGCAGACGGGGAGCGGGGCTGGCGAGTGTTTGCCGGGCTGGCGAGTCGCTCACTGCAGCTCCGGCCATGGAGCAGCCTCAGTGCAAGGAGTCGGAAGCATTGAGCCGCTGCCGGGAGAGTCTCTGTGCCAAATTCGCCCAGGTGACCGGCATGGATCAAGCTGCAGCTCGGTGCATCCTGGAGGACAACCAGTGGCTGCTGGAAGTAAGTACCAGGCACTGGGTAGAAACGGTGGAAGATAGTGGACTTCAAATGGGGGCGGTTGGAGAAAGCATCCTGCTTGCCTGCTAGATTTTCACTTACTGTAACTGCAGGAAAAATGTTCCCGATGTATGTTGGGGGAGTTCAGAACCAGGGGTCACAGTTTAAGAATAAAGGGGGGGAAGCAGTTAGGACTGAGTTGAGGACAAACTTTCATCACACAGAGTTGTGAATCTGTGGAATTCTCTGCCACAGAAGGCAGTGCAGGCCAATTCACTGGATGTTTTAAAGCGAGAGTTACATTTAGCTCACAAAATCAAGGGATAGGGGAAAAAACAGGAAAGAGGTACTGATTCTAGATGAATAGCCATGATCATATTGAATGATCATGGCATGTGAGGTTATCCACTTTGGTGGCAAAAACAGGAAAGTAGGCTATTATCTGAATGGTGGCAGATTAAGAAAAGGGGAGATGCAACGAGACCTGGGTGTCATGGTACACCAGTCATTCAAAGTAGGCATGCAGGTGCAGCAGGCAGTGAAGAAAGCAAATGGTAGTTTTCATTCATAGCGAAAGGATTTGAGTATAGCAGCAGTTGTACAGGGTTTTGGTGAGACCACACCCGGAGTATTGCGTACAGTTTTGGTCTCCAAATCTGAGGAAAGACGTTCTTGCCATAGAGGAGGTACAGAGAAGTTCACCAGACTGATTCCTGGGATGTCAGGACTTTCATATAACCATATAACCATATAACAATTACATCACGGAAACAGGCCCTCTCGGCCCTTCCAGTCCGTGCCGACCATTTGTTTTCCCCTAGTCCCATCTACCTGCACTCAGACCATACCCCTCCATTCCCTTCACGTCCATATACCTATCCACTTTACTCTTAAATGTTAAAATCGATCCTGCCTCCACCACTTCTGCTGGCAGCTCATTCCACACAGCCACCACCCTCTGAGTAAAGAAGTTCCCCCTCACGTTACCCCGAAACCTCTGTCCCTTAATTCTCATGTCATGCCCTCTTGTTTGAATCTTCCCTACCCTCAATGGGAAAAACGTATCCACGTCAACTCTGTCTATCCCTTTCATCATTTTAAAGACATCAATCAAGTCCCCCCTTAACCTTCTGCGCTCCAAAGAATAAAGACCTAACTTGTTCAACCTTTCTCTGTAACATAGATGCTGGAACCCTGGCAACATTCTAGTAAATCTCCTCTGTACTCTCTCTATTTTGTTGACATCCTTCCTATAAACTAGGCGACCAAAATTGTACACCATACTCCAGAATTGGTCTTACCAATGCTTTGTACAATTTTAACATTACTTCCCTACTCCTATATTCAATGCTCTGATTTATAAAGGCCAGCACACCAAAGGCTTTCTTTACCACCCTATCTACATGCGATTCCACTTCAGGGAACTATGCACAGTTATTCCTAGATCCCTCTGTTCCACAGCATTCCTCAATTCCCTACCATTTACCATGTACGTCCTATTTTCATTTGTCCTGCCAAGATTTAGCACTTCACACTTAACAGCATTAAACTCCATCTGCCATCTTTCAGCCCACTTTTCCAAATGGCCCAAATCTCTCTGTAGACTTTGAAAATCTACTTCATTATCCACAACACCACCTATCTTAGTATCATCTGCATACTTACTTATCCAATTTTCCACCCCATCATCCAGGTCATTGATGTACATTGCAAACAACAGTGGACCCAACACAGATCCCTGAGGCACCCCACTGGTCACCGGCTTCCAACCTGACAAACAGCCATCCACCATTACTCTCTGACATCTCCCATTCAGCCACTGTTGAATCCATCTTGCTACTCTGCCATTAACACCCAAAGATTGAACCTTCTTAACCAACCTTCCATGGGGAACCTTGTCAAAGGCCTTACTGAAATCCATATAGACAACATTCACTGCTTTACCCTCATCAATTTCCCTAGTTACCGCTTCAAAAAATTCAAGAAGGTTTGTCAAACATGACCTTCCAGGCACAAATCCATGTTGACTGTTCCTGATCAGACCCTGTTTATCCAGATGCTTATATATATTATCTCTAAGTATCCTTTCCATTAATTTGCCCACCACTGACGTTAAACTAATAGGTCGATAATTGCTAGGTTTATTCTTTGAACCCTTCTTAAACAATGGAACAACATGCGCAGTACGCCAATCCTCCGGCTCTATTCCCGTTTCTAATGACATTTGACATATGAGGAAAGGCTGGATAGACTCGGCTTGCATCACTAGAATTTAGAAGATTGAGGGGGGATCTTATAGAAACTTACAAAATTCTTAGGGGGTTGGATAGGCTAGATGCAGGAAGATTGTTCCCGATGTTGGGGAGGTCCAGAACAAGGGGTCACAGTCTAAGGATAAGGGGGACTGAGATGAGGAAAACATTTTTCACACAGAGAGTAGTGAATCTGTGGAATTGTCTGCCACAGAAGGTAGTTGAGGCCAGTTCATTGGCTATATTTAAGAGGGAGTTAGATGTGGCCCTTGTGGCTAAAGGGATCAGGGGGTATGGAGAGAAGGCAGGTACAGGATACTGAGTTGGATGATCAGCCATGATCATATTGAATGGCGCTGCAGGCTCGAAGGGCCGATGGCCTTTTCCTGCACCTATTTTCTATGTTTCTATGTTTGAGTACATGGCAATAAAACTCGATCATTTGATTTTACTTCGGAGTCACGTGAGTGACTACGTGAATAGAAGCCCGTACACACGTTGGTGTGTCATGACGTCAGACGTTGGTGCAGTCGCCGGTTGGAGCAGCAGCGCTCCTCCGAGCGGTAAGTTTAAACGGAGGTAAGGTTTTTAAAAATGTTTTACCACAGGTCATTTTCTGCGACGGTTTGGAGTTCTTGGAGATATGTTGCAGAAAGTGAAGAAGGTATCGGCGAGGCGCTCCGGAGGTAGGAAGAAAAGTGGCCAGGAGAGTGTTGTGGATGGAGGCCCGTCTGGTACACCTGGTCCGGTGCTGGCTACACAGCCAGTGGTTGCGGACCCACTGCCGGGGGGCAGTGGAGGCTTGCCAGTAAGGCGGAAGGCCACTGGCAAGTCTCTGTGGCCCGTAGATGAGTCGGGCCTGGAGGTTATACCCTCCAAAGGATAGTCCGTTTGCTCACGGCTCTCCCACGTCGAGATTCTATTACAAATGAATGCTCGACAGGGACCAGCTCCGTGAGGAGGAGTGGTGCCCAAGCCAGGCTGATGGAGAGCTTGTGCTAGCAGCACCTGTTTCAGGGCTGCAGAATTATCCTGCCTGTGAGGAGGATGTTCCATCAGTACAGTTTGCTGACACTGATTCTATGCTGGGGGAGAGCAGTAAAGGAGTTCGGTTGGAGGTAATTCCGAACATTGCTGGGAAGTTGCTGAGCCTAGAGAGGCAGGAGAGGCGATTGATGTAGGATTGGCTGAAGCCATTCAGTATATGCTCTCCCACCAGTTACAGGAGCAAGCTATGGATGAAGTAGCAAAAAACTATAAAGCTCCTGTTAATTGTGATCTCCTGAAGGTACCGGTGGTTAATCACCAAATTTGGTCACAGATGGGTTTGCCTGTTAGGGCCCAGGAGATGAAGTTTCAAAAAGTGCTTAAACTGTTGTCAGCAGGTATTACAGCTGTGGTGAAAGTTATTGATACAAGCAATATAGTTGAAGCACACCAGGACGAACCGGGATTCCTTTGTAATGCATTTTGAAATTAATAATATCAGGAGGGCCGCTATTAGGCCAGTCCTAATCCGAATTTGGCGAGTTTGTGCAAACCGACCAGTGTACCACCACGAAATCTGTTGTTTGGTGGTAACCTTGCAAAAAGGGTCAAAGACTGTCATGAGGTTGTTATAACCATGGCACTCATTAAGCCAGCTGGCAAGCAAGGCAAAAAGGTTTCTCTACAAGAAGTCGAGGACAACAAGGTCTGCAAGGAAAGATGCTGGTAAGGAATATAACATTGACAGGCGATGAATTAACTGATGTTCCTGTTCAAATCGGGGAAGGTTAAAATTGTTTTTCAAACAATGGCAGCAGTTGACATCAGATTTGTTCATACTTAGTAGTATTGAAAGGGTGAAAATTGAATTTTACTCTAAGGACAGTTTACCTAATCAACATTTTCCTAGTCGTAAACTTATTTTGCAGATGAGGAAAATGTGCTTATTCAAGCAGAGATTCAGTCGCTATATAAGAAAGGGGTAATTGAGCCTTCTGTCTATCAAAGTCAACAACTTGTGTCAAGTATATTTCCCAGATCTAAAAAGACTGGGGGGTGTAGAATTATTCTGGATTTATCAAGTTTGAACAAATGTGTTTGTTATAGGCATTTCAAAATGGAACCTTTACCATGGCCAAACATCTAGTGTCCAAAGGGTGTTATATGGCAACCATTGATTTAAAGGATGCGTACTACTCAGTGCCTATTCATGGTGATGATAGAAGATATTTGAAATTTATTTGGATGACTCGGCTCTGGCAATTCAGGGCATTGCCGAATGGATTAACTTCAGCTCCTAGATTATTTACTAAATTGGTAAAACCTGTGTTAGCATTACCTAGAGCTCAGGGGCATGTGGTAATGGCCTATTTAGATGTTATTCTGATTATTGGAAAGACTCATGCTGAAACTCAATCATCAGTTTCAGTTGTTAAAATCACTTTTGAACAAATGGGATTTGTTATTCACCCAGATAAATCTAAATTATCACCAGGCGAAATTATTGATTATCTGGGATTTACCATTAATTCCAATCACATGTTGGTAACTTTGCCCAGGGATAAATTGAATCAGTTAATTGAGGACTGTATTAATCTCGTTGGAGAACAACGGCCTTCGATTAGACAAGTAGCCAGGTTAATTGGGAAGTTTGTTGCAGCATTTCCAGCTGTGCAGTATGGTCCTATGCATTATCAACAATTACAACGATCAAAGGAACAGGCACTGAGAATACAAAGGGGCCATTTTTGATAGGCCTATGCAGTTGTCAGCTGGGGCGATTGCTGACATACAATGGTGGATAGTACATGTTTAAAAAAGTTTTAGAAAGGTTTTGGTGGAACCACCGTCACTGATATTACAGACTGATGTAAGTGCACTGGGTTGGGGTGCAACAGATATGTCTTCTAGTTGTGGAGGCAGATGGAATGTGGATGAGACATCGCTTCTTCAATTAAGAGCGATTAATTATTTAGAGTTGTTGGGCACCTGGTATGGGCTCAAAGCTTGTTGTTCTATGAGGAGGGACTTGCAAGTGCAGGTTCAGATTGACAACACCACAGCAGTGGCACATGTAAACCACATGCGTGGAGTTAAGTCACAGTCTTGTGATAGACTGGCTAACCAGATTTGCAGCTGGTGTATTGACCAAAATATCTGGCTTTCAGCACTTTATTTGCCAGGAAGATTCAACACTGTAGCTGACACTAAGTCACGTCAGTTTAATGACAACATTGAATGGATGATAAATCAGGATGTATTTAACCAAGTGATTGTTCAGTATGGATTGCCAGATATTGACTTGTTTGCATCTCGATTAAATCATCAGTTACCTAGATATGTTTCGTGGGAACCAGCTTTTGCGGCAGTAGCAGTGGATGCGTTTTCGCTGCATTGGGGAGGAATGTTTGTGTATGTATTTCCTCCATTCTGTCTCATCAGCAGGTGTTTGCAAAATATCAAGGAGGACTCCGCTTCAGGGGTATTGGTAGTGCCAGATTGGCCTACACAAGCATGATTCCTGTTGTGTTACAAATGGCTAGGGAGCCTTACATGATTATTCCCAAGTAAAAATCTACTGGTAAATCCAGTCACTGGGGATCAACATCCTTTACATGATCGTATTGATCTGTTAATTTGCAGATTTTAAGGAGGCCATACCTGGGGAGAGGACTGTCTCATCGGACTGTGGATGTTCTCACGTCGGCCTGCAGGGATAGTACACAGCAGCAAAATATCACCTATATAGGGAAGTGTGATCAATTCTGCCTACAGCAGAATATTGTATATCACACTGCAGGGATCACGGACGTATTGGAGTTTTGTCAACTCTTTATTTCGACCAAAAAATTAAGTTACAGTGGGATCAATTCAGCCAGAAGTGCTCTGTCTTCTTATTTACCCATGAATGCAGAATTGCATACAATAGGGACACATCCGTTAATTTCACGATTCATGAAGGGAGTTTCAATTCTAATCCTCCTAAACCCAGGTATGCCGGTATTTGGAATGTGAGTAAGGTTCTTATGGTTCTTCGCCAGTGGGCTCCGGTTACAAGCCTATCTATAGGCAAATTAACTATTAAGGTGGTCATGCTTACGGCGTTGGTTTCAGCTCAACGTGTACAAACATTGCAAAAGCTACGGCTAGATAGAATGCATGTGTCGGCAGATGCCATTATATTTTATGTCTATGATTTGCTTAAACATAATAGAAGAGGCATGACAGGATGTAAGATTGTGTTTCAGCATACCCCGCAGATGATCGCTTGTGTGTAGGCTCACATTTATCTCGTTACATTGAGATTACTAAACCTCTGAGAGGAACAGAGTTGGCTTTGTTTATTAGTCACAAAAAAACACACAGTAAGGTGTCGGTGCAAACAATTTCAAGGTGGCTAAAGCAGGTCCTGGCAAGTGCTGGAATTGATACTGATAAATTCAAATCTCATTCCACCAGGGCGGCATCAACTTCCGCGGCAAGGGCGATGGACTTGCCAATAGACCATGTCCTCGCGGCCGCAGGATGGTCCAGTGAGCTAACTTTTCAGAGGTTTTATCACAAGCCGATTTCAATGCTCGGGGTGTTTGGTGATTCTGTTTTGAGTACTGTTATAGTTTCCCCTGAGTTAGAGGGGTGTCTTATGATTTTATTTGTAAATAAACTGTTATTCATTTAACAAATGTTATTACTGATGCATGATTGATTGCAAACGACTTCGAGTCAATCCAGGCAGTGTGAACGTCGTATTTGGGTCTGCGGCGTGAATTCACAGTGCTTTGAAGTCTTCACGTAGTCACTCACGTGACTCCGAAGTAAAATAGTAAGATTAAACGAGAACTTACCAGTTTGAAGTTTGATCTTTATTTTATGAGGAGTCGAGTTGAGGGACTACGTGCCCTCCGCTCCCACCCTCATAGATCTCATCTGGTAGTTCTAGTTTTATCATCTTACCATTATACTTCAGTCATTGTTAGCTGTGAATTCACTCCGCTGCTTTGAAGATTGACGCACCAACGGCTGTACGGGCTTCTATTCACGTAGTCCCTCAACTCGACTCGTCATAAAATAAAGATCAAACTTCAAACTGGTAAGTTCTCGTTTAATCTTACTATTTTGAAGCATTCATGCATGGAGGTATAATGTGGTCGTAGTGTGAAAACAGGCCCTTCAGCGCAACTTGCCCACACCCGCCTACATGTCCCAGCTACGCTACCTGCTTTTGGTCCATAACTCCAAACCTGTCCTATCCATGTATCAGTCTAACTGTTTCTTAAATGTTGGGATGGTCCCTGCCTCAACTACCTCCTAAGGCAGCTTGTTCAAAACACCCAGCACCCTTTGTGTGGATAAAGTTACCCCTTAAAAGGTTACCTCTTAAAAATAGTTCATACAAAACACATTGAAATCATACTTCTACAATACACTAAAACATGATTTTAATTCATCGAATTTCAAAAAGTTCCTACCCTGGAAGGGGACACACCCTTCTTCCACACCCTCTCCCAACGGTTGCTCCACTCCCTCACTGGGTACCCCCAAGGCCAGTGATCAGTGATCGCTCAGCCTCCCCACTTTCAAAAACGCTCCGCGGCCCCTGGTTCAGATGGAGAACACTGCCAGATGTGAGCAGGGAACTGAGGCCAGTTGTCCATGATGTTTGGATCCCAATGCTCAGCGCTTCATGTTTCGGAGTTGGCTAATGTTATTGATTTGTAATTAGCCTGATGACTTCAGCACAGTTTGTTACGAAAATGAAAGAAATGGTATCAGAATATTTATACAGCTGAGTGAGTATAATTTTATGGATGGGAATTGTGTTCAACCAATTGATGACTTATTTGACAAAGTGACTAGCATGTTAGATAACAAGGAAGCCAACGAATGTAGCAAATGTTGTTATCCATAATTTGGTCTGTGAAGTGCCCCATAAAGGATTACTGCACTAGCTAAGCACCTGTGGACTTGAACGTAATAGGTGAAGTCCAGGGGGTCAGATATGGGGCTTCATGTGTGGGCCAGGTATTTTGTCAGTGCAAAGGGGCTAGGAGCAAGGCCAAGTGTGCATCCAGATTCAAGGTCTGGAATAGTACTAGGTGTGCAGTCAAAGCTAGGAATATAATTTAGAAACATAGAAACATAGAAATTAGGTGCAGGAGTAGGCCATTCGGCCCTTCGAGCCTGCACCGCCATTCAATATGATCATGGCTGATCATCCAACTCAGTATCCCGTACCTGCCTTCTCTCCATACCCTCTGATCGCCTTAGCCACAAGGGCCACATCTAACTCCCTCTTAAATATAGCCAATGAACTGGCCTCAACTACCCTCTGTGGCAGAGAGTTCCAGAGACTCACCACTCTCTGTGTGAAAAAAAGTCTTCCTCATCTTGGTCTTAAAGGATTTCCCCCTTATCCTTAAGCTGTGACCCCTTGTCCTGTCCTAGAATTTACTCTAACCTTATTCGTAGCTTCTCCAATTTATAGCATATATACTGCATTCAAGTGTAAGTTAAAAGACCCGTTACAGTATGCACCATATTACACAATTTCAAGCTGAAAAATGCAAACGTTCTGTACGAATGGGAGGGGGGAGCTCCCTCGGACTTGGTCTCGCAATGTCTCACTCCCAACTCTCACCCAATGTTGGCAGCCCTGAGATATACCTGCCCCTCATTCGCCCCCCCACCCCACTCCCCCCACCACCGCCTCGCCCAACCCAGCATCGGATTTACATTTAAATTTGTGTTTCACCATGCTAGTGTTGTTCGAATTCGGTAAAGGGTATCCATGTCTTGGAGTATTTTGTGCAGTTTTGGTCCCCTAATTTGAGGAAGGACATTCTTGCTATTGAGGGAGTGCAGCATAGGTTGACAAGGTTAATTCCCGGGATGGCGGGACTCTCATATGCTGAGAGAATGGAGCGACTGGGCTTGTACACTCTGGAGTTTAGAAGGATGAGAAGGTATCTTATTGAAACATATAAGATTATTAAGGGCTAGACATGTTAGAGGCAGGAAACATGTTCCCGATGTTGGGGGACTCCAGAACCAGGGGACACCGTTTAAGAATAAGGGGAAGCCATTTAAAACGGGGATGAGGACACATTTTCACACAGAGAGTTGTGAGTCTCTGGAATTCTCTGCCTCAGAGGGCGGTGGAGGCAGGTTCTCTGGAGTCTTTCAAGAGAGAGCTAGATAGGGCTCTTAAAGATAGCGGAGTCAGGGGATATGGGGAGAAGGCAGGAACGGGGTACTGATTGGGGATGATCAGCCATGATCACATTGAATTGCGGTGCTGGCTTGAAGGGCTGAATGGCCTCCTCCTGCACTTATTGTCTATTGTCTATTGTGCTGAGAAATTGATCTGTTTTTTCCGCCAAGACAAGCCTAATGTTTTCCAAATGTAGTATCTCGGACATGTTTGTGAGTTTAGAAAGTTACAGGGATTTTAGTACTTTTCACAGAGAGGAGAGGGAGAGAGGGATTCGAAACCCTTCACCTGTGACCCTAGATCTCTGGTCTACGTCACCCTATCTTGTACGATCTTGCAAAGAGCGTCGGGTGCAAAAACGCCAGTGTAAAACATCTCTTTCACTTTCTCTCTCTCTCCCTCCCTCTCTCTCCGCTCCCTCAGGTTTTCGAGGCAGAACAGTATGGCTTCCTTCAGCATTCCCAAAGGATTAACGGGTCATTCCTAGACCAGAGAAACGGAAACGCCGCACGTTCGTTGCCGTCATTGACCGATGAGACCCACCTGTGCCCTTCCCTACACACCAGCTTCTCCTGGTACATTCTAGCAGCAGAATTAGGCCATTCGGCCCATTGAGTCCACTCTGCCATTCAATCGTGGCTGATCTTTCTCTCCCTCCTAACCCCATTCTCCTGCCTTCTCCACATAACCCCTAACACCAGCACTAATCAACAATCTATCTATCTCTGCCTTAAATATATCCACTGACATGAGGCCTCCACCGCCGTCTGTGGCAATGAATCCCACAGATTCACCACCGCCAACAGAAATTCCTCATCATCTCCTTCCTAAAGGAACGTTCTTTAATTCTGAGGCGGTGCCCTCTGGTCCTAGATTCTCCCACTAGTGGAAACATCCTCTTCGCAACCAATCTATCCAGACCTTTCACTGTTCGCTCTATCTCTCCCCTCCCTCTCTCTCCCCCAGCACAGAAACAGGCCCTTCAGCCCAACTTGCCGACACCAACCAACATGCCCCATCTACACTAGTCCCACCCCGATCAACATGCCCCATCTACACTAGTCCAACCCCGACCAACATACCCCATCTAAACTAGTCCCACCCCGACCAACATGCCCCATCTACGCTGGTCCCGCCCCGACCAACATGCCCCATCTACACTAGTCCCACCCCGACCAACATGCCCCATCTACACTAGTCCCACCCCGACCAACATGCCCCATCTACACGAGTCCCACCCCGACCAACATGCCCCATCTACACTAGTCCAACCCCGACCAACATACCCCATCTACACGAGTCCCACCCCGACCAACATGCCCCATCTACACTAGTCCCACCCCGACCAACATGCCCCATCTACACTAGTCCCACCCCGACCAACATGCCCCATCTACACTAGTCCCACCTCGACCAACATGCCCTATCTATACTAGTCCCACCCCGACCAACATGCCCCATCTACACTAGTCCCACCCCGACCAACATGCCTCATCTACACTAGTCCCACCTCGACCAACATGCCCCATCTACACTAGTCCCACCCCGACTTACATGCCCCATCCGCACTAGTCTCACCCCGACCAACATGCCCCATCTACACTAGTCCCACCCCGGCCAACATGCCCCATCTATACTAGTCCCACCCTAACCAACATGCCCCATCTACACGTCCCACCCCGACCAACACGCCCCATCTACACTAGTCCCACCCCGACCAACATGCCTGTCTATACTAGTCCCACCCCGACCAACATGCCTGTCTATACTAGTCCCACCCCGACCAACATGTCCCATCTACACTAGTCCCACCCCGACCAACATGCCCCATCTACATAGTCCCACCCTAACCAACATGCCCCATCTACACGTCCCACCCCGATCTACACTAGTCCCACCCCGACTTACATGCCCCATCCGCACTAGTCTCACCCCGACCAACATGCCCCATCTACACTAGTCCCACCCCGGCCAACATGCCCCATCTATACTGGTCCCACCCCGACCAACATGCCTGTCTATACTAGTCCCACCCCGACCAACATGTCCCATCTTCACTAGTCCCACCCCGACCAACATGCCCCATCTACACTAGTCCCACCTGGCAGGGGAGAAACAGTGATCAAAAAGGCTGTGCTCCCAGGACGAGCTTCTCGGCCTTTTGGCTAAGATCAAGTGTAGTATCTGTTCTTTTTGTGAAAGAGACTATCTGTTCTTATTAGAACAGTTCTGGCGGTTCCTTGGGGACAAGGGCCGTGGATTGCGGAGCGAAATCGTTGAGGAGTCGGTCGGCTGCAGGCTTAGAGGTGGATCCATGCTGGTTGGGAAACCAACCTAACACCTTATTCAGCCACAATGTCAGCAGGAGCAGGAGCAGGAGTGCAGGGTATTTGGAATACCCTGCGAATAAGCGTCAAGGACCTCAGCAAGGGGACCCCCTTCTCACGAGACCTGGTCGTGAAGAAGGTCTTGCTAGAGGCCTGCAAATTTGAGGCCAAGGACATCTACTGCCTCCAGGATTTTCCGGGTAACGGATATTTTGATGTTACCTTCAAGTATCCAACGGGATGGCAGAAGGTGATGGAAGTCTTCCGGGAGAGGGGAAATGAAGCTCCGCTGTCGCTGCTGAAAGTGCAGCCGCTCTTCACCCTCCCCACCCAGAAGGAAAGGTTCATTACGGTGCACATGTTTAACCCACATGTGCCCGTAGTGGATGTCCTCACCTTCCTTGCTCGCTACGTGGAGGGAACAGGAGACTGTGTGGATGTGAAGGACATGCACGGGATTTGGACCAGCAAGCGGCAAGTCAAGGTAAAGCTGAGGGTGGACAAGGATGGAGAAATCGTCCACCCCCCCTCGGTTTTCGCGATTAGAGGAAACCGAGGATACTTGAGCTATGTAGGGCAACCCAGGCTGTGCAGGAAATGCAACAAGCCTGGGCATTTGATGGCCCAATGCACTGCAGTTGTCTGCAAAAACTGCAAGACGGAGGGCCATGAGATAAATGCCTGTCAGGCCAGCAAGAACTGCCTGTGCGGGGAGGCAGGCCACCTCTACAGGGCTTGTCCTAAAAGAGCCTGTACCTACGCACAGGCAACAAGAGGGGCTGCTGCCAGCACCCCAAAGGGGGGGCGAGGCACCCCCCACCACTGCCAAGACCCCAGCAGAAAGAGGGAACACGGATGAGAACAGCCCGACCACCTTGAGGCCCCAAGTGCCAGAAGGAGACGCCCAGCATCCTGCCCGGGAGGGAGAGTTGCTGGAGGAGGGGGAACAGCAGGAGAAATGGACAATGGTGAAGTATAAGAAGAGGGGTCAGCCCAAAGAGCCAAGGCCGGAAAAGAGTGGTAAGTCCAAAAGAAAATCACAAAAAAGGTGTCTTTCTCTTTGAAGGCAGCAACCTCTCCTCCTCGTCGGAGGATGAGGCGACCGGGAAGTCCCAACAAGGGAGGCAGAGGAAGAAAACGGGGGAGGAAAAGAGAGAGGCCACGACGATCACCTCCCAGCCTCAGGAGACCGAGAGCAGAGAAGTGGCTGAGGGGCTCCAGCCCCAGGACATCGGGAGCAGTGCAGCGGTCGAGGGGCTCCAGCCCCTGGAGACCGGGATCATCGCAGCGGCCGATGGGGCCCAGCTCCAGGCGACTGGGAGCAATGCAACGGCCGATGGGCCCCAGCTCCGGGCGACCGGGAGCAATGCAACGGCCGATGGGCCCCAGCTCCGGGCGACCGGGAGCAGCGCAGAGGCCATTGGGCCCCAGCTCCGGAAGACCTGGAGCAGCGCAGAGGCCATTGGGCCCCAGCTACAGGCGACAAAGGAAGCGGCATGCCCAAAAGGGGGTGGAACGAGAAGGCCCTCCGCAACGACAACTTTGGTTACGCCACCTGATACTCACATTCACCGCTGGATTCCTGAGCCCAGGAAAGCTGAGGCAATTCACCGAAGCGGTGGGAATGAAGGGACATGGAAATGGTCAGTGACTCTAAAGACAATGGAGCTCAAACTGGCATCTTTAAACGTGCACAGTATAAAGAGCACTGCGCGATGTGTTAATGCCTTACAGTACCTGGCCAAGGTCAAGGCAGATGTGACTTTTCTTCAGGAGTGCGGGCTGCCACACCTCCGCTGCTATCGGAGGTGGTCGCGATGGTGGCCCCACGGACTGTCTGTGTGGTCGGGGGGAAATGACTGTTGTGCTTCCGGCCTGGGGATTTTGCTGCGGGGAGGGAACTTCACCATCACTGAGGTCAAGGAAGTGGTTGGAGGGCGTCTCCTCGTGGTGGACGTTATGTACCGTGGCTCTCCGCTCCGGCCGATAAATGTGTATGCCTCACCCACGCAGAGCGAGCGGCTGGCCGTTCTCCAGCAGCTCCCAGTGCTGCTGGCCACGTCCCGGCAGCTCGTTCTGGCCGGTGACTTCAACTGCATCATTGATGCGGCTGGACGATCCGGCAGTGCCGACAGCAGACTGGACAGCACGTCCAAGTTCCTGATGGAGATGGTAAAAGACGCAAAGCTGCGTGACGCCTTCAGCGACCCTGCAGGCGGGTCCCAGCCGCAGTTCACTTGGTCGAGATCGGACGGTTTAGCCCGATCTCGGACAGACTTTGTCTTCATGACGAAGGCCGTCACGGTGAGACACACTGACCTCACGCCAGTGTTCTTCTCCGACCACTGCCTCCTTCAGGCTTCCTGTCACCTACGGGAGGACCGGAAGGCAGGCAGAGGGACGTGGAAGTTAAACACGAAACTGTTGACCCCAGAGAATGTCGAGGAGCTAAAGAGGGACTACGCATGTTGGAGAACGGTGAGGCCCCTCTTTGACTCCCCCACACTCTGGTGGGAAGCAACCAAGGAGAACATTAAGAGGTTCTTCATAATTAAAGGGGTTCAGAGAGCAAGACAGAGTCAGAGGGAATTGTGCCAACTCCAGACAGATTTGCAGCAACTGCTCCTTCTGCAGTCGAGCGGGGTGGACGTGAGGGAGGAACTTAGAGAGTTGAAGGACCGGCAAGCTCAGCTCTTCACCTCTGAATCCTCCAAGATCATCTTCCGATCTAGGGTCCGCCATGTGGAGCAGGATGAGACGTGCTCACGTTTCTTCTTCCATAAGGTTCACAGGGGGAGCTCTGTGATGAACAGCCTTAGGGAGGAGGACGGCACGGTAGCATCCTCACAGATGGACATGATGAGGATCTGCAAATCCTTTTATACAGATTTGTATGACCAAAAGACCACAGACAGTACCTCCTCCCAGAACTTCCTGTCCTCAATCACGGAGGTCTTGGAGGACAGCAAGCGGGAGAGTCTGGACCAACCACTGACCATAGAGGAGCTGACTGGCTCCATCCGTTCCTTTGACTCGAATAAAACTCCCGGAAGCGATGGCTTACCGGCCGAGTTGTATTTGGCTCTGTGGGACTGGATGGGCCCGGACCTGCTAGAAGTGTACAACGACATGCTTCTGGCTGGTAGCATGTCAGACTCCATGAGGAAGGGCAACATCACCCTAATCTACAAGCAGAAGGGGGAGATGAAGGACATAAAGAATTGGAGACCCATAACACTCTTGAATGTAGACTACAAGATCCTGTCCAAGGCCATTGCCAACTGGGTCAAGTCTGCTCTGGGACAGGTGATCCACCCGGACCAAAGCTGTGCTGTACCTGGCAGGAAAATCTCAGACAGCCTAGTGCTGCTGAGAGATACCATCGCCTACGTGCAGGACAGACGGGTGGATGCCTGCCTAGTCAGCTTGGACCAGGAGAAGGCCTTCAACAGGATTTCGCACACGTACATGAGGGACGTGCTCTCCAAAATGGGTTTTGGGGAGGGAATCAGGAATTGGATCAAACTGCTCTACACCAACATCCGTAGTGCAGTCCAAATCAATGGGTGGGAATCAGACAGTTTCTCTGTAAGGTCTGGAGTCAGGCAGGGTTGCCCTCTCTCTCTCCTGTCTTGTTTGTCTGCTGTATTGAACCTTTTGCTGAATCCATCAGGAAGGATGCGAGCATAAGAGGAGTGACATTGCCAGGCAGTGGGGGCATTCAAGTAAAGACCTCCTGTACATGGACGATGTCGCTGTCTTCTGCTCGGACCCAGAGTCGGTTCGCAGACTGATTAGTATCTGCGACCAGTTTGAGTCGGCCACGGGAGCCAGGGTGAACCGCAGGAAGAGCGAGGCCATGCTCTTTGGCAACTGGCCCGACAGATCTTCCGTCCCCTTCACCATCAAGCCTGACTTCTTGAAGGTGCTGGGGATCTGGTTCGGGGGGGGGGGGGGGGGGGGGGTGAGGCATGTAACAAAAATTGGCTGGAGCGATTAGCCAGGGTGGGGTGGAAGCTCGAGCTGTGGAGGCAACGCTCCCTCTCCATAATGGGAAAGAATTTGGTCATCAGGTGTAAGGTGCTCTCGGGCTGCTGTACTTGGCACAAGTGTGGCCTGTCCCTCCCTCATACGCCACAGGGATCATCCGGGCCATCTTCCAGTTCATCTGGGGGTCGAGGATGGACCGGGTGCGACGGGCCACAATGTACAAGTCGGCAGAAAACGGGGGTAAAAGCGTGCCCAACGTCGCCCTCATTCTGATGGCCACCTTCGTGTGTGGCTGCATCAGGCGGAGTGTAGAGCCAAGGCACGTGGGCACCAAGTGTCACTACCTGCTGAGGTTCTACCTGTCCCCGGTGTTGAGAAGGATGGGCCTGGCGCAGGTTCCACGCAATGTGCCAGTCAGCTGGACATTGCTGCCCCATCTGTCGTCGGTGGAAGGGTTCTTCCGGACCAACACCTTTGACCACATGTCCATTGGGCAGTGGTCAGCACAGAATGTCCTGCAGGCACTGCAGGGAAAAGACTCTATGGACCCGGTGGCGTGGTGCCCTGAGCAGACTGCCCAGCTTGTCTGGCAAAATGCCTCATCGCCAGAACTCACCAACAAGCACCAAGAACTGGCTTGGCTGGCGGTGAGGGGGGCCCTCCCAGTCAGACCCTTCCTGCACCGTCGGAACCTCACTGCCAGCGCACGCTGCCCTCGGGACGGCTGCTATGGCGAGGAGACGGTTGCCCACCTCTTTAGAGAGTGTGGGTTTGCTAAAAGAGTCTGGAGAAAAATGCAAGGGTCCCTGGTACGCTTTATCCCGAACAGCTCCGTCACAGAGGACACGGTGATTTACGGACTGTTCCCAGGGACACATTCAGAGGCTGAGATCGAGTGCTGCTGGAGGGTCATCAACTCGGTGAAAGACGCCCTTTGGTCTGCCCGAGCATTGTTCACCACCCAGCAGAGCGAGATGTCCGTCAGGGAATGTTGCCGACTGGCCCGCTGCAGACTGCAGGAGTACGTGCTGAGGGACGCACTGAAGCTCGGTGCAGCCAAGGCTCGGTGGGGGAGGGCCACAGTCTAAGGTCCTTCCGCTGCTGGACATGGGGGGTACGGTATGGTGGAAACGCCCCTCAATATAAGGGAAGGTATCCCACGCCACTGTGGCACGAGTGGGGGACTGATTTATGGAAATTTGGGGGAAAGAAATGTCTAAAGTGTATTGATCTATTGTACAGCCTCCGAAAATGTCGGATGGATTTTCCGCAAGGTTAATGTATTGTATATATTTATCATTCGAATAAAGTATATTTTGAAATAAAAAAAAATAAAACTAGTCCCACCCCGACCAACATGCCCCATCTACACTAGTCCCACTCCGGCCAACATGCCCCATCTACACTAGTCCCACCCCGACCAACATGTCCCATCTATACTGGTCCCACCCCGACCAAGATGCCCCATTTACACTAGTCCCACCCTGATCAACATGCCCCATCTACACTAGTCCCACCCCGACCAACATGCCCCATCTACACTAGTCCCACCCCGACCACCATGCCCCAACTACACTAGTCCCACCCTGATCAACATGCCCCATCTACACTAGTCCCACCCTAACCAACACGCCCCATCTACACGTCCCACCCTGACCAACATGCCCCATCTACACATCCCACCCCGACCAACATGTCCCGTCTATACTAATCCCACCTTCTGCCTGTGTCTGGCCCATATCCCTCCAAACCTGTCCGATCCATATACCTGTAGGTTCCTATTCAATTTTTCCCACCCCCGCGTATCTCACCTTAAACCCGTGTCCTCTGGTCCTCGATTCCCCTACTCTGGGCAAGAGACTCTGTGCGTCTACACAATCTATTCCACTGGTGATTTTGTATACCTCTATAAGATCGCCCCTCATCCTCTTGCGCTCCGAGGAATAGAGTCCCAGCCCTGCCCCAACCTCTCCCTGTAGCTCAGGCCCCTCGAGTCCCGGCAACATCCTCGTAAATCTTCTCCGCGCCCTTTCCAAGCTCGACGTCATCTTTCCTGTAACACGGTGCCCAGAACTGAACACAACACTCTAAATGCAGCCTCACCAATATCTTGTACAGCTGCAACGTGACCTCCCGACTTCTAGACTCAATATTCTGACTGATGAAGGCCAAAGTGCCAAAGCCTTGTTGACCACCTTATCTACCTGTGACTCGACCTTCAAGGAACCATGTAAAGGGGAGGACTGATATTATAGAGGTGCACACAATCACCAGAGGAATAGATAGAGTCTCTTGCCCAGAGTAGGGGAATCGAGGACCAGAGGGAGGGGAGATTTAATAGGAATCTGAGGGGCAACATTTCCACACAGAGGGTGATGGTTGTATAGTACGAGCTGCCGGAGTAGGTAGTTGAGGCTTGGACTATCACAACACTGTACATGGATAGGACAGGTACATGGATAGGACTATCACAACAATGACAGGTACATGGATAGGACAGGTTTGGCGGGATATGGTCCAAACACGCGGGCTGCAGGTGGGACTAGTGTAGGTGGGGAATTTGGTTGGAGTGGGCAAGTTGGGCTGAAGGGTCTGTTTCTGCATTGTAGAGGATAAAGGAACTTCATTTATTAGATTCCCAACTCATTCTCCCTCGCTCTCTCTCTCTGTCTTTCATAGAAAATAGGTGCAGGAGTAGGCCATTCGACCCTTCGAGCCTGCAGCGCCATTCAATATGATCATGGCTGATTATCCAACTCAGTATCCTGTACCTGCCTTCTCTCCATACCCCCTGATCCCTTTAGCCACAAGGGCCACATCTAACTCCCTCTTAAATATAGCCAACGAACTGGCCCCAACTACCTTATGTGGCAGAGAATTTCACAGACTCACCACTCTCTGTGTGAAAACTATTTTCCTCATCTCGGTCCTAAAGGAATTCCCCCTTATCCTTGGACTGTGACCCCTTGTTCTGGACCTCCCCAACATCAGGAACAATCTTCCTGCATCTAACCTATCCAACCCCTGAAGAATTTTGTAAGTTTCTATAAGATCCCCCCTCAGTCTTCCAAATTCTAGCGAGTACAAGCCGAGTCTATCCAGTCTTTCCTCATATGAAAGTCCTGACATCCCAGGAATCAGTCTGGTGAACCTTCTCTGTACCCCCTCTATGGCAAGAATGTATTTTCTCAGATTTGGAGACCAAAACTGTACGCAATACTCCAGGTGTGATCTCACCAAAACCCTGTACAACTACAGTGGAACCTCCCTGCTCCTATACTCAAATCCTTTCGCTATGAATGCTAACATACCACTTGCTTTCTTCACTGCCTGCTGCACCTGCATGCCTACTTTCAATGATTGGTGTACGATGACACCCAGGTCTCGTTGCATCTCCCCTTTTCCTAATTTGCCACCATTAAGATAATAGTCTACCCTCCTGTTCTTGCCACCAAAGTGGATAACCTCACATTTATCCACAGTATACTGCATCTGCCATGCATTTGCCCACTCACCCTGTCTATCCAAGTCACCTTGCAGCCTCCTAGCATCCTCCTCACCCCCCCAGCTTAGTGTCATCCGCAAACTTGGAGATGTTACATTCAATTCCTTCATCCAAATCATTAATATATATTGTAAATAGCTGGGGTCCCAGCACTGAGCCTTGCGGTACCCCACTAGTCACTGCCTGCCATTCTGAAAAGGATCTGTTTACTCCTACCCTTTGCTTCCTGTCTGCCAGCCAGTTCTCTATCCACATCGATACTGAACCCCCAATACCGTGTGCTTCAAGTTTATATACTAATCTCTTATGTGGGACCTTGTCGATAGCCTTCTGAAAGTCTAGATGTAACACATCCACTGGTTCTCCCTTATCCACTCTACTAGTTACATCCTCGAAAAATTCTATAAGATTCGTCAGACATGATTTACCTTCGTAAATCCATGCTGACTTTGTCTAATAATTTCACCACTTTCCAAATGGTCTGTAACTTTCTAACTGGTCTGTAATTCCATGTTTTCTCTCTCCCTCCCTTTTTAAAAAGTGTGGTTACATGAGCTACCCTCCAATCCTCAGGAACTACTCCAGAATCTAAAGAGTTTTGAAAAATGATCACTAATGCATCCACTATTTCTGGGGCTACTTCCTTAAGTACTCTGGGATGCAGTCTATCTGGCCCTGGGGATTTATTGACCTTTAATCCATTCAATTTACTTAACACTACTTCCCGGCTATCCTGGATTTCACTCAGTTCCTCCATCTCATTTGACCTCCGGTCCCCTGATATTTCCAGTAGATTATTTATGTCTTCCTTAGTGAATACAGAACCAAAGTAGTTATTCAATTGGTCTGCCATGTCCTTGTTCCCCATGATCAATTCACCAGTTTCTGACTGCATTTGTTTTAACTAACCTTTTTAAACTGCCATAATTGCTTAATCCAGCTAAATTTCAAATATCACTAGTGATTGTAATGAATGGCTACTGAATATTATGCATCTTTGGGGTCTGTGCATGCCATCTAACATCCTTTTAAAACCAGTTGTTTGGCAGTAACAAAAGTTTCCATTTTGTAATGTTTATACTGCAGATAGGAGTTAAGTCAAGTTAGATCAAGAATGATGCGACACCCACCATCCTTCTTCTGTCTAGGGAATATATTAGACACAGATTGGTGAGATTGATGCAAAGATTTCTCAATTACTCCTTCTGCAGCTACCGTTTCAATTTCAGCTTGTACATCTAAAGACTCTTGTTGTGAAAAACACAATGTCCGGCTAGGTGTATGCTGCGTAGGTGTACACAATTTGAAAATGAATTCAATTCGAACCCTAGTATGCCGTGCAGTGTAAATGAATCTGAGGTTCAATAACACCGCTCATTGAAAAACAAATGTAACCTCCCACCAACTTGTGACTGGCCCATACATTTCTGAAAAGAACCAGATCCACCTACCTCCAAGGTTGGTGGTATAAACTTCTGCCCCGTGTCCTGGAGGGGAAGAATGTTGGCGTACACTGATTCCGTATAGTTGGCAAGGGCCAGCTTGGTCCTTGGCCTGAAGCCAATGCAGCGAACCGTTGGTAGGGGTGCTGCCGCCAGAGGGGATTTTTGCTGGTTGGTTGGGCTTTTATGCGGCCAACTATTTTCGCGTCATTGTCCAATTCTCGGACCTTTTTCAATAGGTCGTCACCAAACAGTAAATTTGGCGGCTACACGTTGCTTGCCTTGCATAGTGCCGCAAACTTTGGATTCAGCATAGGGAAGATTGCACTCTTCATCAGACAGTTCATTTCAAAATGTGCATTACACATTAGGGCAAGTGCATCCTGCTGCACCTCAGACAGAGCCCCACCATCAACCGACCTAGAGAAAGCTGTAATGCCTGAAGCAAGCAGCTTTAGAATCTTTTGGAGCCTCAGTTCTTGGGCTCTGATACCCGCACCCATGTGACCCCAGATTGGGTGGGTCACAGTTGGGACTTTGAGTGAGGCACAATTGGCGGGTGTCTGGTATTTTTTGGAGACCTCTATCGTGAGGTCTTGTAGCTGGTTCGAGACCATGTAGTTTATGGTCATGGTCAGATCCTCATTCAATGGTCGCGCAGTTCCAGCCGAGATAGCAAATTTAGATACCATGCTTGGCACCCCAGATTCCTGGCCTTCTTGCCTGGAGGTATGCTCACTAGCCATACCCCCGACCTCGGAGTCAGAACAAAACTGACTCCGTGTACTCTCCTCCTCCAAGAGGGAGACATTATGCAGCCCTTCTACAGGTGCTGCTGCGACGGGCTCCCGAGGAAACCCACAGATATAAAGCTCAAGCACATCGGGATGGAGTATCCTCTCCATCAGGAGCTCCATCCTGGACAGCCGCACAAAAACGGCATCCATCGTGGGAGGACTCTCCTCCTGACCCGACTCATCGGGCCGTACTGACTTTTTGGTGGCTTTCCAGCCCGCCGGAGTAGCCATGGTGCCTTCCACCGGCACCAAGTCGGAAGCCTCCGGCCATGCCGCCAGCGACTCTGAAGGCGAGATGGACGGCCGCCCGCTACCCGCACTCCCACGGTCTTCTGTAGCTGCATTCCCAGCGGACCGCCTCGACCTTCCCTTAACCATTTTCTCCATTGCCGACTTGTTCCTGCGAACAAGATTTACCGACCACAGAAAACGACCTCAGCTAAGTTTAAAACTTGCCTCTGGGTTTTTAACTTACCGCTGGTGGAGCTACGTGCCTGCCAGCCCGTCGGTGTGCCATGCGTCAGACGTAAAGACGCGCATGTGGACTGGCGGGACTTCTTCACGGAATCACTCACGTGACTCCGAAGTAAAATCATATTTAAGTTGTAATATTTTTTTTTTTGAAAGATTAGATCATAAAGATTTCATTTTACAAGAGCTGATAGAAACCAATGAGTGCACTTTTTATAAAAAGTACAATTGTGGTGCCATCTTGTGGTCAGGCCACTGGTTAATTGAACCCTCGTTCATGATGTGGTAAGAGGCACGTGACTGAGGGGCAGGGGTTGGAAAGGAAGTCGAAGGAGTGCCCTGCTGCAGCGACACGTGGTTACTCTGGGCTCAGTAACACTGCTATTGTTTTGTGACCGCGACTTTTTCCAAACTGTGGTTTTGGCTCACACAATGGAAGCAGCTAACAGCCCGCCCGATGCAGTCGCCGGCCCTCCGGCTCAGCAGACGCCGTTGCGGTTAAATTGCCCGTGTTTTGGATGTCGCAGCCGCACATATGGTTGGAGCAGGCCGAGGCTCAATTTCATATTCGGCACATTACTGCTCACAGCACGAAATATTATTACTAAGGCCGGGGCCTTGGATCAGGACACGGCTGGTCGTCTCGTTCATTTCCTTCACTGACCTGAAGGCGCTTCTATTGTGCACTTTCGGGCTGAGCAAGCGCGAGCGGGCTGCGAGGATTCTGAACATGGGTGGTCTCAGTAATTGCAAGCCATCGGATATGATGAGTGAAATGCTCACCTTGATGGATGGGCATCAGCCGTTTCCTTTTTGAGCACGTATTTCTGGAGCAGATGCCCGAGGACATCCGCCTGCTCCTCGCGGGTGAGCATTTTGCTGACCCTCTGCGGCTGGCTGAACGTACCGGCGAGCTGTGACATGCCAAACAGCAGGGTGCATTTTCTATCGTTCGGGTGTTGGCGAGGCTCGCGGCCATTCTGTGTGGGCTGAGGGTTCCACCGGAAGGCCGGTTTCGAGTGACGTGGGTGAAGGTATGCGGTGCTACTACTACCAACGCTGGGGTCCTGCAGCCCACCAATGCTGCCCTGCTTGAATCCGGGAAATGCCGTGGCCCAACAAAGCCGCCGCCCTGCGGATCTGGGAAACGCTGCGGCCGGCTGCCAGTAGTGGCTGCCATGGCTGGCCAGAAGAATCACCTCTACGCCTGGGACCGTCATTCCAGTCGGCGGTTTCTGGTTGACATGGGTGCGGAGGTCAGATGAAAGCCAATGTATTAAAATAATTCTTTACTACTATCTATCTATCTGTGACACCACTTTCAGAGAACTATGTACTGGTACTGCAAGATTGCTCTGCTCTACCACACTCCCTAGAGCCCTACCATTGTGAAGGTCCTGTCCTGGTTGAACACTCCCAAATACAACATCTCACACTTATCTGCCCTAAACTCCATTAGCCATTCTTTAGCCCATTTTCCCAGCTGAGCAAGATCCTGCTGTAATTTATCATAAGCGGCTTCACGGCCTACAATACTACCTACTTTAGTGTAATCTGAAAACTTACTAATCAAGCCTTGTACATTCTCAACTATGTACAAAAGCATGATTACTAAATATGCAAATTACACATCTCCTGTGGTTGCAGAGGAAAATATCTGGGGGGGGGGGGGTGATGGTTTGGGTGGGAAGAAAAGGGCGAACCTATAATTTGCAGAGGGAGTGGTCTCTGCAGGAAGGGGAAAATAATGGTGATGAGAAGATGTGACGTATTGGGATGGCAGAGGTTTTGGAGAATGATGTGCTTGATATGAAAGGGCAATACGCAAGGAACATCTTTACTCTATCTGGAGGAGAGGGGGAGGGGGGAGCAAGAGCTGAACTATCACGTGCAGTGAAGCTACCCAAGCAAAATAAAGGTGCAGAAAGAGTACGAGGTGGCCTCATTCTGGTAATGGAGGAGGCCCAGGATAGAAATGTCAGTATGGGAAGGGGAGATAAAATGGTTAAGGAACCTGGAGATCTAGCTGGCCTTGGTGGATCAAATGTACGTATTCAACAAAATGGTTGCCCAGTCTAAGTTTGGTCTTGCCGAAAAGGTTTGGCCTTGCCACATCAGGAGCACAGAGTGCTGTAGAGGTTAGAGGAGGTGCATGTGACACTTCATCTTACCTGGAAGGACTTTGGGATTCCTGGATGGATGTGAGGAAGTATAGGTATACAGTGGCTTGCAAAAGTTTTCATACCCCTTGAACTTTTCCACATTTTGTCACGTTACAATCACAAACGTAAATGTATTTTATTGGGATTTTATGTGATAGACCAACACAAAGTGGTGCATATTTGTGAAGTGGAAGGAAAATGATACATGGTTTCCAAATTTTATTACAAATTTAAAAAATGAAAAGTGTTGCGTGCTAAAGTATTCAGCCCCCCTGAGTCAATACTTTGTAGAACCACCTTTCGCTGCAATTACAGCTGCAAGTCTTTTGGGGTATGTCTCTACCAGCTTTGCACATCTAGAGACTGAAATTTTTGCCCATTCTTCTTTGCAAAATAGATCGAGCTCAGTCAGATTGTATGGAGAGCGTCTGTGAACAGCAATTTTCAAGTCTTGCCAGAGATTCTCAATTGGATTTAGGTCTGGACTTTGACTGGACCATTCTAACACATGAGTATGCTTTGATCTAAACCATTCCATTGTAGCTCTGGCTGTATGTTTAGGGTCGTTGTCCTGCTGGAAGGTAAACCTCCGCCCCAGTCTCAAGTCCTTTGCAGACTCTAACAGGTTTTCTTCCAAGATTGCCCTGTATTTGACTCCATCCATCTTCCCATCAACTCGGACCAGCTTCCCTGTCCCTGCTGAAGAAAAGCATCCCCACAGCATGATGCTGCCATCACCATGTTTCACAGTGGGGATGGTGTGTTCAGTGTTTGTTTTCAGCCACACATAGCATTTTGCATTTATGCCAAAAACTTCAATTTTGGTCTCATCAGACCAGAGCACCTTCCTCCACATGTTTGCTGTGTTCCCCACATGGCTTGTGGCAAACTGCAAATGAGACTTCTTATGGCTTTGTTTCAACAATGGCTTTCTTCTTGCCACTCGTCCATAAATGCCAGATTTGTGGAGTGCACGACTAATAGTTGTCCTGTGGACAGATTCTCCCACCTGAGCTGAGGATCTCTGCAGCTCCTCCAGAGTTACCATGGGCCTCTTGGCTGCTTCTCTGATCAACGCTCTCCTTGCCCGGCCTGTCAGTTTAGGTGGACTGCCATGTCTTGGTAGGTTTGCAGTTGTGCCATACTCTTTCCATTTTCGGATGATGGATTGAACAGTGCTCCGTGAGATGTTCAAAGCTTGGGATATTTTATTATAACCTAACCCTGCTTTAAACTTCTCCACAACTTTATCCCTGGCCTGTCTGGTGTGTTCCTTGGGCTTCATGATGCTGTTTGTTCACTAATGTTCTCTAACAAACCTCTGAGGCCTTAACAGAACAGCTGTATTCATACTGAGATTAGATTACACACAAGTGGACTCTATTTACTAATTAGGTGACTTCTGAAGGCAATTGGTTGCACTGGATTTTATTTAGGGGTATCAGAGTAAAGGGGGCTGAATACTTTTGCACGCCACACTTTTCAGTTTTTTATTTGTAAAAAAAATTGAAAAACATGTGTCATTTTCCTTCCACTTCACAATTATGCGCCACTTTGTGTTGGTCTATCACATAAAATCCCAATAAAATACATTTACGTTAGTGGTTGTAACGTGACAACATGTGGAAAAGTTCAAGGGGTATGAAAACTTTTGCAAGCCACTGTAAGTGTTACATTTCCTCTGGTTCCTGGAGAAAGTACCTGGGGAGGTGGTGGTTTGGGCGGGTCATCACCGCTGCTGATTTTCCATCCACAACTCCAATCTTATGGTCTCAGTCCCAAAATCCACAAATTGGACTGGCTTGGAAACCCATCGTTTCTCACTGTTGCACTGAACTAATCTTCAAATACCTCGATTCCATCTCTCCCTAATTTCCTCTCCAAGATCAAGCCCTCGTGTCCTGTCAACAACCTTGTAAATCTTCACAGGACTCTTTCCAGCTTAATGACATCCCTGACCAAAACTGAAAACAATGCTCTAAATGTAGGCTCACTAATGTCTTGCACAATTGCATCAAAATGTCCAACTTCTGTACTCAACACCCTGACTGATAAAGACCAATGTAACAAAAGTTTTCTTTACCACCCGAGCTACCTGTGATGCCACTTTCATGGAACCGTTTAGCTGTACTAGAAGCCCTCTGGTCTACATTTCCCAGAGCCCCAGCATTCATCCTGCCCTGATTAGACTTCATAATGCAAACCTCACAATTACCTGCATTAAGCTCCATTAGCCATTCTTCAGCCCACAGCTGATCAAGATCCTGCTGTCATTTTTGATAACCATCTTCACTCCTATAAAGCTGCTTACTTTATTATCATCTGTAAACTTACTAATCATGCCTTGTACATTACTGTCTAATGTACAGAAGCATGATTAGTAAGTTTGCAGAGGATACATCTCCTGTGGCTACAGGGAAAAGTACTGGGAAAGGTGGTCATTTGGACGGGAAAGGATGAGCGAAACAAAGATTTGCGGAGGGAGCAGTCTGTGCAGAAAGGTGTGGGGATGGGAAGTTGCAAAACTGGTGGAATGAAAAACAAAGGATCAGGACAAGGGGAGCTTTATGCTTATTCCGTCTGTGGCCGGGAAGTTAGAGGGAGTGAGAACTGAATTGCAGAATATATATGGAGGAAGTATAGGAACAGGTATTACATCTCTTATGGTTGCAGTGGAAAGTACCTGAGAGGGAATGGTTTGGATGGGAAGGGATGAGGAGACCAAGGAGTGTGGAGGGAGCAGTCTCTGTGGATGAAGATGGGAAGAGGTGACTGGTAGCGGTGATGTAGGTGGCTGAAATGACAGATGTGGAGGCAGGTGGTATGAAAGGTAAGGAGCAGGTTAACTCTTTCCTTGTTCATTTGGGGAGAGGAGGAGTGAGAGAAGAACCACAGGATGCGGGAGACAATTAAAGGATCAATATATATATACGAGAGCAGGGGAAAACCATGTTTGCAAAAGAAAGAGGATGTCATCGAGTGGAAAGCCTCATCTTGAGAGCAGATATAACAGAGATGGTGAAATCGAGCATAGGGGATGGCATCGTTGCTAGAGGGAGGGTGGGATGATGTATAGTCAATGGGAATCATTGTGTGTGTACAGTAGTTGATGTCTGTCAATAATCTGACCCCTGTAATGGAGGCAGTGAGATCAAGAAAGAGGAGAGTGATGTCAGAGCTATTCCAAGTGAATATGAGGACAGGGTGGAAGTTACTGGTAAAGTTAATGAAATCAGCAAGTTGTGTATGGGTGCAGGAGGCAGCCCTGGTGCAGTGGACAAAGAGCGGAGCAGCAGTGTATGTTTGGAATAACGACTGTTTGATTATAACAATGAAAATAAATGCATTGCTGGGGCTGAGGTGCTGCCCATGGTTACACCTTTAACTAGAAGAAAGTGAAAGGAGTCCAACGGATAGATGATGAGAGTGAGGACAAGTTCTAGTGGGGAATAGAATTATAAAGGGACTGAAGGTCTATGGTGAAGATGAGGGAATGGGGGCCTAGGAAGTGAAAGTTATTGATGTGTGGAAGTGTGCAAGAGGTATCTCAGATGCAGACCAGAAGGGAGGGGCAGGGGAAAGGGGGGATTTTGGGAAGGAGATAGAATGATACTATAGAAAGATAGTATACAAGGAACTACAAGGTTGGAATCTGTGCAGGTGAGATTGCCCGAGACAATGACACACAAATCACCTCCACCACCCAGGTAGTATCTCCTGCGACCGCAGGTAGTGCAATACCCCTCACTCACGTGCATCCAGGGACCCCATGATGCCCTTCCAGTTGAGATTATATTATAATCCAGATCCAGATTATATTATAATCTTTATAATATAAGATTATTAAGGGTTTGGACACGCTAGAGGCAGGAAACATGTTCCCAATGTTGTCCCAACCCAGGGGCCACAGTTTAAGAATAATGGGTAAGCCATTTAGAACGGTGATGAGGAAACACTTTTTCACACAGAGAGTTGTGAGTCTGTGGAATTCTCTGCCGCAGAGCGGGGTGGAGGCCGGTTCTCTGGATACTTTCAAGAGGGAGCTAGATACGGCTCTTAAAGATAGCGGAGTCAGGGGATGTTGGGAGAAGGCAGGAACGGGGTACTGATTGGGGATGATCAGCCATGATCACATTGAATGGCGGTGCTGGGTCATAGACATAGACATAGACATAGAAAATAGGTGCAGGGGGAGGCCATTCGGCCCTTTGAGCCAGCACCACCATTCATTCTGATTAAGGCTGATCGTCCCCAATCAATAACCTGCTTTCTCCCCATATTAGCAATGTTACAAAATTTTGAGATTTAAAAAATCAAGTCTGCAATTTATCCCATCAGATAAAGCATAAAAAGAAGTTTAATTTGACACCTAATTCACTTTCATATCTTCAGTATTAAAAAGGTTAAGGCCATTTTCACTCGGAAATTAGCATCTTGTTCCCCATTGCTTTTCCATTGACTTAACTCAAAAGCTGTGATCGAGGGGTGTCAAAAGCCCATAACTGTCTTAAAAATTAAGAGAGTTGAATGAAAGTTTGTTATTATAGATTGAAGCATTCTGAAACAAATATGAACCAATCTTACTTGGATGACCTGAAATTAAAGCATATAATAGTAAGATTAAACAAGAACTTACCAGTTCGAAGTTTGATCGTTATTTTATGAGGAGTTACGATGAGGGATTACGTGAAGAACCCGCCTCACGCTGGCAACGGCATACTTCAAAGCAGCGGCATGAAAAACACAGAACACCAAAAGCCGGAGTAACATAGTAAGGCTCATAGAACTACCATTTGATCATTTATTTTATGAGGGTGGGAGTGGAGGGCACGTAATCCCTCATCGTAAATCCTCATAAAATAACGATCAAACTTCGAACTGGTAAGTTCTTGTTTAATCTTACTATTTTACTTCGGAGTCACGTGAGTGACTACGTGAAGATTTTAAAGCTTTCTGTGTTTTTTATGTCGTAGAATTAATCCGTACGACAGTCCGGCTAAGTAAACACATACATGAGAAACCAGACTAATGTTAGTTTTTTTCACAATTAACTTTGTTAATGGCTTAAAAAGACCAATATAATAACCCTCCTTATATCTGAGGGAAATGATTACAAGTGATAAAAGATATAAGTGACTACACAACTGATTATAGCAATTAATAGTAAACAAAGCAGATGATTATAGTGCTCCCAACACCGCGTGTCCAAAGCTTGTCATAGTGTGAACAGGTTTACTGTAGAACTTTGAAAAAGTTTCTTCTTTACTCCACCCTGTGACTTTTAAAATATGCTCGAGAGGTACGTCCCGCCCCTTCGCCGCGGACGTAGCTGCCGCCCTGGTGGAGTGAGATTTGAACACCTCAGTGTCTACACCCGCTAAAAGCAACACCTGTTTCAACCACTTTGAGATAGTTTAAACTGAAGCTCTTGTGTGTGGTTTTTTGTGCGTAACCATTAACGTTTTTTCATTTCCTCGAAGATTCTCAGTAACTTTAATATATTGGTTCAAATGTCTAGCCACACACAAAGTAGGATCAATATGAGAAGCTTGAAAGGTTACTTTTGCTCCAGATCTCCGTGGTCTGCTTTGTTTGATCAGCTCGTAAACATAGAACACAATATTATCTGTAGTCACATGCATACAGTCTAAACGCAACATTTGTAAAGTTTGCACTCTTTGAGCTGAGACCAGTGACATTAACATTATTAATTTCAATGTTAATCTTTCCAATGTCAATCCTTCAATTGGAGTCCATTGTCTAAGTAGAGTAAGTACAATGCTCACATCCCAAATCTCTGTGTATCTTGGTTTGGGTGGATTAATGTTAAAGATTCCTTTCATGAATCTAGATATTAATGGATGTGACCCAATTGATTTCTGATCAGTCATAAGTCCTAAATAGGATGACAAGGCACTGCGTGCAGTGTTAATGGCACTGTAACTTAAATGTTGCTCAAAATGCAAATTGGCAAGGAATTCCAAACATTTGCAATATTCACAATATCATAAGAAATATTTGACTGTGTGCAAAATTCTTCCCATTACTTAATATGTGTCATATATTGTTTTTGTGTGCTATCTCGCCATGATGCGACTATAATTTCCATCATTTTGTCCGATAATCCCAGCTCCTGCAGTGGTCTGGTCAAAACCTGTAGATTAATAAATTCATATATGCATATAATGGATACATTTCTTTAGTTACTGGACGAATCAAAATATCACTACAGTTAGGAATCGACATATATGGCTCTTTAATCATATTCAGCATCACTGGGAACCAAAGTTGAGTTGGCCAATTTGGAACTACCAACAATCCAGAGGCAGAATCTTGTTCTATCTTCTTCAGACATCTCTGAATCAAAGCAAATGGTGGAAAAGCATAAAATAACATATTTCCCCCAGTTTAACGAAACAGCATCTACTACTACTGCATCTGGATCGTGTTCCCAAGACACATATTTAGGTAATTGATGATTAAGCCTTGATGCATACAAGTCAATTTCTGGTAACCCAAATTGGTGTATAATATTTTTAAATATTGCTGGCTTAAGCATCCATTCCGTATAATCTTTAAATATCCTTGATCTTTTATCTGCCTCCACATTGTCTTTACCTTGAATGTAGCTTGCTGAAATCCATATTTGGCGATCAATACACCATTACCATATTTATTGACCAGCCAATCACATGATACTGATCTAACTCCCCCATGTGATAAATATATGCAACAGCCGTATTATTGTCTAACTGTATTAACACATGTACACCTTGTTTAGCACAACAATATGCTTTTAGTCCATAAAAAGCACCCAATAACTCCAAATAGTTAATACCATCAGCTTGAAGAAACGCTTCTTCTTGAGCTTTTTTCATCTACCTCCACAATTGGAGGATGAATCTGTTGCCCCCCCATCCGAGAGCACTAGCATCTGTTTGTAAAACCATTTCAGGCTGTTTAATCATGATATTTATTAGCAGCTTGTGTGACATTTTTTAACCCACCATTGTAATTCCAACACAGCTTCTTTTGTTAATTACATAGGCCTGGCAAGTGGCCTGCCTTCTCTTTGAGAGCTCGTATCTTGTCCCTTCGAAGATTTTGATAATGTAATGGACCAAATTCTACTGCAGGAAACGCTGCTACCAGTTTACCAATGGTTTTTGCTATTTCTCGGATGGAAGGATAAGGTTTGAATGAGATAATTACAAGTTACCAAAATATCATCGACTTTATCTGTTGGTAAAGTTATTAACATAGTCACTGAGTTAATTACAAACCCCAAAAGTTAATTGTTTGTGCTGGCTGCAGCTGGGACTTAATTGGATGAATCAAGAACCCTAGCTTACCACAAAGCTTTAGTAACTGAAACTGAGTTCTCAGCTGACTCTTGATAATCACTAATGATCAGAATGTCATTGAGATATAAGCCATAATAATGTGCATTTGTGCTCTTAATTGGGCTAAACTGGTTTCAAAACAGTTTCGTAAAGAGTCTAAGAGCTGAACTCAGTCCATTTGGCAAAGCTTAACTGTCATAATTGTCCCAACCAATTAAATTTTAAGTACCACCGAAAAACTGATGCATAGGTACAGAATAATAGGCGTATTTTCATCAATCTTAGCCATATAACAACCTGCTGAATTAAATATTTTGCAGTATTCAATGTCTCCATTTTAAAATGTTTGTATTCTACAAACTTATTTAGATCTGTAAGGTCCAGAATACTTCTGCAACCGCCATCTTTATTCCTTTCTAAAAATATTAAAACAAATTGATGCTCGTGTTCATAAGTTTTTTCCATTACCACTTTTCCAGATAATTGGGCAATTTGGACATTAATCTCTGCTTTTTCAATTGCAGAAACACGAAAATATAAGCAGGTTTATTCTGTACAGGAGGATTAACCCCTTCTTTAAAAGTAATAGTGGTTAATGAAACTGCTTGTAATATATACCGATCAAAAGTAATAGTAAGCCAGTCTTTATAAACTTTTTGTAATCTCCCTCTAACTGGAGATTAATCCGCAGTTTCTTTAAGCATAGAACAAGTCTTTTAATTCCTCTCCATATGAGCGTGGTGGTCTCCTTTTCCCCCCAATTCGGGTAAGTATTTGGCTGTGCAGGACAATAAGACTTCCTTGACATATTTCTGCCTCTATTTCCAAAATCAAATCCCCTTCTGGGCGAAAATACCTTTTTGTCCAAAGACAAAGGTTTCATGCAGCTAAAATATTTAGCTTTTCATCCAATTTTAATAATTTAGGCAGATTACTCCAAACAGACAACCAGGAGCTTAAACACCACTTGCTCGACACAGGTATGCAAACCTTGGGTGAAAAATGGGCCAAATAGCCATTTACCTCATACAAAATTTCATAGAAATAATTGCACAATAGCATCTTTTTTTTTTTTTTTTTCTTTTTTTTTTTTCTCTTATCCATCTCCGCAAAAGCCATAATAGCAGCAGAATAATTTGTGAGGATTTTTGAACCTCACTACTTGACGCTCTCATATTTGGGGTCATGGATGCCCATATCAACGGATAAACCGTAGGCACTTCCAATGAGGCACAATTTCTTGTGCTGTGCAATTTTAATATTTCAATCATCACAGAAACATGAAGTTGGTGAGATACCATATATATGTTGGCAGCTAGGTTTTCTTCCATAGCCTCACCACTTCCTTCATATATAGCAAATTATTTTGCTATCTCAGGCACATTTGGCCTTTTTTTTTTTTTTTCAATGTTCCTTAAACGCCAGACATTCTTTAATATAATTTAAAGTACTACATAGATTGCATTATTCTAAAACAACATTAAATAGAATCTGTCCTAATATCTCTCCTATCTGTGACAAATGTCAATACTCTGAGGCTAATTTAACCCATACCTTTGTAAGTTGCATAAAAATTAAACATTTCTGAATGGATATTTTTAAAATTATTTCTGTAGTGGTTAATACTCAACTGGAGCCCGATCCTAAATTAATAATATTGGGCATATCAGAACAATACCTAAAACTTACAAAAAACCATATACATTTCCTTGATTACAGTATAATAACTGGGAAAAAATTAATATACAAATTTTGGAAAAACCCAGCAACCCCCACAATCAAAATGTGGATTATGGAGATGTCGGAGACCTTAAGTCTGGAAAAAAATAGATTTGTCTTAATTGACAAACCAGAATTATTCACTAGAATATGGCCTCCGTTCATAGATTATCTGAAGGGGTAGAATGGGCCGGCTCGGAAGCCTGGCTGAAACTCGGACCCAGGACTAGATGAATAGTTATGTTCTCTGACCTACGGACCTATCTCCTAAATTGTATTATGGATAGATTATTCTACTTTTCTAATTTTCATTTTTATATCTCTTTATTTTTTCTATCTATTATTAAAAAGAATAATAATTAGAGTCAATTTTAATATGTAACCGATAAATGAGGACCCCAGCTACACTGGTAGCGGGGTCCCTGGAAACCTGGATATGTAATATGTAACCGTTTAACAAAGTTCGTAGTGGTTTGGACTATGATATGTACATGCCTCTAATAAAAATTTAACTATAAAACAAAATTGACTGTTGTGACGGAAATAGTAATAAACACCCAGACTTCTTTGAAAATTCAAAAATGTGATATTCTTAAGATCAGAACTTTAATATTATTGTATTATATGCAGTCTGTCTGTTAAAGATAGGTAAATAATTTACAATTTCTAGCAAAAGACCAAGTTTTTATAGTCTGCTAGCTGGTACATTGGTATATCAAAATCTGTAGCATCATCATATTCCTCAGGTTGCAACCAATAAGCAACTCCGTACACTTTGTTTTTCCTCAACTTTTCAATGTTGGCATTGCAAACTACAAGTTTTTACTCTCCAAACCACACAAGACATGCCTTCTGCCCACTACTTTCCCATTAATGTCCTGTAGATCATCACATTTGTAGTAGTCCAAATTCGGATAATCTCTGCGAATGATGTTTAAATCAGTCTCTTTCAATTTTTTTCCTAGTTTTTTCCTCTCTTTTGTTTCCCGAGCATGCTCCTTGCCTTTCTGTCGCTTGATGATTTCTGCTCTCATTTCCTTCTGTTTTTTCTTCCGTCTGTTCCTCTACACTCTCCCCCATGACACTGCCTTACAGAACACCTCCTCCCTACCATGCTCCTGAGATTATCAAGGTAATTCTTGCAGGCCCGCATCCTACATGACAAATAACACATGGTGGCATTGGGAGATTGCTGTTTCGATGAGCTAAACATCCCCATTATCTCCTCCGCATCAATGTTGTGTGATCTTGCTGATGCAGTCTCCTCCTTCAGTTTCTCAATTACATCAAGTTCAAAGTACTTACTATACTGCCTCTCCAACACAGTGATGACAGCTCCTCATCTTTGAACTGAACAGTGGACGTACTGGTAGCTCCCGAAGTTTTGCCAATGTGGCGTCAAGATGTACCTCCTCACCGAAGAAATCTTCCCTTGCCAATATCAAGTTCTCTGGGTTTTCTGTGGCTTCCTTTAGAGCAGTATTCACCGCTTTAACCACTTTGATGCCATCAACATGGTTGATCTGATTCTGACTTGAAGTGTAGAAGCGCTTCATCCAAGGCCCAGTCTGATATTTGCCAAGTAAGCCTAATATCTGAAGTTCTACTTTTGCTTCAGGCTGGGTGAAGTCATGGAGGAGGCGCTTTTCAACCCCCCACAGGATGTTCCGCTATTCAGCAGTGCAACAAAGTCATCATAATGTTCAATGAGCTTGCCACGAATATGAAACAGTATGTGCAATCTGTTGCCACGGTACCGTGGGAGGACACCTCGGGGGATGTTCCTGTCATCTACAAATACGACAAATCCTTTTGGGTTCCCTTTTCCGTTTTTGTACGGAAGTTTGCTCATCTGCAGTATGGCATTTACTGCTAGACAGTCTTTCCCAAAGAAGAATTGTCCTCCGGATTGTTTCTGCATTTTGAGGGCTGAGCGAACTGATGTAGCAATGGAGTCAAGCGGATGCAAGTGGCAGTAGAGCTCGTTCAAAGATTTACCCCACTCACTACTCACAATCCGAATAGCAGCATGATTAGCTGCACACCTGTCACTCATTGTGTTTGAAATGTTGTCGATTATCTTTGTCTGGTATCTTGAAAATTTGCTTGCCCATTGAAATAATTCTAAGTTTTACACAAATTGTCAACTGTTTTGCAAATATGTTGTGCATAGTCCTCAGCAGTCCCACCAGCCAATTCATCGACTGCTGCAGAGAGAGATTAGTCTGTGGTGGTGAAGTACATTGTACACTGTTAATGTACAATTCCTGGGTGGTTGTATCAAAACCCACAGTCAAACACTTTGTTGCTAGGATCATCTCTGCTGTCTGCAACTCAGCAATAGCTCCCAATTCTCGGGCCATAACTTCAACTGCACTGCATTGAGGAGCATGATCCAGATGAAGTCCACTCCGCTTGTAGAACTGGCTTATCAGGATTGGAATGTTTGCTGTGGGAGTTTTGTTTACGATGCAGTCAAACACATGCATCCTTGTTGTTGAGGAGTAGGTTTTCTGGCCCACATTTGACTTGACAATACTGGCAGCCTGCAGAGTTTTAATTGTTTCTTTGAGGACAAGATTGTCAAATTCGAGGCGTCTCACATCCTCTTCCCTGTCCTTGAATTTTTCATGAACTTTTCTGTACTGGTGATTTGAAACAGTTTTCCTCTTTTTCTTACTGCCACGAAACATCAGCAATTGTCTATGTGCTTTTTTTAAGTCTGAGAAGCTCAGCTTTGGTTTCACAGCAATCTCTTGTGCAAAAGTATTCCCACGAAATTTGGTTTTGAGTTCCTGAATCTTTCTGTCCTTTAAATCTATTTGGTTTTGCTTTCTCTTTAAGGCTTGATTGACTACACGTTTGGGAGTTTTCAACCGTGCCCTAAGTTCATTGATCTTTATTGTAAAAACAGCCCTGGATTTGGACAGAAAGTTTAGTCTTTTCTTCAATTTCTGTTTCCTTGGTGAGAGACTTAGAAATTCTCTGCTACATCTTGTTGAAACACGAGATGTCGATGGCATTGGTTCATGTGAGGCAGCAGGTGTCGTTGGCGTTGCTAGATTCGGTGGAGGAGGCAGACTATGACTGTCATCGCCCATGTCCTCAGTGTCTTGAAATATGGGCACTTGGCTTTCAGCTGATGTCAAGGATTTAGGATCTTGAGCACCAGGCAGTGGAATGTCATCTAAATTAATGTGTTGACTGCCTTCTGGAAGTTTAAAAGTTTCATTACAAATTTTCATAAATGTTCCAAGTTCATTGGGATTGGTGAGTTTTTTAAACTTAAGCAAAGTCCGGTTAACGAGAGCCTTCACTCTTAACTTAACAGCACGAAATGAATAGCCTTCTGCATCCGACAAAGAGAAATGTGAACTCAGCGATTTCTCTGTTTCAGACAGACTTTTTCCAAACGAGGTGTACAAGTACAAGATGTGTCCATTTTTTAGATGCCTCTTAGACTCGGGCATGACAGAGAAATTCACTTCAAGTTGAACTCTAGCTATGCCTGTCTGGGCTTTTGGATTGACAATTTTGCATTTCTTCCTCGGAGACATCTGTTAATAAGAATACTGAACAGCATTAACAGAAACAAGTTATTATTTGCAGTTTTAGAAAAAAAAATGTAGAAATGATAAAGTATCCAAATAACATTCACACTAGAATTCACAATTTTATACGATTTTTAAATCTCATTGTCATGAATTTATAGGCCAAATGGAAGAAATTTAGTGTTTAATTCCCGTAAATTAATAGGCATTTAAACCATCTTGTGAGTGAGATTTTGTGTAACGCTATCATTTGGAACCTTGCGGTTGCAGTGAATTTGAACCCCATCTCGGCAGGAAAAACACTGCCGGTTCGTATGGGGCCATAATCACATTTTCGCCAATGAAATTTGGATTATAGTAATCCTAAAAAGCAAGTTTATATGTAAAATACACGGCTTACCTTATGTTTTCTACCCTACGTGACATCCGACCCGTTGTCGGCGTTGATGGTGTTAGAAGTAGATTTTTATTTTACTCCAGTGATTAATTTGTCCAGTGTTTTTTTTTTAAATCTCCAAGAACGGCAGTCGGAACGATTTCTCTCCAGCAGCTTAGCAGCCTGAGAAAGTTCGACTCCGACAGGCAGGAGAAAACGGCATTTTAATTCTGCCCCCCCCCCCCCCTCAAAGCCGCCAAAGTCGTGCACACGGCCAGTGGCAGATCTGTAGCGCCGCTGAAGGTAAATATTGTAACATACCTACCCATATCCCTTGATTCCACTAGCCCCTAGAGCTCTATCTAACTCTCTCTTAAATCCATCCCGTGACTTGGCCTCCACTGCCCTCTGTGGCAGGGAATTCCACAAATTCACAACTCTCTGGGTGAAAAAGTGTTTTCTCACCTCAGTCTTCAATGGCTTCCCCTTTATTCTAAGATTGTGGCCCCTAGTTCTGGAGGCGCCCAACATTGGGAACATTTTTCCAATTGTCTATTGTCTATTGAGGCAGGGGCTCATACACACGTCCTCCAACACCATCCATCACACCCAGCCTCCCGGTGCAGTCTCCTACCATCGGCAACATCAAGTGCAGATCAGACGACTGATCCGCCAAATACTTGCGCTCAGTCGACCAAGGCCCGCCAGATGCCCTTGCTGCTAGGCTCTTTGAACCCCCTCTTCTTTGACTGACCCTCCAATCCTAGGCCACCTCCATCAATAAGAGTGAGACCACACTCAAAAGTGGAAGAACACCTTATATTCCACTTGGGTATTTTACAACCCAACAGCATGAACATTGAATCCTCCCATTTAGCTAAATGTGGATGCACACATTTCAGAATGAAAGGGACACAGTTTAAGATTAAGGGACAGAATACCTGCAAAGGATTGAACTGATCACTTCCAGAATAAGATAACATTACCCAGGTATCATTGTTTACTCTCGCGCTTGCCAGTAATGTTGGCGTGTGCTGGCAAGCATTCTGATTGATGTGTTCTGCAAACAAGGATAAATGAGAAATATACCAAGTTAAAAGTAGAAGAATAACATTTTCTGATCGGTACCAAATGTACAAACTAATTATACAAATCAAAATTCTTCAGAAAACAAGCCATTGAGTTTTTCCAGTCAACTTACATCTTAGTGTAGGATCACAGTCCCAAAAGTACAAACTAATTATACAAATCTATTGTTACAAGTTTTATTTGGGATTACAAGAAGCATAGAATAAGTGAAAAACATTTATATAAATCCAAGATGAATGGAGGATTACTCTTACCAAATGTTTTATTTTATTTTTGGGCAGTTAATATTAAAAATATGACCTTCTGGTTGGAAGATATGGACCAACAACCAGACTGGTTAAAGTTGGAAAAGGAAGAATCTTTACCTTTTGAAATTGGCTCGATCTTGTTAACCCCTATAAAATTGAATAAAAAACATAGTGAAAATCCGATAATATATAGTGGTATACGAACTTGGAAACAATTAAAAATGACTTTAAAATTGGATCATTTATCACTCCTTCTCCCTATTGTAAATAATCCTTCATTTAAACCTTCTGTGTTGGATAAAGGTTTTGTACAATGGAAAAACTATGGAATTAAAAAGGTGGGACATCTTTACCGAAATTGTATTTTTCTTTCATTTCAGGAGTTACAACAGAATTATGGACTACACTCAAATATTTTTTCATATTTACAACTTAGATATTATGTTAAATCACATATACAAGAATATAGAATTAGGGAGCCAGAAATCCTTGAAGAATGTTTGAATAAACATCCTAACGCAGAAAAATTAATATCTCACATCTATAATATCCTTTTAGAAATAGATGCTGTATTAATATGTAACTGGTAAACAAATCATGTTTTGGTTATGATATGTATATACGTCTAATAAAAATATTAAAAAACAAAACAAAACGCAACCACCCCATGATAATAGTCACACTGCTTCACCCTTGGCATACTAAATGTAACGGCTCTGCAAAGCGGTTGGCTACTCTGTGATTGGGTTTCCATGCAGAGAAGGGAGGCACAGTGACACAGATGGTAGAGTTGCTGTCCCACAACACCAGAGACCCAGGTTCGACGCCGACTCTGCTCAGTCTACCTAAACCTACCTGATCTCCCAATTGCTAAACACCTTAGTTCCCCCTCCCATTTCCATACTGATCTTTTTAGTCTCTCATGTCGTGCCTCAATGTGATCTACTCATCTCACACTCTGGTACTTAAGCATGGCTGTGTCCCATTCACAACAAGATTGTCACTGAACTGTGTACAAAACAAGAGTTTCACGCTACCTAGGTACATGAGACAGTGAATCATTAAATGTGAGAAACATATAAAATGGCTTTCAAAATTACGCTGCTTTTGGTGACTTCTTCATTTCAAGTATTATGTTCAGTTCCGAATAAATTGCTGTGTCCTTATGGATATCTCAGAGCAAAATGATTTTAATTTACCTTGCACGTGTGGAATTTCTTCAGCAAGTCTTATATGATCTTTATAGGGCACTATTTTAGGTTTCCGTTTTGGCATCATCATCATCATCTTCCCTTTGATTTGACGTCAAGAACAATAAAGAAAAGTATTTGAATGCACAAAAACGAAAAGAACTGTGAATTATCCATGGCTGACATGAGGACTAAAAATAATCTCACTTGGCAAGGATAAGGTGGGATGAAAGGTCAGTTTCCATGCCTCGAACGGTGAGAACATAAAATGGACTGCAAGAGGAAAATGCTAAATATGGCAGGTGTGGGCCCTTACAGGCAGAGACAGGAGAATTAAAGATGGAGAACGGCAGAGAAGTTAAATCATTCCTTAAAGTTTGCCTCAAAGAAATAATACTGATATACGAGAGAACAAAAAGCCAGTGAGAATGAGAAATGGAAGGAATGGAGTCTTAATCAATAAAAGAGAAAAAGAGTAGTCAGCAGACTTAACTATAAACCTTTATGTAAGACAATGCTGAGGCTCTATAAAGCTCTATAAGGAGAGATGCAAAGCTGTGGCTCTGTAAGGCGCTGGTCAGCTTGCATTTGGAGTACTGTGGGCAAATTTGGACCCTATATCTGAGGAAGGATGTGCTGGCTCTGGAGAGGGTCCAGAGGAGGTTTACAAGAATGATTCTGGAATGAGTGGGTTAGCACATGATGAGCGTTTGACCGTACTGGGCCTCTACTCGCTGGAGTTTTGACGAATGAGGGGGGATCACATTGAAACTTACAGAATAATGAAAGGCACAGGTAGAGTGAATGTGGAAAGCATTGGTGACCCTATTACCTCTATCGGGTATCAACTGACGTGTCAAACAAGACTCTAAACCGAGATTTAATTTAGTTTATTACAACAATCTTTATTAACCCTCGAGTAACTTAAAACATGCATGCAATCATTTGACTTCTAATAGCTTCTCCTCTACGTTACTATTTCAACATCACTTCTTAAACTAAACCACAAATTCAGATATTGCCCCTATGAATGAATTGGACAGATTCACTCTGTTGGTAGGGGGTTTGTCTTCAATGAGCTTCAAACTCAGGTCTCTCCTTCTTGTGACGGTTGTTCCCCGGGCTGTCGCTGCCCATGTCTCAGACCGCCCTTCTTTTATATTAATTTTCCTTCAATCTCCTAAAGAAAGCCTTTGTTCTAACCCAAGGCTCTCACAATTCTAAGTCAATCATTTTGAGTTGTTACTCATCCAAGAGAGGCCCACAGGAGCCGTTGGAAGAGGAGGAGGGGGAGGAGCGACACCCGACCGGTAAGGATAAAAATCTAGCGCGGGGCTTGTTTTTCCAGAGGCCCACAGGAGCCGTTGGAAGAGGAGGAGGGGAGGAGCGACACCCGACCGGTAAGGTTAAAAATCTAGCGCGGGGCTTGTTTTTCCAGAGGCCCACAGGAGCCGTTGGAAGAGGAGGAGGGGGAGGAGCGACACCCGACCGGTAAGGTTAAATATCTAGCGCGGGGCTTGTTTTTCCAGAGGCCCACAGGAGCCGTTGGAAGAGGAGGAGGGGAGGAGCGACACCCGACCGGTAAGGTTAAATATCTAGCGCGGGGCTTGTTTTTCCAGAGGCCCACAGGAGCCGTTGGAAGAGGAGGAGGGGGAGGAGCGACACCCGACCGGTAAGGTTAAATATCTAGCGCGGGGCTTGTTTTTCCAGAGGCCCACAGGAGCCGTTGGAAGAGGAGGAGGGAGGAGCGACACCCGACCGTAAGGTTAAAAATCTAGCGCGGGGCTTGTTTTTCCAGAGGCTTACCAAAATCCATAACGTTCCATTTGGAGAAGTGGGTTTTTTTTGAGGAAGCCGCTGATTGGTGGAAGAGGACCCGAGGAAGCAGCGGATTGGGTGCAACCCCGGGTTTATTATTTTACATCTCTGCCTTCTGGGAGTTAGGGATTCTGGGAGTTAGGGATTCAGTATTTAGTAGTAAAGTTTAAAGGATAAGTTTTTGTGTTTTTAAAAAAAAAATATTTAATACAGAGTAATTTGGGAGTAAGGTATGGCAGTAGAGATTGGCCCCGTGGTTTGTTCAGCCTGCAACATGTGGGAGATCAGGGAGATGGTCGGTGTCCCTGGTTACGTTTGCAGGAAGTGTGTCCAGCTGCAGCTCCTGGCAGACCGCATTGAACGATTGGAACTGCGGCTGGATTCATACTGGAGCATCCACGATGCGGAGAAAGTCGTGGATAGCACGTACAGTGAGTTGGTCACACCGCAGGCAAAAGGTAGGAGGACAAGAAGGGAACGGGTGGCCAATAGCCAGCAAAGCAGTAGGCAGGTAGTGCAGGAGTCCCCTGCGGTCATCTCCCTCCTAAACAGGTATAACCATTTTGGATACTGTTGAGGAGAATGGCTCATCAGGGGAATGCAGCAGCAGCCAGGTTCATGGCACCATGGGTGGCTCTGCAGCACATGAGGGGGAGAAAAAGAGGGGAAGGGCAATAGTAATAGGGGATTCAATTGTCAGGGGAATAGATAGGCGTTTCTGCGGCCGCAAACGAGACTCCAGGATGGTATGTTGCCTCCCTGGTGCAAAGGTCAGGGATGTCACTGAACGGCTGCAGAACATTCTGGAGGGGAGGGGTGAACAGCCATTGTCGTGGTGCATGTTGCACCAACGATATAGGTAAAAAAAGGGATGAGGTCCTACAAGGTGAATTTAGGGAGCTAGGAGATAAACTTAAAAGTAGGACCTCAAAGGTAGTAATCTCCGGATTACTACCAGTACCACGGGCCAGTCAGAGTAGAAATAGGAGGATAATGCAAATGAATACGTGGCTTGAAAAGTGGTGCAAGGGGGAGGGATTCAAATTTTCAGGGCAACTGGGACCAGTTCTGGGGGAGGTGGGACCGGTACAAACAGGACGGTTTGCACCTGGAATGGAATGGAACCAATGTTCTTGGGGAGTGTTTTGCTAGTGCTGTCGGGAGGATTTAAACTAATGTGGCAGGGGATGGGTACAAGAGCAGAGAGGCAGGAGGGTGTAAAATGAGGGTAGAAGCATTAGTAGCAAGGTGAAAGGTAAAAGTGGCAGGCAGACAAAACCAGGGCAAAAATCAAAAAGGCCCACTTTTTCATCAAAATTGTATAAGGGGTAAATGCGTTTGTAAAGACAAGCCTGAAGGCTTTGTGTCTCAATGCAAGGAGTATTCGTAATAAGGTGGACGAGTTGAACGTGCAGATAGATATTAATGATTATGATATAGTGGGGATCACGGAGACATGGCTCCAGGGTGACGTAGGCTGGAGCTGAACATCCAGGGATATTCAATATTCAGGAGGGATAGAGAGAAAGGAAAAATAGGTGGGGTAGCGTTGCTGGTTAGAGAGGAGATTAAAGCAATGGAAAGGAAGGACATTAGCTTGGAGGATGTGGAATCGGTATGGGTAGAGCTACAAAACACTAAGGGGCAGAAAACGCTGGTGGGTGTTGTGTACAGGCCACCTAACAGTAGCAGAGAAGTTGGGGATGGTATCAAACGGGAAATTAGAAATGCGTGCGACAAAGGCAAAACAGTTATAATGGGTGACTTCAATCTACATATAGATTGGGTTAATCAAATTGGCAGGGGTGCTGAGGAAGAGGATTTTTTGGAATGTATGCGGGATAGTTATCTAAATCAACATGTAGAGGAACCAACGAGAGAGCAGGCTATTTTTAGACTGGGTTTTGAGTAATGAGGAAGGGGTAATTAGCCGTCTTGTTGTACGTGCCCCCTTGGGCAAGAGTGACCATAATATGGTTGAGTTCTTCATTAGGATGGAGAGTGACATTGTTAATTCAGAAACAATGGTTCTGAACTTAAAGAAAGGTAACTTTGAGGGTATGAGACGTGAATTGGCCAAGATTGACTGGCAAAAAATTCTAAAAGGGTTGACGGTGGATATACAATGGAAGACATTTAAAGACTGCATGGATGAACTACAAAAAATTGTTCATCCCAGTTTGGCAAAAGAATAAATCGGGAAGGTAGTGCATCCGTGGATAACAAGGGAAATCAGGGATAGTATCAAAGCAAAGGATGATGCGTACAAAGTAGCCAGAAAAAGCAGCATACCAGAGGACTGGGAGAAATTCAGAGACCAGCAGAGGGACAAAGGGCTTAAATTAGGAAAGGAAAAATAGATTATGAAAGAAAACTGGCCGGGAACATAAAAACTGACTGCAAAGGTTTTTATAGATATGTGAAGAGAAAGGTTAGTTAAAACAAATGTAGGTCCCTTGCAGTCAGAAACAGGTGAGTTGATCATGGGGAACAAGGATATGGCGGACCAATTGAATAACTACTTTGGTTCCGTCTTCACTAAGGAAGACATAAATAATCTGCCTGAAATAGCAGGGGACTGTGGGTCAAAGGAGGAATTGAGTGAAATCCAGGTCAGTCGGGAAGTGGTGTTGGGTAAATTGAATAGATTAAAGGCCGATAAATCCCCAGGGCCAGATAGGCTGCATCCCAGAGTACTTAAGGAAGTAGCTCAGGAAATAATGGATGCATTAGTGATAATCTTTCAAAACTCTTTAGATTCTGGAGTAGTTCCTGAGGAATGGCGGGTAGCAAATGTAACCCCTCTTTTTAAGAAGGGAGGGAGAGAGAAAACGGGGAATTACAGACCAGTTAGTCTAACATCGGTAGTGGGGAAAGTGCTAGAGTCAGTTATTAAAGATGGGATAGCAGCACATTTGGAAAGTGGTGAAATCATTGGACAAAGTCAGCATGGATTTACAAAAGGTAAATCATGTCTGACGAATCTTGTGGAATTTTTCGAGGATGTAACTAGTAGCGTGGATAAGGGAGAACCAGTGGATGTGGTATATCTGGACTTCCAGAAGGCTTTCGACATGGTCCCACATAAGAGATTAGTATACAAACTTAAAGCATACGGTATTAGGGGTTCAGTATTGATGTGGATAGAGAACTGGCTGGCAAACAGGAAGCAAAGAGTAGGAGTAAACGGGTCCTTTTCACAATGGCAGGCAGTATCTAGTGGGGTACCGCAGGGCTCAGTGCTGGGACCCCAGCTATTTACAATAGATATTAATGATCTGGATGAGGGAATTGAAGGCAATATCTCCAAGTTTGCGGATGACACTAAGCTGGGGGGCAGTGTTCGCTGTGAGGAGGATGGTAGGAGACTGCAAGGTGACTTGGATAGGCTGGGTGAGTGGGCAAATGTTTGGCAGATGCAGTATAATGTGGACAAATGTGAGGTTATCCACTTTGGTGGCAAAAACAGGAAAGGCGGACTATTATTTAAATGTGGCCGATTGGGAAAAGGGGAGATGCAGCGAGACCTGGGTGTCATGGTACACCAGTCTTTGAAAGTAGGCATGCAGGTGCAGCAGGCAGTGAAAAAAGCGAATGGTATGTTAGCTTTCATAGCAAAAGGATTTGAGTACAGGAGCAGGGAGGTTCTACTTCAGTTGTACAGGGTCTTGGTGAGACCACACCTGGAGTATTGCGTGCAGTTTTGGTCTCCAAATCTGAGGAAGGACATTATTGCCATAGAGGGAGTGCAGAGAAGGTTCACCAGACTGATTCCTGGGATGTCAGGACTGTCTTATGAAGAAAGACTGGATAGACTCGGTTTATACTCTCTGGAATTTAGGAGATTAAGAGGGGATCTTATAGAAACTTACAAAATTCTTAAGGGGTTGGACAGGCTAGATGCAGGAAGATTGTTCCCGATGTTGGGGAAGTCCAGGACAAGGGGTCACAGCTTAAGGATAAGGGGGAAATCCTTTAAGACGGAGATGAGAAAGACTTTTATCACACAGAGAGTGGTGAGTCTCTGGAACTCTCTGCCACAGAGGGTAGTTGAGGCCAGTTCATTGGCTATATTTAAGAGTGAGTTGGATGTGGCCCTTGTGGCTAAGGGGATCAGAGGGTATGGAGAGAAGGCAGGTACGGGATACTGAGTTGGATGATCAGCCATGATCATATTGAATGGCGGTGCAGGCTCGAAGGGCTGAATGGCCTACTCCTGCACCTAATTTCTATGTTTCTATGTCTAAGTGCTGAATAAACAAAACGCATCTTCGTTCCTTATCAAAATTTTCATTCTCATCATACAGTTCCATACATTCTCATCATACATGTTTCCACTGGTGGGAGAGTCTTGGACCAGAGGTCATAGCCTCGTAATTAAAGGGCGCTCTTTTAGAAAGAGGAGGTGGAAAAACTTCTTTAATCAGATGGTATTTAATCTGTAGAATTCTTGGCCACAGGGGGCTGTGGAGGGCAAGTCAGTGGATATTTCTCAGGCGGAGATAGACAAATTCTTGATTAGAACGAGTGTCAAGGGAAGTGGGAAGAAGGCAGGAAAATGGGATTACGAGGCAGAGATCAGCCATGATTGAATGGCAGTGGACCCAATGGGCCAAATGGCCCAATTCTACTCCTATATCTTGTGAACTTTACCTTTATTATGTTAGTATTCTGTACGAATTGTTCTGCAAACAAGGATAAATGAGAAATATACCAAGTTAAAAGTAGAAGAATAACATTTTCTGATCGGTACCAAATGTACAAACTAATTATACAAATCAAAATTCTTCAGAAAACAAGCCATTGAGCTTTTCCAGTCAACTTACATCTTAGTGCAGGATCACAGTTTGCAAAATATCTTTTGTATATTTAGCTCTAATGGCATTTACCATATTGTATTATTCTCGACATTATTTGGACTAATTACATTTCTTAATACTATATTAATTACATTAATATTAGATAATAATATTATTTTTTTGACAGTTCAGACAATGACTTTCCATTAAAAAACACAACTACCACATGAGAATAGTCACACTGCTTCAGGATTGGGATACTAAATGTAATGGCTCTGCAAACCGGTTGGCTAATCTGTGATTGGGTTTCCATGCAGAGAAGGGAGGCACAGTGGCACAGATGGCAGAGTTGCTGTCCCACAACACCAGAGACCCAGTTTCGATCCCCAACTCTGCTCAGTCTACCTCAACTACCTCAACTTACCTGATCTCCCAATTGCTAAACACCTTAGTTTTGGAGGAACAGCACCACAAATTGGAGGAACAGCACCACACATTTCACTTGAGTAGCGGTATGAATATTGACTTCAAATAACCCTTGGTTTCCCTTCGTCTCCATCCCTCCCCCTTCCAAATTCCAATTAGATCAGGCGCCGTTCCAAATGGCCATGCGTGTGGATCAGATGAAGCCAGCATCTGCACGGAACGGCAGAACAACAGTGGAGGTCATCGATACATCGCCAGGTCAAGCTGACCCCTGCAACTCACAGCCACCTCCTGGACAATGTGCCTTAATGGCCAAGTTGAAGCTCTCACATTTTTTATAACTCTGACCTTGAAGGGCACAAGATGTGGCTGGAAACATGGCGACTCTCGTGTCGTGCCTCAATGTGATCTACTAATCTCACACTCTTGTATTAAGCATGGTTGTCCCCATTCACAACAAGATTGTCACTGAACTGTGTACAAAACATACGTTTCACGCTACCCAGGTACATGAGACAATAAAATACCATTGAATCATTAAATGTGAGAAACATGGAAAATGGCTTTCAAAATTATGCACCTTTTGGTGACGATTTCATTTCAAGTATTATGTTGAGTTCCCAATAAATTGCTGTTTCCTTTTGGATATCTCAGAGCAAAATTATTTTTATTTACCTTACCTTCAACAACTCCTATATGATCATAAAAGGGCACTATTTGGGGTTTCCGTTTTGGCATCTTCATCTTCCCTTTAATCTGACATGAATAACAATAAAGAAAAGTATTTTAATGCACAAAAACAACCAAAATGAGTGATTTATCCATGGCTGGCATGAGGAATTAAAGGGAGTGTTAACAGGCACATAAGTTGTCAGATATAGTTTTTGAGCTGAAGAATGGGAGCATTTAGAACTCAAAGGAGAACCAATAAATTGATAAAGACATGCCAGATGGAATATGTAGATTGATGTTACATGTTCCAATCACACACCAGCCAGCATCACAAGACAAGGTGTGTAAAATCATGAGGATGAATGTACAGCCTTTTACCCAGAGTAGGGGAAATCAAGAACCAGGGGACATAGATTTAAGGTGAGGGGCAATATTCAAGAGAAACTGGGGGGTCGACCATTTCCACAGGGTGGTGCATATATAGGAGCTGCAAGAGGAGATAGTTAAAACATGTACTATAACAGCAGTAAAAAAAAAACACTTGGACAGGTACATGTGGATAGGGAAGATTTGAAGAAATATGGGCCAAATGTGAGCAAATGGGACTAGAAATAATATGGCTTGGCAAGGATAAGTTGGGCCGAAAGCCTAGTTTCCATGCCTCGAATGTTGAGAACATAAAATGGACTCCAGGAGGAAAATGCTAAATATGGCAGGTGTGGGCCTTTACAGGCAGAGACAGGAGAATTAAAGATGGAGAACGGCAGAGATGTTAAATCATTCCTTAAAGGTTGCCTCAATGAAATAATACAGGGACACGAGAGAACAAAAAGCCAGTGAGAATGGCTCTATAAGGAGAGATGCAAAGCTGAAGCTCTATGAGGTGCTGGTCAGCTTGCATTTGGAGTACTGTGAGCAGCTTTGGACTCCATATCTGACGACGGATGTGCTGGCTCTGGAGAGGGACCAGAGGAGGTTTACAAGAATTATTCTGGAATTAGTGGGTTGTACATGATGAGCGTTTGGCAGTACTTGGCCTCTACTCGCTGGAGTTTTGAAGGATGAGGATGGATCACATTTAAACTTACAGAATAATGAAAGCATAGATAGAGTGAATGTGGAAAGGGTTGGTGACCCTATTACCTCCATCGGGTATCAACTGACGTGTCAAACAAGACTCTAAACCAATGTTTAATTTAGTTTATTACAACAATCTTTATTGACACTCGAGTAACTTAAAACATGCATGCAAACACTTGACTTCTAAAAACTTCTCCTCTACTTTACTCTTTCAACTTATCACTTCTTAAACGAAATCACAAAGTCAGATATTGCCCCTATGAATGAATTGGACAGATTCACTCTGTTGGTAGGGGGTTTGTCCTCTCTGAGCTTCGAACTCAGGTCCATCCTTCTTGTGATGGTTGATCCCGGGTTGTCGCTGCCCATGTCTCAGACCGCCCTTCTTTTATACTAATTTTTCTTCAATCACCTAAAGGAAGCCTTTGTTCTAACCCAAGGCTCTCACAATTCTAAAGTCAATCGTTTTGAGTTGTTACTCATCCAAGTGCTGAATAAACAAAACGCATCTTCGTTCCTTATCAAAATTATCATTCTCATCATACAGTTCCGTTGCAAAATGGCCGTTCCCAGCCACCTTATCTTCACAAGGCTATACTGCCTAGCAATTAAATTACGTGCTGCTCTGTTCTCACCAGATGGTCATCATGTGACCATTTTCACAGTGTTTCTTTATTCACCTGTTGCCAGGGTTTTGATCTGTCTGTCTCTAGCTAGTAGCTTCCTCCAGTATACTTAACATCCAGTCCCAGGCTATAGGATGTTTCCACTGGTGGGAGAGTCTTGGACCAGAGGTCATAGCCTCGGAATTAAAGGGCGCTCTTTTAGAAAGAAGAGGTGGAAAATCTTCTTTAGTCAGATGGTATTTAATCTGTGGAATTCTTGGCCACAGGGGGCTGTGGAGGCCAAGTCAGTGGAAATTTTTAAGGTGGAGATAGACAAATTCTTGATTAGAACAGGTGTCAAGGGAGATGGGGATAAGGCTGGAAAAAGGGATTAGGAGGCAGAGATCAGCCATGATTGAATGGCAGTGGCCCAATGGGCCAAATAGCCCAAATCTACTCCTATAACTTGTGAACTTTACCTGTATTATGTTATAGATAACAGTAGTTTAGAGTTAATAATTTGCGTTTACATTAACTGAAAACATCAGTTTAGAAATTGATATGAATATTATTCAAATTGATTGATGTTAAAACAATTTGTGCATCTATATCACTACCCACCAAGTTCATGGTTTTCATTAATCCACTTGTGTCCGATTTATTAATTTCTTCCTTTCCACTGCGCTTAAAAAGACAGAAATATACAATTTTTTAATAATTTTAACATTTTAATTAATTAATTCCGAGTCAATAGTTATGCTGGCAATGCCATCACTGATTTCCCACACTTCATTTCAGCAACTGATACAGCTGTATCTCTCTATAAGTTGGTGGTTGTCAAAGGATCGACACCCGAGGCTGCATTTGTCTACTTGGGTACTGCAACGAAGCCTCTCAGCCCGGACACAGAGGGACTCAGGGTGAAATATGGAGGACATGTACTCTGAATGTCACCAGAATGCGCCACTAAGATAGCAATGATTATGGCAAGCTGACGGAAGAAGGAAAATAGGCCGACCAAAACTCACATGGAGGTGAAAATTCCAGAAGGATTTGGAAGCCTGAGACGCTAACGTATCGAGGGTGGAGGAAGTAAACCCAAGTCTGAGTCCAGCTTTCACATTCTCAAAACACTAGTGTTATGATTCAAGCACCATACTCGGTCATAACAACCAGATCTCTTAATTACAACAGGCATGAGGATATCTCTCTCTCTCCCTCTCTCCCTCTCTCTCTGTCTCTTCCTCTCCCTCTCTCCCTCTCTCCCTCTCCCCTCTCCCTCTCTCCCTCTCTCCCGCTCCCTCTCCCTCTCTCTCTGTCTCTCTCTGTCTCTCTCTCTGTCTCTCTCTCTGTCTCTCTCTCTCTCTCTCTCTCTCTCTCTCTCTCTCTCTCTCTCTCTCTCTCTCTCTCTCTCTCTCTCTCTCTCTCTCTCTCTCCTTCTCTCCTTATCTCCCTCTCTCCCTCTCTCCCGCTCTCCCTCTCTCCCTCTCTCTCTCTCTCTCTCTCTCTCGATATTCAAAGGCAGGTGTGTTCTATCAGATGTTGAACATAGGAAATGATGAACGGATACACTCAGCACGTTAGTGGAGAGTTCACTGATGCTAAATGATATCCTGTGCATTGTGTAGCATTCAACCTTTGGTTTCAGATGGATACCGCTTCATTTTTCTTGAACAGATCCATTTACTGGCAGATCTCTCTACTAACTATCTAAGTTATAAGCAATCACTTCTCAACCATATTTTTCGCAAACAGGCATTGGAACTCTGTAGTTAAATGCAGCAATCATAAAAATCAATTGTTATCAACAAAATATATGACTTTAAATCAGAGCTAGATATGACACTTGTCTTCGCAACCCCCCGCTCCTCAATCTCTTCCTCTTGCCCCACCTGGAATGGGCGCCCACAAGCCCACCCCACCTCTCCCCCCATGATCACAAAGAATGTTGATGCTGGCTCGAAAGGGCCGAATGGCCTCCTCCTGCACCGTTTACAAAACAAAAACAAAACACAACCCAGAGCAGTACACAGGAGCCGGCCCTTCAGCCCGCAGTGTCTATGCCCAAAATAAACTAATTTCAACCTGCACGTCATCCTGATCCAGGTGTTCATCAGCCCAGTTAAGGTCAGCAGCTCGCTCGACTCGCTGAAAAACACAATCAAAACATCGCCCAAAACAATAGCAATAAAAAATGAAGATAGTAACTAAAGTAAAACTGAGACAGAAGGGGTGAACATGGCCCAAAATAACACAAAAGAAGAATAACTAGACCAAGTGCTGACCCATTGGGTTCGTTCCCCATTGGGTCCCTGTCACGCGGGAGGCCTGGTCCCCCAACCGTTCGACAATGCAATATTGCACCACTAACCCGTAGCCCCCACGGGAGGCATGACGTGGCGAGGCCGAGGCCAGCGGGTGGGGCCGAGGGGAGCGGGGCCAAGGCCGGTCCTCCCCACTCCCTGCCTTGGGCCCAAACACCAGGATCGTGGGACTCAAATGTAACCAGAACTTGAGGAGCACCTTCAGAGATCCGTACCTGGGCAAAAACATCATACAATCCATTTGTATGTGGAACACGCTCTAGCTCGCCGATGAAATACAGGCTCTCTCCCTGTCTCTATCTCTCTCTCTGTCTCTATCTCCCTCTATCTCTCTATCTCAATCTCTATCTCTATCTCTCTATCTCTATCTCTCTCTCTCTAACTCCTTCTCCCTCCCTCTCTCTCCCGCTGCGGTGACCATTTGCAACCTCCCGTTGTGATGTCATTGTTGCTCTCGGCAGCTTGTGATTGGTGGACCGTGAGTGACGTTGTGACATCATCACTGAAGGACCTGTAAAATGTTTTACTGTCTGAAGTTGTTTTGGGATTTTTTTAACTTTAATCATCTCTCTCCCCCTCTCCCTCTCCCTCTCCCTCACCCTCTCCCTCTCCCTCTCCCTCTCCCTCTCCCTCTCCCTCTCTCTCTCTCTCTCTCTCTCTCTCTCTCTCTCTCTCTCTCTCTCTCTCTCTCTCTCTCAATCTCACTCTCCCTCTCCCCCCTCTCCCTCTCCCTCTCTCTCTCTCTCTCTCTCTCTCTCTCTCTCTCTCTCTCTCTCTCTCTCTCTCTCTCTCTCTCTCTCTCTCTCTCTCTCTCCCCCCCCTCTCTCTCTCTCTCTCTCCCTCCCTCTCTCCCCTCTCTCTCTCCCCCTCTCTCTCCCCCTCTCTCTCTCCATCTCTCTCTCCTCTCTTTTTCATTTTTCAAAAAATTATTCGACAGTCATAGAAACATAGAAAATATGTGCAGGAGGAGGCCCTTCGGCCCTTCGAGCCTGCACCGCCATTCAATATGATCATGGCTGATCATCCAACTCAGTATCCTGTACCTGCCTTTTCTCAATACCCCCTGATCCCTTTTGTTACAAGGGTCACATCTAATTCCCTCTTAAATATAGCCAATGAACTGGTCTCAACTACCCTCTGTGGCAGAGAGTTCCAGAGAGTTCACCACTCTCTGTGTGAAAAAAGTCCTTCTCATCTCAGTCTTAAAGGATTTCCCCCTTATCCTTAAGCTGTGACCCCTTGTCCTGGACCTCCCCAACATCGGGAACAATCTTACTGCATCTAGCCTGTCCAACCCCTTAAGAATTTTGTAAGTTTCTATAAGATCCCCTCTCAATCTCCTGTATTCTAGAGAGTATAAACCGAGTCTATCCAGTCTTTCTTCATAAGACAGTCCTGACATCCCAGGAATCAGTCTGGAGAACCTTCTCTGCACTCCCTCTATGGCAATAATGTCCTTTCTCAGATTTGGAGACCAAAACTGTACGCAATACTCCAGGTGTGGTCTCACCAAGACCCTGTACAACTGAAGTAGAACCTCCCTGCTCCTATACTCAAATCCTTTTGCTATGAAAGCTAACGTACCATTCGCTTTCTTCACTGCCTTTGCACCTGCATGCCTACTTTCAATGACTGGTGTACCATGCCACCCAGGTCTCGCTGCATCTCCCCTTTTCCTAATCAGCCACCATTTAAATAATAGTCTGCTTTCCTGTGTTTGCCAGCAAAGTGGATAACCGCGCATTTATCCACATTATACTGCATCTGCCAAACATTTGCCCACTCGCCCAAACTATCCAAGTCACCTTGCAGTCTCCTAGCATCCTCCTCACAGCTAACACTGCCCCCCAGCTTAGTGTCATCCGCAAACTTGGAGATGTTGCCTTCAATTCCCTCATCCAGATCATTAATATATATTGTAAATAGCTGGGGTCCCAGCACTGAGCCTCGCGGTACCCCACTAGTCACTGCCTGCCATTGTGAAAAGGACCCATTTACTCCTACCCTTTGCTTCCTGTCTGCCAGCCAGTTCTCTATCCACATCAATACTGAACCCCCAATGCCGTATGCTTTAAGTTTGTATACCAATCTCTTATGTCATATGATACAGCTCATCAAAACATAATCAGCAGTTGCACTATAACAAATAATCATTACAGTACAACAGTACATTCATTGTTTACAATACTCTCAACCCCACTCAGTGACCATCGCCCACGGAAGGCCTCCAGAGTCCCCATGGACACTGCGTGTTCCCTCTCCAGGGACACACGTGCACGGACATAGGCCCGGAAGAAGGACAGGCAGCCGACTCTAGACTGACCATCAACTGCCCGCTGCCTGGACCCGCGAATGGCCATCTTGGCCAGGCCCAGGAGCAAACCGACAGAGATGTCCCACCCCCACCCCCCCCCCCCCCCCCCACCCCCCGATCGGCTCTTCCCACTCCCTTCCTTGTGTCCGAACACTAGAATCGTGGGACTAAAATGCAGCCAGAACTTGAGGAATAACCGCTTCAGATATTGATACAGGGGCAGTAACCTCTCACACTCCATATACGCGTGGAACACGGTCTCTTCCTCGCCGCAGAAAGTACAGGCGGCGGACGAGCCCGTGAACCGACTCAAAAGTTTATTACAAACCACCGCTCTGTGCAACACTCTCCACCCCAGGTCCCCAATGTAATGGGGAACAACGCGCTTATAGAAGGACCCCCACTGAGGACCTCCCCCGCCTTCAGGTGGTAACACGGTCCGCCATGGTGTATCGGGACGGGAGACGAAGGTAAGGAGGTGCAGAATGTGCAGGAGCATCCTGTACAGTGTGCGTCTCTTCGCATCACGAAATGGCAAGCTGGTCATCTCAGAAAGGCGGCTTAGATTGTGTGGAACCGGTACCCGAGAAATATCCCGGATCCTAGGCCCGATGAGCAGATCTGACGGAGCGGGGGTAAGCTCTATCAGAACCACTCTAGGCACTCGCCTCTCCTCAACACCCGCCATGACAGGGTGAGGACCGGCCGCTCCCGCAGCCACGACATCCCCCTCCCCTCGTGGAACAACACGCTGGCTGAAAACAACCAAATTCCTCACTCTTAGCACATCCCGGTAGAAGACAGGCAAACCCCTTAGGGCGGGTCGACTGATACCCGCCACCGGGAGCCGTGAGACCCCCCTTAGACAACGACCCCGACGGAAAAAATACATGGCCAGAACGTGCCATCTGGGTGGGTTCTCTACGTACATGTATCTCCGCAGAGTCCTGAGACGTTGTATCATCGCAACTTAAAAGGGGAAAGTTGGAAAATGTAGGTTGCTTGGTTTTGTTGATTTCTTTTCAGTAAAGTTAATTTTGAAAATTGTTAGTCGTATGTATTTAAACTAGGAATTGGAATTTGGGAATTGTAGGGAAAATGGTTTGAACAAAATTAGAAATAAATTAATTGCTGAACAACAAGCAGCTTTTATGGTTTGTTTAGATAAACATTCTGGTTGGAGAAGGGTAATAACTCAATGGGGCCCAGGGGAGTAAAAAAAAAGAGTTGGTAGACAATGATGTCAATAATGGGAAGTTTATTTACTTCAGAAGAAGTAAGATGGTCAGACAAGCAGGAATAAATATCTGGGAAAAGGGGTTGCAGGCTCCGGGGGTAGCAGCAGACGCAGGTCAGCAGTTACTAAAGGTTAATTACGTAACCAAGTCATGGCCAGATATTAGAAATAAACTGGAAAAATTGGAGGATTGGAATGTCAAACCATTAAATCAATTGTTAACAGAGGCTCAGAAATATGTGTATGATGCGATGAGGAAAAACAGAAGGGATAGGCAAAAATGATGTTGCAGGCAGTACAGCAAGGGGTAAAGAAGAAGGGAGATGAAGGTGATAGAAGGCCGGGTGCTCATGGAGACCGGGGAAGGGGAAGAGGCAGAGACAGAGGACGAGGAAGAGGTGAATGGAGGGACCGAAGTTGGGGTCCCCGGGAAAACAAGGAACAAGGATCAGGAGGGTGGTACACGGAGCCATCCCGGTGTTACTATTGTAACGAGGAGGGTCATTTCAAGAGGGAATGTCCCAGGCTACGACGGGAGGTGCAGTCGTACACACTCATGGAGGAAGAATAGGGAAGTCGGGGGGTCCTGCTCCCTGGGGTGTATGGGATACACACGGGAACCTCTGGTAAACTTGAAATTAGGACCCCAGGGAGAGGATAGGGTATTAATGGTAATTTGGGAGTGGAGAGATCAAGTGGAACTAAGGTACCAGAAGAAATTGGATTAGGTGAAAAACAAGTCAGAATCTCAGGGGTAGGGGGGAAAGTGATGACTGCCCCCGAGGTAGAAGGGGTGGTGGTAAAATATGAGGATCGAGAAGTCAGTGGAAGATTTTAAATGGAAGGTGAATAAATTTGCAAAGGAGGATAAACTATCTGAGAAGTAAGACATTGAGTTTAGAATGAGAAAGAAGGCAGATCAGAAAGGATTAAAGTGGGAAGCAGAGGGATGAATTGATGAGACTGCTTTAGAAAGAAAGAGCGTGTAAAAGGAAAGACAATGTTGTCAGTAACAACAGACCTGGTTGAAAAGTCTGAAATAAGTGATGCACCGACACACAGTGAGTCCTATGACAGAGCCAAACAGGGGCCAGAGATTCCATGCCAATAATAAATGTATTTGGGAGAGTGTTTCCTCAAATGCCCTATCGGGAGTGAAATAAATCTGGATATAAAGCCCAGACAAGGCTAGTAAGGAGATAGGTAATGGATAAGGTGTGTTGGGGATGTGAACAGGTACGATAATCAGGAAATAATAATAATAATATTAAGATAATGGTGAACATAGCTATGGTAAGAACATTAAGAAGAGGTATTAAATAGACTTAGGCTAGGATGCAGCAGCGTTTTAAATACTAGCGCCGTGTTTTTAATCAGATGTTGTAGGCAGATTTGGAAGGTGTTGATATAGTATGTGAATGATTTGTTGGTTTGTTCCACAAGTGAGGAGCAATGTGAGAGAGATACATTGTAATTATCTTGGAAAAGATGGCACAGGAGGTCATGATGTATCAAGGAAGAAGTTTTTGTTTTGTCAACAGCAGGTAGAATATTTTGGACGAGTAATATCTAAAGAAGTAAAAGCTTTAGCGCAGGATCAAATTGGAAGCTTGCCTGCAATCTTGCTTAGCTCAATTGGCAGAAATTAAGGCTTTAAGAGCAGCATATGTACATGGAGTCTGGTACATGTTTGGAGCAGTAGGGAAACAGAAAGGCTTTGAGAAAAGCAACGGACACCCCATGCAAAGTTAGCAGTGTCCCCCTATGAAATGTTGTTTGGGTTACCTTATTTGGGAAAGATAGAAGGAATACCCACCATAGAGGGCAGTGATGTATTCTTAAGGAACTATTTACTGGCAGTATCTCGTTCCCTTACAGAATTAAAAGCTAAAGGACTATTGGCTCAAAGCCCACCACTCGACTTTCCAATACATGCTGTAAAGACCGGCGACTGGGTACTGGTCAAGAATTGGAAGGAGGAGAAACTCCAGCCCCGGTGGACCGGCCCATACCTAGTATTACTGACAACCGAGACAGCAGTACGAACAAAAGAAAAAGGGTGGACCCACGCAATCCGGGTTAAAGGACCCGTTGATCCACCCGCTCCTGATAAGGAGGAACAGTGGATGGTGAAGCCAGGAAATAAGCCCCTAACATTAACTTTAAAAAAAATAATTGAATGCATAACTGACAGTATGAAATGAGCAGTTGTGATATTGTTTGCTCTGCATGTAATTATGGTAAAAAGTATTAATAACTGTGATAAATGTTATCATCCTATCAGATACAGAGGGCGGACAACCAGATCATTTACCTATCATCCCATGTGAACGATGCTTGCTATAACCTGAGGACTAGAACAATTTGTGAAGAGGGGGGAAAGAAGTATTTTATGGTAGGGAATAGGGGATATGTAGGGAGGTTTGGGTACGTTACCTGCCCAAAGGGAGAGAGATGTGTTTGTATAACCAGGACAGGACGGTTAGGTTTCCCTTTTCAGGCCTTAAGATGGACATTAGATAAAATAAAGGAGCAAGTAATAACAAAGTTAACGGAAGTAGTAGTCACCAAGCCTCCCCCTCCCCCACCTACTCAGCCTCATTTGCACCAGACACTGTACGAAGAAATAAAGAAGCAGATTGAGATCCCTGAAGGAGGAAAAAACCTGTTTGTGGACTTGGACCTCCGGATAGCTGGAATCCTGAATGTGACTAACTCTTGGGTCTGTGGCGGACAACTGATGAGCTCACGTTGGCCGTGGAGAGGATCCATTGTTGAAGTATGGGACCTGATGGAGTGGAACCTGACAGTTGGTTAAGACTGAGATCCCCAGTCATGGGTCCTGACAGACGCTCTGGTTGGGACTGAGTGTATCGCTAGGCCCTGGGCAAAGGATGCCGTCCTAGTAGGCAGCAGCCTCTGCCAGCGTATCATCACCCAGTGGCCAAATCAGTCCCGAGTGTGGTGGCCAGAGGAGCCTAATTGGTATCCAACTAGGAAAGACGGGATGAAGACCGACGGAATGGAATCGCCTGGACCATGGAACTGCACCGGGAACAACCCTTATCAAGGAATCCCGGTGTTGTGAAACATATGGAACAAGGTTACCTCTAGTGGACCGGCCCCTGAAGGACTGTTATGGATATGCGGACACAAGGCATACTCGGGACCCTTGTCACTATAGCTTAGCTTTAGTACTGATATAGGAGGACTGAGAGAGTTCACTTGGAGGTGAGTAAAACTAGGATAGGTCATGAACAACTGAGCATGCTTAATAAAATAAATGAATATTACAACACACCCCTGGTCAAGAAACTGCTCATTACCATGAACATGTCTGGACATGCGATGTATGATGAGGGAGGTACTGGGGGGGATGTACCTACAGATTGAGCACCTCAGACCCTGATTGGAGAAGGGTCTGGAGGGGAGGTTGGATGTAGAATTGTGTGTATAAAGGGGGATGACTTTTCTGACTTCAGTGTGTCTCAACTTGGAGAGGCACCCGACTCTGCAGACTCGTAAATATAATAAAGAATCTCTTGCTTCCAAGATTTGGTCTTTGAGTTGTGATTGTGAGCACATTGCATATCTCACACTCTCCCTGTCTCTTTCTCTCTCCAACTCCTCTCCTCTAACTTTCTCTCTCCCTCTCTCTGTCTCTCTCTCCCTCCTTTCCTCTATTTTTCCTCACATTCTCTCCTTTGTCTCTCTCTCTCTCTCTCTCTCTCTCTCTCTCTCTCTCTCTCTCTCTCTCTCTCTCTCTCTCTCTCTCTCTCTCTCTCTCTCTCTCTCTCTCTCTCGTTCTCTGTCGCTTGACTGTAGTTCATAGTGTTTTTTTTTGTTCTTTAACTGGGTATGTGTGGGGGGACGGGAGTTGGAGAAAGTTTAAAAATCTTTTCGCTGTACGGGTGACCTGACCTTTTCTCTGTCGGGCTCCGTTGTCGTTGGGGCCTAGCACCGCTCCAACCGGAACGACCTGGGGCTCCAGTGGCGGAGCCTGCGGACTCGTCATCGTGGGGCTGGCCGAGTTCGGACGGGAGGAGCTGTTGGCGCGCAGCTGCTGCCCGACCCCGGAGATTCGGAGGCTGCAGCCGCCGGCCCGGTGGACGGTAACACCGGGAGCTCCAGGGTCCCTGGTGGGAGTCCGCTTTTCGGAGCTTCTGCAACGCAACTTCTGGGCAATGGCCGCGGGACTTATTTACCATCGCCCGCCGCGGGTTCCAACATCAAGACCCGGAGCGCGGCCTTGCATCGCCCCGCGCGGCTTTAATGGCCGCGGGACTTATTTACCATCGCCCGCCGGGGGCTCCAACATCAAGACCCGGAGCGCGGCCTTACATCGCCCCGCGCGGCTTTAATGGCCGTGGGAATTATTTACCATCGCCTGCCGGGGGCTCCAACATGAAGACCCGGAGCGCGGCCTTACATCGCCCCGCGCGGCTTTAATGGCCGTGGGACTTGCTAGCGCCCGCCGGGGGCTCCAACATCAAGACCCGGAGCGCGGCCTTGCATCGCCCCGCGCGGCTTTAACAGACTTGTGAGGGATAAAGTGATTAAACCCCATTATAGTAAGGAGCTTTAAAGAGGATTCAAACTGATAGGGGCCAGGGAGAGGGTTCTGACACAGTTGTGTATAAAAGTTACCAGACCCATCCTTGAGTAAGAAGTAATAGCATTGTGTAGCGGTAGAAGGGAGTGATGTAGAGAGATCCCTATCAGTAGAATGGAGTGATAGATGGGACCCTTGTCACTATAGCTTAGCTTTAGTGCTGATATAGGAGGACTGAGAGGGTTCACTTGGAGGTGAGTAAAACTAGTGTAGGTCATGAGCAACTGAGCATGTTTAATAGAGTAAATGAATATTACAACACACCCCTGGTCAAGAAACTGCTCATTACCATGAACATGTCTGGACATGCAATGTATGATATGGGAGGTACTGGGGGGATGTACCTACAGATTGTACACCTCAGACCCTGATTGGAGAAGGGTCCAGAGGGGAGGTTCAATGTAAAATCATGTGTATAAAGGGGGATGACTTCTCTGACTGCGGTGTGTCTCGACTTGGAGAGGCACCCGGTTCTGCAGACTCGTAAAAAAATAAAGAATTTCTTGCTTCCACGATTTAGTCTTTGAGCAGTGATTGTGAGCACAAAGCGTATCTCACAGACTGATGAACAAGGACCCCCAGATCCCGTTGTACTCCCCCTTTTCTCAACTTAAAGCCGTTTAGATAGTAATCTGCCTTCCTGTTTTTGCCACCAAAGTGGATCATCTCACATTTATCCGCATTAAACTTAATCTGCCATGCATCTGCCCACTCCCCCAATCTGTCCAAGTCACCCTGCATTCTCATAGCGCCCTCTTCACAGTTCATACTGCCACCCAGCTTTGTGTTGTCTGCAAATTTGCTAATGTTACTTTGAATCCCTTCATCCAAATCATTGATGTCTATAGTAAATAGCTGCGGTCCCAGCACCGAGCCTTGCGATAGCCCACTATTCACTGCCTGCCATTCTGAAAATGACCCGTTAATCCCTACTCTTTGCTTCCTGTCTGCCAACCAATTTTCTATCCATGTCAGAACTCTACCACCAATACCTTTTGCCTAAATATGCCCATTAATCTCCTATGTGGGACCTTATCAAATGCTTTCTGAAAATATAGGTACACTACATCCACTGGCTCTCCCTTGTCCATTTTCCTAGTTACATCTTCAAACATGTCCAGAAATCACTGGATTTAAGAGAGAGTTAGATAGAGCTGTAGGGCTAGTGGAGTCAAGGGATATGGGGAGAAGGCCGGCATGGGTTATTGATAGGGGACAATCAGCCATGTTCACAATGAATGGCGGTGCTGGCTCGAAGGGCCAAATGGCTTCTTCCTGCACCTATTTTCCATGTTTCTATGTAAGATTAGTCAAGCATTATTTCCCCTTCGTAAATCTATGCTGACTCGGACCGATCCTGTTACTGCTATCCAAATGTGTGGCTATTTCATCTTTTATAATTGACTCCAGCATCTTCCCCACCACCGATGTCAGGCTAACTGGTCTATAATTCCCCGTTTTCTCTCTCCCGCCTTTCTTAAAATCTGGGATAACATTTTCTATCCTCCAATCCACAGGAACTGATCCTGAGACTAGAGAACATTGAAAAATTAGAACCAATGCACCCACGATTGCTAGAGCCACTTCCGTACGTACCCTGGCATGCAGACCATCAAGTCCCGGGGATTTATCAGCCTTCAGTCCCATCAGTCTATCCAACTCCATTTCCTGCCCTACGTGGATTTCCTTCAGTTCCTCCGTCATCCCAGATCCTCTGGCCTCTCCTATATCAGGAAGATTGTTTGTGTCCTCCTTAGTGAAGACGGATCCAAAGTACCTGTTCAACTCTTCTGCCATTTCCTTGTTCCCCAGAATAAATTCACCATTTTCGGTCTTCAAGGGTCCAATTTTGGTTTTAACTATGTTATTTTCTCTTCACATACCTAAATAAGCTTTTACTATCCTGCTTTATCTCCTTTCACTGACAATGCAGCCATTGCATGCAAAGGATATCCAACACAATACTAAATATAATTACTATCTAAATGGCATCAAGTTGGGAAAAGGGGAAGTACAACGGGATCTGAGGGTCCTTGTTCATCCCAGTCAATAAAAGTAAACATGCAGGTACAGCAGGCAGTGAAGAAAATGGAGCAGCTGGGCTTGTACACTCTGGAGTTTAGAAGGGTGAGTGGGATCTTATTGAAACATATAAGAGGTTAAGGGTTTAGACACGCTAGAGGCAGGAAACATGTTCCCAATGTTGGAGGAGTCCAGAACCAGAGGTCACAGTTTAAGAATAAGGGGTCGGCCATTTAGAACGGAGATGAAGATAAACTTTTCCACCCAGAGAGTTGTGAATCTATGGCAATTAAAGACTGAGATGAAGAGAAACATTTGCACACCGAGCGTTGTGAGTCTGTGGAATTTTCTTCCTCAGAGAGCGGTGGAGGCAGGTTCTCTGGATGCTTTCAAGAGAGAGCTCGATAGGACTCTTAATGTAGCGGAGTCAATGGATATGGGGAGAAGGCAGGAATGGAGTACTGATTGGGGATGATCAGCCATGATCACATTGAATGGCGGTGCTGGCTCGAAGGGCCGAATGGCCTACTCCTGCACCTATTGTCTATTGTTTATTATTGAGTACTTCCATTGACATGACATTGCTGTGTCCCAAATATTATGGTGCCCTGAAATGCGGGGGGGGGGGGGGCTGAAATAAACACAGCTGTAATTTCCACATGATGAAACAAAAAGGTATAGAAATGGAAGGTAAACAAAATGCTGGAGAAACTCAGCGGGTGAGGCAGCATCTTTGGAGCGAAGGAAATAGGCAATGTTTTGGGTCGAAACCCTTCTTCAGACTGTTGCGAGGGTGGGGGGACGGGAAGAAGAAAGGAAGAGGTGGAGCCAGTGGGCTGAGGGAGAGCTGAGAAGGGGAGGAGATAGAAGGGACTACCTGAAATTAGAGAAGTCAATGTTTATGCCGCTAGGGTGCAGATTGCCCAAGCGAAATATGACGCGATGCTCTTCCAATTACCGGTGGTCCTCACTCTGGCCATGGAGGAGGCCCAGGACAGAAAGGTCAGATTCGGAATGGGAGGGGGAGTTGAAGTGTTGAGCCACCGGGAGATCAGGTTGGTTATTGCGAACTGAGTGGAGGTGTTGTGCGAAGCGATCGCAAAGCCTGTGCTTGGTCTCACCGAGGTTGATCATATGCTGAATAATCCAACCACATTTTTGTTTGGAAGTGGAAAGAAATAATAGAAATTGCATTCATTGCAATGTGTAAAAATAGTTGAGAGACAGTATTGTAATTTTGCTGCATGTCATTGTGGTATACATCATGTATTGATTGGTGAATATGTTTAGTTTGTGATTTTGTTTGAAGCAGAAATAATATGTGAATGCTTCTTTGAGCATAATTCCTCCGACTGGTAACTAAGCACTTCGTCCGAGCACATTATCGCACACGTCATGCAAGCCGTCTTAAATGACCACCTGAACTGTCATTTGGCAACTCAAAAGGCTGCCAACGTTGCCCGGCTGACAACAGCGAAATAAAATTAAGTGAGAGCCCTGCAAGGTGTATATTTTTGGCTGTCATAGGCCCTCGTTACATATGCTGCCACAATGCACTGTAGTCTCGAAACAACCATTCAGTAATTTTCCTTGCCCTCTATTTCAGAATAATAGTGTTTTAAGCCGATAACTCAACACTAGCACTGGCAATAAATAAATGAATCAATAAAAACGCGCAGCTTTCCAGCCCCTTATCACATTGGCCACGCTCAGCTGCAAATTGGTGTCAATCTGGTGGACCATCTTCCTCTAGTCGTGGGGGTGGGGGATTGGGAGTGGCCTTTTTTCAACATATTTCAATTGTACAACATTAGTAACTCCCAATGCTCTTTCCATTCGCAGATCGTATTTGTCCAAATCCAACTCTCTGGTTTCTTTGGCTCTATCATCAAGTGGAATGCTTTCACTATTGTCGCTGTTCCACTTGGAACATGTAAATCCTCCCTTATTGCAAAGAGACGTCAGATGTTCTACTGGTAGAATTGCTTTCTGCTCAGTAGGACTAGATTTTAAGTAATCATCCTTAAAAAGTTATTCTTCAAAGAGATTCTTATTTCATGAAATGTACTCTTCTCGCCAAACTTGCGTTTCAAAGTCTGGGTATGTTGCTCTGCCATACTACGATTATTTGGCAGATTAACACTTTCTTGTTTGAAAGGGAAGTCCCCACAATAGTGTCCATCAGTATTCACTGAGTAGTTCATAACATCCATGAACTTCAACTCTCCTTTCGACATCTCTTCAGATGGCTTGTTGGTACTTTCATTAGAGTCATGGTTGTATGGCTCCACCACCGGCTTATCTAGTTCATCAGTAGACATTTGATTGACAGCAATGGCAGAACAGTTCATCTGATTTTCGTTTTCATTGTTCCTCCTCAAGGAGCCATAGATAACCCATCCAAGTCTGGTTTTTGTAGCATACGGTCCATGGCCTTGGCAACAATGACCTAACAATCTGTATAGGTTCCAAAGCCTTCAAAACATTCATTCCAATAAGCAGATTAACACTAGAATTAATTTCAGATATCTTTACATCCTTCGGGTAAGGCCATTGCCTCAAGTCTTCGTGTCTTGGTACATTTTGACAAGGGCAGCTGACAACCAGGGAAATACCTGGTGATGGCCTGGGGAGACTGCTGACCCGAGGGAATAGACCCCACCGGGGCTGGTATAGGCTAGCTCCTCATGCCAGCAGGATCCATCGCTAATCAGCGTTTTGGATTCACCCATATATTGCTATGAACAAGACAAGACGAAGAATACCCCTTGAGTCTGCGAGAGCGGGGGCGGAAGTTGACTCATCGACAGACCCCACGGCAACAGACCTAGTAACGGAATCGACTATGAGTATTACAACAACACAGCAATTGACAGAGCAGGAGCAACAGCAGGACAGAAGTTACAAAGTTGTATCTGTGGCTGGGAAAAGATAACATCAGAGAAGGATCTCAAGATCCAGCAGGGCAGGAAAAAGTGCCAGAGAGAGCTTGGTGTGGAGCCTCGCATTGACCATTACTTTCTAAGAGGTAGGCCAAATCAGTCGAGTGAACCCCAGTGGCAGGATAACCACCACAGTCCACAGGGTATCAGCACCCCAGGCGAAGCTCAACCAGGTACTGTCCCACCAATGGACACGAGTCCACAGCCCAACCAGCCACAGTCAGCGATAGAGAAGAAAATGTGAGGGAAAAAGCCTCAAATCCTGCGGCATAAATCCTGCCAGAGTAAAGAGCGGGAGACCATTAACACTGAATTCGACCATCTTCTGGAAGGATTGAAGGGGTGTGTGGAAATAAAACGGGAGAAGATGGGAGACACCATATACAACTATGGGGCGAAGAGATTGGGGGTGAAGGTCATGAAACAGAGGATACAGAAGGAAGCAGCAGGAGGTCCAGGAGGCAGCAGGAGATCAAAAGACTGGTGAAAGAAAGGAGGCAGCTGAACAGTGGAGGAAGGCCACAGGGGCAGAAAGGAAAGGACTCGAGGCACTGCAGGCAGAAATAAAGCAGCGTCTGGCAATCCTGCGAAGAGCAGAATGAAAGAAGAAAGAACGGGCGAGGACAAGTCTCTACAGAGATCCGTATAAGTTTGTCAAAAGCCTCTTTGTCAAGGAGAAGAGCGGGACCCTGAGAGTACCTGTAAGGTAACTGGAGGAGCACCCGAGGAAGACGTACTCTGACAACCTGAGGCATGAGCCAGTCACCATTCCAGATGACATGCCACCTATCCACCCACCTGAGCACCAGATGGACATAAGGCCTCCTACATGGAAGGAGATGGAGAGCACAGCCAAACGGGCAAGAACAGCACCAGCCCCAGGGCCCAGTGGCATTCCATACAGACTCTATGAGAACACCCCTGGTGCCCCGAAATACCTTTGGAAGTTAATGAAAGTGGCATGGGGGAATGGAATCATACCTCAGGCATGGCGAAGGGCAGGAGGGATCTTAATTCCCAAATAAAAGAACTCTTGAACCATTAGCCAATTCCGCCCGATCAGCCTTCTGAACGTGGAAGGTGTAGATTGATGTTGCATGTTAACCAATTACACACCAGCCAGCATCTCTAACTCCACCCTATTGTGATATTTAGTTTAATACTTTCTGCCAGCACCGTCAGTTGGAGTAGCCAGGATGTGGGGTTGATAACTAATCATCGTTCATGCTGTTACGTTCCAGTGCTGATTAAAGATGTGTTTAAATCATGTGCTAAGTTTGGAAGTCATTTACATGGTGTCAGAAGCGGCGAGATTCACTCCTCCTGTATAACGCTTTTTGTTTTACCCTTTTGTGAGTTTATTTTGTTTTATGATGGCCTCTTCCAGTCGAAAGCCTGACTCTCTCGTCTTTGATGCAGATATCAGCGAACGCTGGACCACGTTTGAAATTGATTACCGACACTACATGAACATTGTACACCAAAATGAACCTGATGCTGTCAAGGCCTCTCTCCTACTCAACCTTGCGGGCCCAGATGCCCTTCGGCGATCCAGAACATTCCGTTATGCTCCGGCAGTCCTCGATGCCAACGACCAGGTGATAACCGCAGCTGAATCTCCTGATGACCCCAATGTTCTGATGCCTAAATTTAGCCGGATCTGTGACCTGCCCTCAAATCACATTTTGGACAGGGCTAGGGTTTTCTCTCGCCGTCAACTCCCTGGTGAACGAGTAGACTCGTTTATCCCAGACTTAATGTATTTAGCCCAGCGCAGCCGATTCCAATATATGCCGGTCGATCAGCTGACTGACCAGTCAACAAGGGACATTTTGGTGAATGGCATTACTGACCTAAAGCTCAGATCAGAGCGTCTGAGACATCCAAATTTGACTCTGGAGGAAGCAGCACACGCATGCTGGACAGCACAATTCATTGACGCAATAGACAGTTCACATGAAACCAAAACCATCAATCTGACGGTCCTCACTAGGCAGTGAACCAACACAGATAACAGGCGATTTATGACCCAAGCCAGTCAGGTGGCTCTTGGTGATCCTCAGAAAAATGCCCAAATTGCAACTACTCACACAGCAGACAATCAGCTTGCCCTGCTTTTGGTAAATCATGCAATTACTGTAAAAAGTTGAATCATTTTGCCGCGGCTTGTCGGGCAGCAAGCAGGGCCCGTGGGAAGAATTTGCCTAGCTCCAGGTCTAATCTCAACATCTTGCTACGAGACAGCAACAATCTCACTCCCCAATTCCAGCTTGAATCTGCCAGCAAACAGAGTCCAATTAACTTACAAGAGGACGCGACTGGTTACTCGTTACAGCTTGCTGCTGCTTAGAATTATTATCCGACCATGACAGTAACTGTAAACAACGTCCATTTTGGCGCGAAATTAGACACGGGAGCGAAAGTAAACACAATATCAATCAACCTCTTCAACAAGATAAGAACTAACGAGCCACTAGTCAGAGACAAATCCACAGGGTTCACTCTGCGCTGAAGGAAATGGCCTCCACAGGCATAATTGAAGCAGTCAGCGAGCGAGCCCACCGACTGGGTCTCAACCATGATTGCCACAGTCAAGAAGGGAAAAAATGAAATCCGCTTGTGCATCAACCCGAAAGAACTGAACGCCATTAAGCGCCCACACCATCCCATGAAGACTGTCGAGTATGTTGCGGCAAAGGTCGGAACGGCAACCTTATTTTCCGTCCTCGATGATAAGAACTCTTTCTGGCAGATACCGCTGGACAAGGAGTCATCAACCCTCACCACATTTGCCACCCCGTTCGGCAACTACATGTTTCTGAGACAGCCATTCGGAATCAACTCTGCCACTGAAGTCTTCCAAAGAAATATGGAGCAGTTATTCGAGGACCTACCTTGTGCCATCATTGTCGACGATATCCTAGTGTATGGCAAAGATGCAATGGAGCACGACCACAATCTCAGGCTCATCTTGGATCGCGCACGCAAGATCAACCTCAAGCTCAATCCTGACAAGTGCAAGTTCCGGGTTCCAGAGGTTTCTTACGTCGGCCACATCTTCACCCCCAATGGTCTCAAACCAGATCCAAAGAAGGCTGCTGCCATCACAGAAATGCCTGCCCCACAGAGGTGAAAGGACTGCAGCGTTTTCTGGGCACGGTAAACTATCTCGTCAAGTTCATACCGAACCTCAGCGAATTAAGCCCCACACTGCGGGAGCTGACAAAACAGGAAACAGCATGGTCATGGTCCCAACAACATCAGATTGCTTTCGATATCTTATAGTCCAAACTGACCAGTGCACCGACACTACTTTTTTTTTAACCTGAAACGTCTGGTGACGATCACCTGAGATGTTTCGAAATCCGGGCTCGGCGCAGCCTGCTTGCAACCATCTGCCGAGGGCACCCGCCTACCTGTCTCGTATGCCTCTCGCACCATGACCGACACGGAACAGCACTAAGCGCAAATCGAAAAGGAACTGTTGGCCGTCATTTTTGCTTGCTCCAAATTCCAAGACTTCATCTTTGGCAACACCTTCACGGTTGAGACGGACCACCAACCACTGGTGACAATCCTGAACCAGCCCATCCACGCCGCCCCAGCTCGTTTGCAGCGTATGATGATGTAGCTGCAGCGGTAGATTTCTCCATTACCTACACTAAAGGTAACGACACGCATGTCACTGACACTCCCTCCCTCAGGCATCTTGCGAACAACATCCCTATGAACAGGAAAACTTCACGATCCTCGGTGTCGATTTCATCTCCAGCAAGCAACTGCGCACCTTGGACGCGCACACCGCCACTGACGACACGCTTCGAATCCTCCCCTCCTTCATCACAACAGACAGACAATCCAACACGCCCACAGAGGTGCAGCCTTTCCTCCTGGTCCGTGAGTGATGAACTGCTAATCCAGGATGGGGTCGTTGTCAATGGTCACAAGGTGGGGATACCTTCATCGCTACAAGACGTAGACTTCAAAGAGGCACACAGCGGTCACCCATGAGCCGACGCCACACTGGCACGCGCCCGTAGCCTGTTCTACTGGCCAGGAATGGCCAGCTACATCCGGGACCGCGTAGCCTCTTGCCCCGCTTGCAACAGCCTTGCGCCTCATCAGCAGTGACAGCCCCTTCTGCAACAACCTCCATCAGCTCTGCCCTGGGCGTCGCTGGACATTTTCGAATGGTGCGGGAAGCACTACCTCGTTCTAGTCGACTCCTTTTCTAATTGGTTTGAACTAGACCAACTGACCTCCCTCACATCGGAGATGGTCATCCAGAAGCTGAAAAGTCACTTCTCTACCTTTGGCGCTCCCGTCAGCCTGAGAACCGACAACGGTCGGCAGTTCACCAGCCACATGTTCAAGCTTTTTGCAGACCGATGGAACTTCCAGCACTTCACGAGCAGTCCCGAATATACACAGACTAATGGACTCTCTGAACTCGCTATCAGAAGCACCGAACACTTGCTGGAGCGAGCACAGATTTCAAAGTCAGACGCTTATCTCGATCTCCTGAATCTCAGAAATGTTGCCAGGGACGGAACCCTGGGATCACCGGCACAGCGACTGATGTCGAGATTGACGAGGCCTCCGGTACCCATCGCACAACAGCAACTGGTTCCTCAGGTGCTGAAGCCGGCCATTATCCAGAAACGTCTACAAGAGAAGCACGATATTCAGAAACGGTCATACGACAGTTCCAGCAGACCACTCGAGCCTCTAGTTCCGGGCCAGGTCGTCTGTCTATCAACTTCAACTGGACATTCCCGTCTGGGCACTGTGGTCAACCCGACTGACGAGCCACGGTCTTACCTGGTAGACTGTGAGGGAGCAGTGTACCGGAGAAGTCGACAACACCTGCTTGCTGTGAGGGAGCCTCGACCACCGCCTGCTGGTCCCTATGCTCCACCGCTCCAGTTCCAGCCGCCTTTTGCGATGTCTCTCACCCGTCCCCGCATGCCTTGCACCCCTCCACGTGCCCCCCGCGGTCTCCACTAACCACGGGGCCTCTCCCACCGCATGTTTCCCTTTCGGTCACCACTGGCCTCCATCACGTAATTCTCACCTCCAGGCTCTCCGTCTCATCTGTCAAGCGAGGGGAGGGAGGGTTTGGTCCGCACTCTCGGGCTGTGTGAGTAGACCAACACACAGATATGGCGAGTATGTTTAACCCCATGGCATCGGTCACTTCCACACTTAACCTTTGGGGGGAAGGATGTAGATTGATGGTGCATGTTAACCAATCACACACCAGCCAGCATCTCTAACTCCGCCCCACTGTAATACTTATACTAACACTATTTCTCAGCACCAACAGTTGGAGCAGCCAGGATGTGTTGATAACTAACCAACCTTCATGCTGTTAAGTTTTAGTACTGATTAAAGATGTGTTTGAATCATGTACTGAGTCTGGAAGTCATTTGTAGGCAGGGGCTTTGTAGCCAGTTCCACCGCAAGGCTCCTGAGGGAAGTCGGAGTCAAAGGGCAGGCACAAAGGAGGGCAATAAAATAACTTGCCAATGCCGCTGAACGGAGCAGTCACTGGCTGTGGCTGAAGAGGAAAGATGCTGTCTGGCTGCCACGTGACCATCTAGAGGCTAGCAATAAGACACACACCCAGGTCTGATCACCCTGTGGTGGGCCTGCTCGACTGTGGGTGTCTTGTGATAAAAGGCCAAAACACCCAGTTGACGATGAGGTACACAACTGAAGATGTGTCTGAATTGTTTAGCAAAATCAGCTGGTGGTCATACCCAGAATGTCAATTGTAGTGAAATCTTAGGGATTGTAACATCCAGTCCTAATAATCAATCCAATTTAAACAACGTTTACATCACCGTCAATATCTCTTGCTTCCCTTATCCCTAACGAGTCCGAAGAAAGGTCCTCAAACCGAAACGTCACCCATTCCTTCTCTCCAGAGATGCATTCCCCTCTTCCTCTCGGCCGCTGGGTTACTCCAGCTTTGTGTCTCTATCTGCAGTTTAAACCAGCATCTGTAGTTCCTTCTTATTCCTTCCTTGGTCTGTTTTGGTTGCGCTGGTACTTTAGTTTATTAGAAACTCCTGCTCCATAATGAATCATTTTTTAAAGACTATTTACACACAGAAGAGAACTCCAATTCATGGCCTGGTGTTTAGCACAGAGTGAAGGGAATTTCATCAACCTTGAGCGGTACAAACCGCAGCGATTACCCCCTCGATCTACAAATGTTGTACCTAGTGTGTTACTTTCAGAAATCCTAGACATCGCACAACAGGGATATGGAACCAGGGTGGACATGCACAATTTTAACCTCGTATTTAAACAGATGGGCTGAAAGGCCTGTTGCTGTATAACTATGATTTCAATTCCCACATAGGGTTGCCAACTGTCCCGTATTAGCCAGGACATCCCGGATTTTGGGCAATATTGGTTTCTCCCATAAGGGACCACACTTGTCCCATATTTGACTGCTACTATTCGGGTGGAGGGGACCGTCAGGTTGGAGTGCTGCGTCCAGCCCCGCGACACACAGCCCAACGTAGTGCAGCCCCTGGAGTGCAGCAGCAGCACCTCGCCTGTGGCCCCGTTGGTCGGCAGCTTTGTTTGTGCAAATCAGGCCATTCGACCCCACTGACCAGTGCCTCCTATCCTACTTGCCAAGGTTAATGGTGGCAGGAGGAGTGAATGATTAGATTTCCTTCTTGGGGTTCCTTTTACCAATCTGTTACATGAACAGCTGCGTCCAGCATTTATATATGCCTGAAGTAATGGAACTCTGCAATTGAATCTCCAATGTGGGACACGTTCTTCTTCCTAACGTGCTTAATCTGATGTGCAACTATTTGGGCGGCACGGTGGCGCAGCGGTGGAGTTGCTGCCTTACAGCGCCAGAGACCCGGGGTCAATCCTGACCGGGGAGCTGCCTGTACCTTCTCCCTGTGACAGCGTGGGTTATCTCCGGGTGCTCCGGTTTCCTCCCACACTCCACAGACCTGCGGGTTTTCTAGGTTAATTGGCTTTGGAAAATGTGTAAATTGTCCCCAGTGCGTAGGGTAGTGCTAACCTACGGGGTGATCGCTGGGCGGTGTGGTCTCAGTGGGCCGAAGGGCCTGTTTCGTGCTATATCCCTAAAGTTTAAATCAGTTGAAATGCCTTAACTCATCTCATTCCCTTCCCCACCAACCCTTTGTTAAAGTTAAAGATTGATACCCTGAGGTATAGAACATAGAAAAGTACAACACAGGATCAGGCCCTTGCCCCACAATGCCTGTGCTAAACGTGACACCAATGCCAACTCTTACCAGCCTTGCAGCTGTGGCTCGCCTGCAGTGAATACAAGCCTAGTCTTTTCAATCTTTCCTCATATGACATAGAAACATAGAAAATATGTGCAGGAGTAGGCCATTCGGCCCTTCGAGCCTGCACCGCCATTCAATATGATCATGGCTGATCATCCAACTCAGTATCCTGTATCTGCCTTCTCTCCATACCCCCTGATCCCTTCAGCCACAAGGGCCACATCTAACTCCCTCTTAAATATGGCCAATTAACTGGCCTCAACTACTTTCTGTGGCAGATAATTCCACAGATTTATCCCTGCCCCTGCACCAGTTCTTCAGCCACATATTTCAGGTCCCTTATCTCCCTGCTCCTAGCTCTCACACCAGCACGAGGAACTGGAAGCAAAGCGGAGATAAACCATTTTCCGAGCTCTCTAAAGTCACGCTGCAGAGTAATTCATCCCCTTCTTTCCGAAATTGTTTGTTTGCCGCATACACTACCACTTCTGGCGTTGTTCACCTTCGCCCTTGAGGAAGTTCTGCAGTCTGTCCGTGACATCCTGGATCCTGGCACCAGGAAGGCAGCATACCATCCTCGAATCCTGTCTGTTCCTGTAGAAACCCCTGTCAGTACCTCTCACAATGGAGTCTCCAACTACAACCCCCACCTGGCTCCCTACCCCCTTCCTTTTGCTCACTTGACCCCTCTCTCTCCCCCCCAGTTCCCTGCCTCCCTCCCCATTTCATGCCCCTCAGCACCAAACCCCACGTCCTCTTGAATCTAATCTTCCCCCTGCCTTTGCTCCCTGTTGCCCCCCTCTACTCACTTCAACCCCCTTTCCACCTCCAGCCTCTCCTCCTTCCCTCCCTCCCTCCACTATCTCTCTCTCTCTCTCTGTCTGTCTCTCTGACAGAAGCAATTCTGTTCCTCGACGAATTAATACATTTCAGGCATGTACTTTTGTAGCAAACTTAACTACCTAGGCATTACTTTTAATTTCTATTGCACTGAGATATGGTTGTCATAATTTAAGCCATTTAGCTCGTACCTGTTGGCATTAGTTTTAAATACATTTTGAGTAATGGCTTTTATAATGTTTACTTAATTCATGGGAATATAATGTTGTCATGGTCCTTTCTGTCATTTTCTTTTAGCATAATGAATTATTGTTTTTTAATTTCAAGAAAATAAAAACATTTAAAAAAAAGCCACCGAACCAGCTACCCACCGAGTCTCAAACCTTTATGGACATAGGTCTAAAATGGGAGGCTGATGAAGTGGTTTCTTATGGGAATGCCGACTTGTGAATGTCATCACAGCAGATTTGAATTATTTTAACCGAGGGTCGGGTTGAATATTTTGGGAACGACTCCACAGCCCAGTTTATGCAGCTCCCCTGTGTGTTTATAACATAATTTACCCCCAGTTAAAAACCCAGATTACACCAGATTTTCACCGGGTAAATCAAGCTTATCCCCCAGACGTGTAAACTTTTTTTGGTGATTTATCAATTATTTACAGGGAGTGCGGGGGTAGCCAGAGGAGATTGATATATAACACGTTGTTATCTATGACTTGCTCCAGACGGTGAGTTTTACCTCAGTTTACCCCCCAGACCCGGGTTTATTTTGCTCCCCTGTGTGTTTATAAACATTATTTAACCTCAGTTTTAAACCCCAGACCAGGGTTTAATTCCGCACCCCCTTAGTTTTATAACATATTTACCTCAGTTTTAACCCCAGAACCGGGCTTTTTAATCCACACACCCCTGTGTGTTTATATACATTATTTACCATCAGTTTTACCCCAGACCGGGTTTATTTTCCGCACCCACCCCTTTGGGATTATTTACCTCAGTTTTACCCCAGACCGGGTTATTCCGCTCCCCTGTGGGTTTAATAACATTATTTACCTCAGTTTTTACACCAGACCCTGGTTTATTTCCCACCCCTGTGGGTTTAATAACATTATTTACCTCAGTTTTACCACAGACAGGGGTATTTAAAGGAAGAGAGTTTATTGGTCGTGTGTCCCAGATGGGACAATGACATTCGTGCTTTGTCTTCAGCACAACAACCGAGTATAGACGCTCAGCATATGAATACAGAACAGATCAGTGCTGTCCATATACCATGTATAAATATATACACACATGAATAAATAAAACAGATAATGTACCACAAAATACCAACTGAATAATCAGATAACACTATTAATGTTCAGCAGTTTGTTTGATTGAGTTGACTTCTAATAGCCTGATGGCTTTGTGGGGCAATGTGTGTATTTAACCTCCCCTGAGTGTATATACATTATTTTACCCTCAGTTTATTACCCCAGACCGGTTTATTCCGCTCCCCTGTGGGTTTATAACATAAAACCTCAGTTTTTTACCCCAGACCGGTTTTACCCACCCCGCCCCCTTGTTAGGTAATTTTATAAACGTACCTTCAGCGGCGCTGCGCAGCAGTTCATGTCGACTGGCCGTGTGCCACGACCTTGCGCCTTTGAGGGTGTGGGGTGGGGATAAAATTGTTATTTTTTCCACTCCCTCCACCAATGTACCTGGATATAATTTTCTACAGGGTGCAAGTTTTGCTGAAGATTTGTTCCGACGGCCGTTCTGTGAATTTTTTTTTTTAATCCGCGACTATTTCAGCGATGGAGCAAAATAAAAATCACTTCTAATACCGTGAACGCCAACAACGGGGACGGATTTTACGTGTGGGACAGGTAAAAGGAAAGCTGTTTATTTTACATATAAACGTGCTTCACTTAGGATGCCTTAAATAATGCAAATTTTACGTTTTGCGAAATGGTGCATTTATCATACGAACAGGCAGTATTTTTCCTGCGATATGGGTTTTAAATTCACCCGCAAAACCGCAACGTTTCCAATCGATCACGTTCCACAAAATCCGCCACACTCGCAAGATGATTTAAATGCCATTAAACGGAAATACCCTGCAATTTCTTTTGCCATTTGGCCCAAATTAATTTCCATGACACATGAATTTAAAAATCATGTTATAATTGTGAATTCTTGTGTGAATGTTATATGGTCACACTAAGGTTACTGTAAAAAATGTTAATCTTTCTTAAGAAATGGATGGATGTAAGTATAGACCCTAGTAAATGAATTTTGTAATAGCTACAATTGGAGTAACTAACTCATTATATGCTTTCATTTCAGGTCATCCAAGTAAGATTGTTTCATCTAAACAATCTATCAATCACTGCCCTAAAATCTTCACCACTGCTTGTGGCCTCTCACCGTCGTCTGTGGCATCGAATCCAACAATTTCACCGCCCTCTGGCTAAAGAAATTCCTCCTCATCTCCTTCCTAAGGAACGTTCTTTAATTCTGAGGCTGTGACCTCTGGTCCTAGACTCTCCGACTATTGGAAACATCCTCTCCACATCCACTCTATCCAGGCCTTCCACTATTCAGGAAGTTTTAATGAGGTTTCCCCCCCCCCCCCACCACCCGTTCTTCTAAACTCCAGCGAGTACAGGCCCCAGCGCCCTCAAAAACGCTCATCGTTCGTTAACAACCACCTGCCACTCATTCCTGGGATCGTCCTGGTAAACCTCCTCTGGACCCTCTCCAGAGCCGGCACATCCTTCCCTCAGATACGGGGCCCACAACTGCTCGACAAGGCTACCAATACGGCCTGACCAGCGTCTTGTAGAGCCCTCGCCATTACGGCCTTGTTTGTGTACACAAGCCCTCTGGAAATTTGGTGGCAAGAACAGGAAGGCAGATTATTATCTGAATGATGTCAAGTTGGGAAAAGGGGAGTACAACGAGAATCTGGGTGACCTTGTTCATCCATTCACGTGAAAGTAAGCATGCAGTACAGCAGGCAGTGAAGGAAGCTAACGGCATGTTGGCCTAAAAGAAATTCCTCCTCAATCTCCTTCCTAAAGGAACGACGCCCTTTAATTCTGAGGCTGTGCCCTCTGGTCCCTAAACTCCCCTCTAAACTCATCCCATAGTGGAAACATCCTCTCCCACATCCACTCTATCCAGCCTTTCACTATTCGGTGACGTTTCCAATGAGGTGCCCCTCTCCCTCGTTTCTTCTAAACTCCCAGCGAGTGCAGGCCCAGTTTGCCGACAAACGCTCATTGTAGATTATTCATTCTTCCAGTTCCAAACTAAACTCATTTTTTGTTCCATTTCAGAAAATGGATTGAGAAAGAGATATTGATAAGCGCAGAGATACCGTAGATAGATTATTGATGAATCCGGGTGCCGGGATTACGGGGAGAAGGCAGGAGAATGGGGTTAGGAGGGGGAGATGATCAGCCATGGTTCAATAGCGGAGTGGACGTCTCGATGGGCCGAATGGCCTAATTCTGCTCCGGGAACTTGTGACCTCATGAATACATTATTTCCTATTTGATTTTTCTTTCAATTATTAAATTCACTTTTTTTTCTTTCCAATAACTAAAGTAAACTTTTTATACTCTAATTACTAAAACACAACTTTTATCTTTTTACTTCCAAATTAAACCAAATTTTGTCTCTAACGACTCAAATAAACAATTCATATTTTTAGCTGAAAGATTTTAATTTCAAAAAGTGACCATTTTGTTTTTATTTAGAAAAAAATAAAAACTTATATTTTAAATTTATTTTTCTAATTAGACCTCTAAAGACAATATGGTTTGAAAATATTTTTTCAAAAACAAACTTCTCCCTCTCTCTCTNAGTTACTAACAGAAAGTTACATTTTTATTTGAACAATAAACGTTTACATTTTTTTTAAAGAATTATTTCTCTCGAATTTCTTAAATTAACTTTTCTGTCTATTACTGAAATAAACTATTGTCGCTCGAATTACTCAAACAAACTTACTTCTCTACAATAACTAACATTCTCCGAGCTGCTGGAGGAGGTAGTTAACAGCGATGTTTTAAGGTGAATAGTTGGAGTAGGATTTTGTGGTACATACTCTCTGCCCCATCTCTTCCTCCTCTCTCTCCCCGCTCCTCTCTCTGCTGCCCGCTCTCTGCCCCCTCACTCTCTCCCCTCACTCTCTCTACTTCCTCTCTGCACTGTCTCTCGTCTCTGGCCCCCTCACCCTCGCCTCCCTCTCCCTCTCCTCTCTCTCTCTCTCTGCCCCCCCTCCTCCTCTTACCTCCTCCCCCTTCTATCTCCACCTTCTCTTTCTTTCCCCCCGCGCTCTCCCCCCCCTCTCTCTCCACCACTCTCCCTCCCCCCCTCTCTCCTCTCTCTCTCTACCCTCTCTCTCCCCCTCTCACCCCCCTCTCCTCTTCTCCCCTGTCTCTCTCCTGCCTCTCTCTCTCCCATCTCTCTCCCTCCCCCTCAATCTCTCTCTCTCCCGCTCTCTCTCCTCCTCTCTCTCTCACGCTCTCTCTCCTCCTCTCTCTCCCCTCTCCTCTGCCACCTCTCTCATCCTCTCTCACTCCCCGTCCCTCTCGCCCCCACTCTCTCCCCCTCCTCTCCCCCACTCTCTCTTCTCACATCCCCTCCTCCCCCTTCTCTCTCTCCCCTCTCTCTCCCCTCTCTCTCTCTCCCACTCTCTCCCTCTCCCACTCTCTCTCCGATCTCTCCTCTCTTCCCCTCTAACCCTACCTCCTCTCTTCATCCCTCTCTCTCTCCCCGTGCTCTCTCGCCCCACTCTCTCCCCTCTCTCACCCCCTCTCTCTCTCTCTCTCCCCCTCTCTCTACCACCATCCCTCCCTCAACTTTCTCTCTCACTCTCTCTCGTCTCTCCGCTCTCCCACCCTGTCTTCTTGCACCCTTTCTCTCTTCCCTCCTCTCTACACCCACCATATCTATTTCCCCCATCTCTCTCTCTCCTCCCTCCCCCCTCTGTCTCTCCCCCTCCCTCTCCCCCTGTATCCCTCCCACTATCTATTTCCCCTCTCTCTCTCCCCTCCTCTCCTCTCTCCCTCTCTCTCTCTCTCAATCCTCTCTCTCCTCTCTCCTCTCTACTTCTCTCTCTCCTCGTCTCCTCACTCTCTCCTCTCCTCTTTTTTTTTTTCCTTTTTCAAAAACTTTATTGACACAATCATATAATACAACACCAACAAACATAATCAAAAATGGCACTATATACAACCATTAATAGGACAAACAAAACTACAATCATTGTTCACAAACACTGAAACCCCAAGCGGTGACCAGCGCTTCTCTCTCTCTCTCTCCTCCGCCCCTCTCTCCTCTCTCCTCTCGCTCTTCCCCTCCTCTCTCCCACACTCTCTTCTCTCTCTCTCTCTCTCTCTCTCTCTCTCTCCTCTCTCTCTCCTTCATCTCTCTCATCTCTCAACCTCTCATTCTCTCTCACCTCTCTCTCTCTCTCCTCTCGTCTCTCCTCTCTCTCGTCCCCCCTCTCTCTGTCCCCAATCTCTCGAGGATAGCCAACTTCTCACTCTCCCTGTGGAAGAATAAGAGTGGATAAGGGAAGCCAGTTGAATGTGGTGATACAGACTTTCAACAAAGCATTTGCCAAGGTCCCACACAAGAATGAGTGTGCAAGACTCGAACACATAGTACTGGGTCAGGGTATTGGCATGGATACAAAACTGGCTGGCAGACAGGAAGCAAAGAGTAGGAATGAACGGTCCTTTCAGATGGCAGCTGGAACTAGTGGGGTGCCGGAGACTTATTGCTGGGAACCCCAGATACTTGATAAATATTTATTGACGATATAGACGAAGTAATTACTACTGGGCAGGCGGGCCCGGCCGTTGACACAGCACATGAGTGGATTACGGAACCGGTGATTCCAGTGCTGTGGCAAATGTTCATGATAACAACAAGGGAAACAGGCCCCATCGTCCGATTCATCCCTGCAGATCGAGATCCTATGAGGCACGATGTCCATGATGTAATGAGATTACAAGTGATCTCATTCACGTGTATTTGTCACATATCCCTCCATTCCTACCCGAGACAAAAGGCTGTCCAAATGCTGTGTATTTGCTGTGACGGTACCTGCCCCCCACCACACTTAATGAAGAGATTGCTCCCACCTCTGTGTTGAATAAGACCTGCCTGCCCACAGTATTCCCTGGAAATCTTTCCCTCGTTCCAATAAAACTGAAGTTGATGTGGGTTTAGATTCTCCCAGCCTGGGAAATAACCTACCCATCTAACCAATCCAGCTGAAGTTGACATAATTTCACAAGCCTCTGTAGGTCGCCCCTCAGTGATTCTTGCTCCCAAGAACCAGTCCCCCACCTGAATCAATCTGAAAAGGAAAAGCAGCTGGGACGTTATTAAAAATGACCCATTTATTGGAACAGGCAATTCTATGATGATTTCCTCAATCTGTAATATTTCAGAAACCTGGACACCTGTTGAAGTTTTCATTCATCAGATTTCAGAGGCCAGAGTTTTAGTGTGACTAAATATCCAAACTGTTGTCAGGTCACGTTTAAAAGCATTACATTTGTTCGTGCAGTACCTGGCAACAAACTTCAACACACAGGTTTACAGTGTTTTTTTCATAGAGAGAGAAGAGGGGAATGGGGGGAGAGAGAGTGAGAGAGGGGAGGAGGTAGAGAGAGTGAGAGAGGGAGATAGGGGGAGGGAGGGAGATAGAGGGGAGAGGGAGAGAGGGCGGGATGGAGAGATAAGAGAGAGGGAGAGAGTGGAGAAGAGGGGACAGATAGAGAGAGGAAAGACATAGGGAGAGAGAGAGAGAGAGAGAGAGGAAAGGGGCGGGACAGGGTAGAGAGGGAGTGAGAGAGAGAGGAGGTGGAGAGAGAGAAATTGACTGTATTTTGCATTGCTAGACGTTACTCGCCCCTTTAATCTGTATTGTACACTGTGGACGGAGGGATGATTGTAATCTAGTCCGGTCTTCCCGCAGACTGGAGAGCCCGCAACAAGAAGCACTTCACTGTACCCGCTACACGGACAATAAAGTTAACCCAACTGAACCGTGATGGTCGGGCGTTCCACAAACATCTCTGTATATCACTCTCAATGTGTCTGATGTGAAGGCAAAGAAATAACTATTTGACCATCTTTGCTGGGACCCTTGGGTTTTCTGTGAATGATTGCTAACAGCTAACCGGCTGTAAATATTCAAGAACGTCCTATAATGCGCCGTGCATCTATAATCGCCCACATTCCTTGCTGTCTCTGTGACCCGAGCGTTTTGTTCCCAAGTGCCCCTTAATCTGTGAGATTCCGAAGAGAGGGGAGAGAGTTAACACGTGTATATTGTGTTAGGAAGGAACTGCAGAAGATAACCAATAGACAGTAGGCCATATCGGCCCTTCCGAGCCAGCACCACCATCCAAATCAGTACCCCCGTTTCTTGCCTTCTCCCCAAAATCCCCTGACTGTGCGATATCTTTTAAAGTACGCCCCATTGTAAGTAACTCAGTGTAGATGGCCTCCACTAAGCATTCCTGTGGCGAGAATTACACAGATTCACAACTCTCTGGTGAAAAAGTTTCTCCCCTCACCCAGTCCTAAAATGGGCCACAGATTCACAACTGTGAGGAAAAGTTTCATAGAAACATAAAATTAGGTGCAGGTAGGCCATTCGGGCCCTTCGAGCCTGCACCGCCATTCAATATGAATCATGCCTGATCATCCCTACTCAGAATCCTGTACCTGCTTCTTCTCTCCATACCCCCTGATCCCTTTAGCCACAAGGGCCACATCTAACTCCCTCTTAAATATGGCCAATGAACTGGCCTCAACTACTTCTGGGCAGAGAATTCACACAGACTCACCACTCTCTGTGGTGAAAAATGTTTTCTCATCTCGGTCCTAAAATAATTCCTCCTTATCCTTAGACTGTGACCCCTTGTTCTGGATCCTTAAACTGTGACCCCTTGTTCTGGATCCTTAGACTGTGACCCCTTGTCTGAGATCCTTAGACTGTGTCCCTTGTTCTGGATCAAGGGGTCACAGAGAGGCCCACAGGAGCCGATTGGGAAGTGAAGGAGGGGGAGGAGCGCCACCGCGACCGTAGGTTAAAATCTAGCGCGGGCTTGTGTTTCCAGAGGCCCACAGGAGCCGTGGTGGAAGTGAAGGAGGGGGAGGAGCGACACCCGACCGGTAGGGTAAAAATCCATGCGCGGGCTGGTGTTTCCAGAGGCCCACATGAGCCGTTTGGTGGAAGTGAAGGAGGGGGAGGAGCGACACCCGACCGGTAAAGGTTTAAAAATCTAGCGCGGGGCTTGTGTTTCCCAGAGGTCCCACAGGAGCCGATGAGGAAGTGAAGGAGGGGGAGGAGCGACACCCGACCGGTAGGTTAAAAATCTAGCGCTGGGGCTTGTGATTCCAGAGGCCCACAGGAGCCGTTGAGGAAGTGAAGGAGGGGGAGGAGCGACACCCGACCGGTAGGTTAAAAAATCTAGCGCGGGGCTTGTGTTTATCCAGAGGCACACAGGAGCCGTTGAGGAAGTGAAGGAGGGGGAGGAGCGACAAACCCGACCGGTAGGTTTAAAAATCGAGCGCGGGGCATGTGTTTCCAGGGCCCACAGGAGCCGTTGGAGGAAGTGAAGGATGGGAGGAGCGACCCGACCGGTAGGTTAAAAATCTAGCGCGGGGCTTGTGTTTCCAGAGGCCCACAGGAGGCCGATGGGTGGAAGTGAAGGAGGGGGAGGAGCGACACCCACCGTAGGTTTAAAATCTAGCGCGGGCTTGTGTTTTTATTCCAGACAAGGCTTTACCGAAATCCATAACGTTCCGGGATTTGAGTGGGGTTTTTTTTGGGTATTTTGAGGAAGCCGCTTGATGGGTGAAGAGGGACCCGAGGAAGCAGCAGATGGGTGCAACCCGGGTTTACTATTGTACATTTCTGCCTTCTTGTGAGTGAGGGATTCTGGGAGTGAGGGATTTAGTATTTAGTAGTAAAGTTTAAAAAGGATAAGTTTTTGTGTTTTTTTTTAGTAATTTTTTGGAGTAAGGTATGGCAGTAAGATTGCCCCGTGGTTTTGTTCAGCCTGCAACATGTGGGAGATCAGGGAGATGGGCGGTGATCCCGGTGACTACGTTTGTCAGGAAGTGTGTCCAGCTGCAGCTCCGCTGGCAGATCGAATTGAACGATTGGAACTGCGGCTGGATTCATACTGGAGCAATCCACGATGCGGAGAAAGTCGGGGTATCGCACGTACAGTGAGTTGGTCACACAACCGCTGTCAAAGGTAGGAGGACTAGAAGGGAACGGGTGCCAATAGCCAGCAAAGCATAGAGCAGGTAGTGCAGGAGTCCCGACACTGCGGTCCATCACCCTCCTAAACAGGTTATACCATTTGGATACTGTTGAGGGAGATGGCTCATCAGGGGAAAGCAGCAGGCAGCCAGTTCATGGCACCATGGGTGGCTCTGCAGCACAAAGTGAGGGGGGAAAAAAGAGGGGAATGGCAATAGTAATCAGGGATTCAATTGACAGGGGAATAGCTTAGGCGTTTCCTGCGCCGCATACGAGACTCCAGGATGGTAATGTTGCCTCCCTGGTGCAACAGGTCAAGGATGTCACTGACGGCTGCAGAACATTTCTGGAGGGGGAAGGGTGAACAGCCAGTTGTCCGTGGTGCATGTTGGCACCAACGATATAGTAAAAACAGGGATGAGTCCTACAAGGTGAATTATGGATGCTAGGAGATAAACTAAAAAGTAGACCGTCAATAGTAGTAAATCTCCGGATTACTACCAGTACCACGGGCCAGTCAGATAGAAATAGGAGGGATAATGGCAAATGAATACGTGGCTTGAAAAAGTGGTGCAAGGGGGAGGGATGTTTTTCCCCCCCCAAAAAAATTTTTTTTTTTTAGGCCTGGGACCAGTGTCTGGGGAGTGGGACCGGTATCAAACAGGACGGTTTGCACTTGGAATGGAATGGAACCATGTCTTGGGGGAAGTGTTGCTTAGTGCTGCGGGAGGATTTAAACGATTGTGGCAGGGGATGGTACAAGAGCAGAGAGGCCAGGAGGGTGTAAAATGAGGGTAGAAGCATTAGGTGCAAGTGAAAAGGTAAAAGTGGCAGCAGACAAACACTCCAGGCAAAAAGCAAAAGTGGCCACTTTTCCACAGCAAAATTGTATAAGGGGTAAAAGCGTGTAAAGACAAGCCTGAAGGCTTTGTGTCTCAATGCAAGGAGTATTCGTAATAAGGTGACGATTGAACGTCAGATAGATATTAATGATATGATATAGTTGGATCTCACGGAGACAGGGCTACCAGGTGACTTAGGCTGGTAGCTGAACATCCAGGGATATTCCAAATATTCAGAAGGGATAGAGAGAAAGGAAAAGAGGTGGGTAGCTTGTTGCTGGTTAGAGAGGAGATTAAAGCAATGGAAAGGAAGGAATACTATCTCTCTATGT